>OU342744.1:369435006-369552758 GCA_910589775.1 Avena eriantha
CTTCCTCGTTGGTAAGCGAGGAGGAGGATGGATCTGATAATTATACTGTTATAACTGTTGTTCTTAATTCACGGACTTCCGTCTATCTTTGGTTAGGCGGGAGGTTAGCGAGTCTCTATAGAATTGTTAGGTATTATCTTTTGCTGCAATTGCGTCACCCCAGGTTGTGTCCCCTTTAGTGGCATAAAGACTTGCTGAGTACCCCTAGGGTCTCACACGATAAATTGTTTGATTCAGATGAACAGGTGTACCCGCAAGATGGATACTGGGTGGAAGAGTCAGATGATGTGGGCAACGATCATTCGGTGTAGAGATTCCGGGAACGGGGATCCGTGTGATCTGTGGGCGGGATGTGTTTATTTATGGGGCATCTTATGCCAATTTGCTTCTTATCCGTACTCGGATCTTGTTTTCCGCTTCCGCCTGATACTCTGATGTGTGATGTATGAGGAGCTATCCTAAATTATTATATCTATCTAGGACATTTGGATCTTGCCGTATGGCGTTGCAATATTTCTATTTCTTTTAGATGGAATGGCTCTGATGTACTGTTGTATGTGGCTTGCATACATACTCATTTGTGTATGTATTTGATCCCTTCGCCTGCCGATTACGCCGCTCGTTCTTGTCCCGTTGACTGAAAGTGGTTAGGACGGCCGAAAGGTCTACCGTGAGTGGCCCTGGGCCCCACCGTACTATTTTAACCACTTTCGTTCATCCAGGCATTAACTAAGAGCGTAATTCACCGAGGTAGTTACAATTGGTATCAGAGCCATCCCGCCCTTCAGGGTCTCAGCCAAAATGGTCGTTGTCTGTCTAGCAAATATTTTGGTAGTTATGTATACTAGGGAAAAACAAACGTGAGAGTAAGATTGCTTCCATTTTTCTTCTTACCCACCCACCCACCATTTTCTGGTAAGGAAGTGTAACGTTTTCAATCCTCTTCTAAACTTCAAACTAGGATTCACGTGTTCTGGGTTCCGTAGTACCATAGGTTATGTTTGTGTGTGTGTGTGTGTGAATTCCTTGTCTATCTGTTGCATCCAAATGTTAGCACTATCTGCCTTTTGGTTATCAACTGTTGGTACATTCCCTACCGACAGTCCTTTGTAAACCGACGCGATCTATTCTGATTCGTTGTACACCGATGCGATCTATCTTACTCTTTGTTATCCGACGTTATCTTGTTGGGGTGTTCTTTTCCGTAGTTACCAATCTTTAGGTTCACCTTAAGAAGAAGTTGTTGGGATATGTGTTTTACTGATTCATGTGCGAAGTAATGATTTGAGTGCGGGATGGAGTCGCGACCATACCACTACTTTTGTCATTTGCTTTTGTATATTGAACTAGTAGAGTTGCTAATCTTGATTCGTTAAGTGGTTTTGCGCATTTAGTGGTATTTTAATGCCAAAATTTGCGGAAAATTTTTCTTTGTTAGTTTGTATACCACACTCCTTGTTCAGTCGTGTGTGTTATGCTTAATATCTTCTAGTGCTTTGAACTTTGTTGATATTTTAATATCACCTCAGTGAATTGCATTCCTTAATCTTGATTAATTCCATTTTGGTACTATTTGGATTATTATCATTCTCCATTATAGTACTGACTTGTGTTTTATATCAATCACAGGATGGCACCACCACGCCGTTCTGAGGAGGATATACCACCTGAACTTGGGGCCGCTTTGGCAAGTATTGCAAATGCTTTGGGCACTATGCAGCAGAACCAACAGCGCTTCGAGGAAAGTGTGAGGAGGAATGAGTTTGCTCCGCTACCTCCACCTCCCAAGCGAGGAGACATCAAGAGTTTTCTCAAGTTCAACCCACGCCAATTTGAGGTGTCTGATCAGCCACTTGATGCGGATGATTGGCTTCGTGAAGTGTCAAGGTTGCTCATCACTGCGGATGTTCCCGAGCAAGAATGGGTCAAGTGTGCTACTCACCTTCTGAAGGGAGATGCAGCTCTCTGGTGGGAAAATTACCTCAAGGCAGATCTTTCTGGTTTTCAGCCTACTTGGGAGCGGTTCACTGCTGCTTTCAAAGAGCAATATCTGTCAGAAATTGTCATGGAAAGGATGAAGGAAGTGTTTCTCAACCTCAAGCAGGGCACTGATAATGTCAACACCTACATCAGAAACTTCATGAACCTGTCTCGTTATGGTGGCGATGAGATCTCTGATGACAAGAAGAAGCAAAAGAGGTTTCGGCAAGGCCTCAATGCTTCCATCAAATATGCAATCACTCATGCAAGGCCAGCATCTTTCCTGGAACTTCAGCACACAGCTCTGCAGGAAGAAGCAAGTAGGCAAGTGTTTGAGGAGTCAAAGAAACACAGCCGTGATATAGCAAGCTCTTCTGCTATGACAGCTCCTTCTAAGCGTCGTGTCTGGGTTCCTAACACCCCACCGTCGCTCCCTGCTCCACCAAGACCTTCAAGCTACGCACCAAGGCCACCAAACTCCTTCACTGCGGCTCCCAGGGGCTACAACCACAACTACCCTGGAGCGCCTGGCGGAGTCCCTGGCTACATTGCTCCACGTCCACCTGGTGCTTGTTATACTTGTGGAAACACTGGCCATCAGCAATGGAATTGTCCAATGAATAACAAAGCTCTTCCACCACCACCTCCAAGACCTGCGGCAAGTGCTCCTATGATTCGTGCACCTCCACCTCGGGCTCTCAACATCAACACTAAGCCGGGATCTACGGTTGCTCGTGCCAACTGTGTCAACGCCGCTCAAGCTGAGCATGCTCCTGGAGTTGTGATGGGTATGCTTCCTGTTAACTCAGTTCCTGCACGAGTTTTGTTTGATTCTGGTGCTTCACATTCTTTCGTTTCTCACAAATTTGCAAATGAGCATGAGCTTGTTATCGACCAGCTGGATAAAAAGTTAATGGTTCTTTCTCCCGGGGCAAGATTGTTATCCACTAAGATCAGCCATGGCAATCAAATTGAGATTGGTGGTTCTTCTTTTCCGGCTTCCTTAATTGTTCTGGGCAATTCTGATATTGATGTTATCTTGGGCATGGATTGGTTGACAGCAAATGCAGCTATGATTGATTGTGCCGAACGTTCGGTTTCTCTGGAAATTCCTGAAGGCCATATAGTCTATTCTCCAAGTCTGACTCCTGCAATTCAGCTTTATTCTTTGGCAGCTCTGAATGATGATGCTATGGAAGGTATTCAGAGTGTTCCGGTAGTTTGTGAGTTTCCAGATGTCTTTCCGGAAGAGTTGCCAGGTATGCCTCCGGATCGTGAGGTTGAGTTTGTGATTGAACTTGAACCTGGTACCGCTCCTATCTCCAAGCGGCCTTATAAAATGGGTCCTGCTGAGTTGGCTGAACTTAAGAGTCAGTTGGATGAACAAGAGAAGTTGGGTTTCATTCAGCACAGTACTTCTTCTTGGGGTAGTCCAACCATCTTTGTGAAGAAGCGAGACAAGACTGATAGACTTTGTGTTGACTATCGGGCACTCAATGCTAAAACAATCAAGAATAAATATCCCCTTCCGCGGATTAATGATCTCTTTGATCAGCTAGCTGGAGCTGTGGTATTCTCTAAGCTTGATTTGAGAAGTGGTTACCATCAAATCAAGATCCGCAAGGAAGATGTTCCCAAAACAGCTTTCACCACTCGCTATGGCCTGTATGAGTACACGGTCATGTCTTTCGGTCTCACCAATGCACCTGCCACCTTCTCGAGGCTTATGAACTCGGTTTTCATGGAGTATCTTGATAAGTTCGTTGTGGTCTATCTGGATGACATTCTAGTCTATTCTAAGTCAAAAGAAGAACATGAAGAACACCTTCGTTGTGTCCTAAGCAAGCTTCGTGAGAACCGCCTGTATGCAAAGTTCTCCAAGTGTGAGTTTTGGCTACCTCAAGTCACCTACCTTGGTCACGTTATCTCTGCCAAGGGCATTGCCGTCAACCCAGAAACTATTAAGACAATTATGGATTGGCTTCCACCCATAAATGTCAAAGAAGTCAGAAGTTTCCTTGGTTTGGCCAGTTACTGTCGTAGATTCGTTCAAAACTTCTCAAAAATTGCGAAGCCTCTTACCGATCTCCTCAAGAAAGGCAAGAAATATCTTTGGACTCCTGCATGTCAAGCAAGCTTTGAAACACTCAAAGAGAAGCTCACTTCCACACCAGTCTTAGTTCCTCCAGATACATCAAAGCCTTTCCAGATTTTCTGTGATGCTTCATTGCAAGGATTGGGTGCGGTCCTTATGCAAGAAAAGCAAGTTGTTGCTTACGCATCTCGTCAGTTGAAGACGCATGAGATCAACTATCCTACACATGACCTCGAACTCGCAGCAGTTGTCTTTGCTTTGAAAGTATGGAGGCATTACTTGCTGGGCAACCGTTGTGAGATCTTTTCTGATCACAAGAGTCTGAAGTATATCTTCACGCAGCCTGATCTCAACCTTCGTCAGAGGAGGTGGATCGAAACAATCAATGACTTCGATTTGACCATCAACTACACCCCGGGCAAAGCTAATGTCATGGCAGATGCTCTCAGCCGAAAAGCTTATGTCAACAACCTCATGGTGGAAGAACAACAACCTCTCTTGTGCGAGGAATTCCGCAAGCTCAACCTTGAAATTGTGGATCAAGGTTATCTTCTGAACCTTCTAGCAACACCTCTCTTGGAAGAAAAGGTCCGTTCCATTCAGCTTGGGGATCCTTACACTAAAAAGATCATCTCCAACATTCAACTTCCGAAGTATGAGTCTTTCCACGTTGATGACCAAGGCACTCTTTTCTTTGAACACCGGATGTTTGTTCCGAACTACCCGGGTTTAAGGAGCAAGTTCTCAAGGAGGCGCATGATTCTGTTCTTTCCATCCACCCTGGCAGCACTAAGATGTACATGGACTTGAAAACACAATATTGGTGGCCTGGTTTGAAACGATATTGTGCCAAGTATGTCTCGGAGTGTGATGTCTGTCGTAGAGTTAAAGCTGTCCATCAGAAACCTTCCGGTCTTCTACAGCCATTGAAGCCTCCGGAATGGAAATGGGAGAAAGTAGAGATGGACTTCATCACTGGTTTTCCAAGGTCGCAAAAAGGCAACAATGCAATCTTTGTTGTCATTGACAGGCTTTCCAAAGTAGCTCACTTCTTTCCAGTCAAGGAAACAATTTCTGCAATTCAGTTGGCTGAGCTCTATATCAACAGAATTGTCTCTCTGTATGGAGTTCCTCTTGAGATCAGTTCAGACCGTGGAAGCATCTTCACTTCCAAATTCTGGGGAAGTTTCCAAAATGCTTTGGGAACAAAGTTAAACTTCAGCACAGCTTACCACCCTCAGTCGCAAGGACAAGTTGAAAGGATCAATCAGATTCTAGAAGATATGCTCCGTGCTTGCGTTATCTCTTTCGGCATGAAGTGGGAAGAATGTCTTCCTTATGCTGAATTCTCTTACAACAACAGTTTCCAGAAAAGTCTAAAGATGGCACCATTTGAGGCTCTCTATGGTCGCAAGTGCAGAACTTCGATTGGTTGGTCGGGCGCAGGTGAAAGATTATTGTTTGGCCCCGACATTGTAACTCAAGCGGAGGAGAAAGTTCACATCATTCTTGAAAATCTGAAGATTGCTCAAAGTCGCCAGAAGAGCAATTATGACAGAAAGCACACGGACACGGAGTATGTCCCTGGTGATCTCGTTTACCTTCGTGTCACTCCCATGAGAGGCACACACCGTTTTGGTATCAAAGGAAAGCTGGCTCCTAGATACATCGGTCCTTTCAAAATTCGTGGAAGAAGAGGAGAAGTTGCTTATGCTCTTGAGCTCCCTGAACAACTCAAAGTCCATGATGTTTTTCACATCTCTCAACTCAAGAAGTGCTTCAAGGATCCCGGCAGGACCGTGGACCATGAACTCATCAATCTCCAAGAAGACCTTTCTTATCAAGAGCACCCCACAAAAATTCTTGAAGTCGCAGAAAGAAGGACTCGCAACAAGTCCATCAAGTTCTGCAAGGTGCAGTGGTCGCACCATTCCGTTGATGAAGCAACCTGGGAACGTGAAGATGAGCTCCGTGCCAAGTATCCTACCCTCTTTGAGTCTTCTTCTTCCTAGAATCTCGGGGCGAGATTCCTGTTTAGTGGGGGAGAGTTGTAGCACCCCAATTGTCTAACAATTGTAATGCTACTTGTCCTAGTAAGATATTGGCTACTTTATATATATTATTGTTGCATCATAATTATAGCATGCTCATGTCATCATGCCACCTTGCATTTGAGCATCATATAAAACCCTTTTTCTTTTGGTTCTTCTCTCACATGCATTATTAATTGTATTTGCTTCTTGATATTATAATTGGCTTTTGATATATTGTCTAAATGCCCAAGTTGAGTTGGGGGCATATCTTTTATTTCCATTCCACCACCCTTCTCTTCCACCACTTTATAATTCCACCATCCCTTTAACAATGAGCTTGTCTTTCTTTCTCTTTGATATTTTAATTCTAGCTCATGTAGTTTGGGGTGGATCAATCTTCTAAATTCTTGTTCTTGGTTTTATCTCCATTTTTGGAAATGCATAAGAATAATGCCATCATATTATTATTGTTGTCACAAAATAAATAATGGCATTATTATTTTTGCATGGGCCATGCAAGCTTCTCCACCACCTTTCTCTCCATTGGTTTTTCTTTGGATTTGAGGGATTCTAACTTGGGAAATCATCTACCACTCCACCACCATCTTAGTCTCACCCATTTCTTTTTCCTCTTATTTCTATTCTCCATGCATGAATCATATGAGGCCTAGCCATAATGTTTTTCTTTTCCTTTTTCTTGAAATTCTTTCCACCCCACCTCATGATCATTCTAGCCTCCACCATGCTCCACTTGAGTTGGTTTTATTCACACCATTCACAATCATTTCTATTTATCTACATGTATGATCACATGAGAGCTTTTCCACCTAATTCTATTCTTCTTCTTTCTTTATAGTTTCTTCTCTACTTTAGCCCATGCAAAATCCAACCAAGGTGTCTTCTTGGTTTAGCTTCATAAACAAGATAAAAACCTAAATATCTAATTAAAACCTAACCTAGCTATCTTCTCTCTCTCTCTAAATTATCCTAACCTTATTTCTCCTAAACCCTAACCTACTTCCCTTATCTCTCTCTCACACCTCTCTCTCTCTCTCCACCATGGGCACCACACCGGCCACCCTCTCCCTGGCCCCACCCTAGCTAGCCCCTCCTCTCTCTAACCTAGCTAACCCAAAACCCTAACCCTAGCCGAGCTCACCCGAGCCCCTTCCCTCTTTTTCTCTCTGCCGTGCGGGCCTAGCTGCACTACCCCGCCGTCCCTGGCCTACTGGCAGCCTCCCCATGCCCTACCTGCCCCAGCCCGGCGAGCACGTGCTCGAGGAGAAGGAGGAAAAGGTGGCACCCGAGCCACCTTTATCCTGCCGTGCCCACCGGCCTCTCCTCTCTCTCCCTCCCACTTTCCCCTCCTCCTCACGCCTCTCTGGCCTCGCCCAGATCCGCCCCAGAGCGCCCCCTCCTTCCCCTTCTTCTCCACCGTCGTCCCCACCTGCCGCCAGTCACCGCCGTCTACCGCCGCCATCTCCTCGTTCCGGCCGTCAAGCTTGTCGTGGAAGTGGCCTGGCAGATCGAGGACATCCCCCTGCGTCGCCCAGTACACGCCGTCGCGGAGGAGAAGCGCCAGCATCGCCGGAAACGTCGACGCCCGACGCGAAACCCTAGCCGACGGGACGCCAGCGACCTCGCCGATCCGCCGCTCCTCGCGCCGATCCAAGCCCACCAGCGAGCCCGCGGTGAGCATCCCCTCCTCCCTGACATGGTCCGCTTTGCCGTACCGCCCTAGCGCCGCCGTTGTTTTTGTCGAGCACTCTCAGTGCGCTAGAGCTCGCCAACGTCTGCAAGTTTTCCCCGCGCCGCAGCAAGCCTATCTAGTCCCCCGCCACCCTCCTGACATCTGCCCGAGCCAGCCGCACCGGTCAGCCCCCTCCGCGCGCACTCCCGCGGCCCGGGATCGAATCCCCGCTCCGCCCGCGCACGCGCCTGCCGCCAGACGGAGGAGAACGATAAACAGTACGGGCGCGTGGTCGTTTTGCAAAAAGCCCCTTCCCTTTTTAATTACTGCAACCCGCGCTCCTTTCGGCCCCACCAGTCAGCCACGCCCGCGCGTTTGCAGAAAACCCCCCGGCTTTTCCTGTTCGCAACCCGCGCTCCAGCCGCAGCCCCACCTGTCAGCCCCTGTCTCCCGCATCGCTGGCACGTGGGCCTTCCGCCGCTGGCCCCGCCTGTCAGTCGCTGTGGGCTAGCCCAGTCCGCGTGCAAAACGCGTTTCTCGCGCGCGTGGCCCCAGTCCGCGGTGACCCCACCTGTCAGTGCCTGTGGCTGGAATTGCCTGGGTGTAAAAAGTTTTTCGCTGAGTTTGTTTTTATTCTTATCTTTTCAAATTTATTTAAATTCAAATTCTTTTCAGATTCAAATAATTTTCAAAAATACAAACCCAAATAATACATGTAATATATGTTTTGGAATCAGAAAAATGTGAGGAATTCAATTATGCCCTCCAAAATATATTTTGCACACTTTAAATTTCGAGTTGATCAAAATTACAAGAAAATGTCCTTTTCCTTATTTAATTAATAACTTTTGTTTTATAACTCCAAATTTGACAAATAATATGTCTAACTCGATCAGCGCGACGAGCCCGTTCTATTTATGCAATCCTTGTTCTGAATTGAAGCATGCATCATGTTGTCATCTAAAATCTGAACCGTTTATGACAATAAAACTTGGGCAAATAAATGATAAAATGCTTTACTTCTTGTATCCACACCTCACCTTTGCCATGCTACTTCAATGCCATGTAAATTGTGCATCATTCATCATGGCATGCTTGGTTGCTTGTTGCATTTCAATTCATATGCTTGCGTACTTTATTTATGTTGGCCCTTGTTTGTTTGGTTCTTCTTCGAATAGACGCCCAGCAGGAGAATTATCAGGAATCACAGGAGTATTACCCAGATCCATCTCTCGCTTCAACTGAGCTGCCAGGCAAGCACTACCACATGCTTGCATACATACAGTACCTATTGCCTCTATCTTATTCTTGCATCATTGAGTCGCGGTTGCATAAAATTGAGTCCCAAGTACTGCATAGCCTTTACTTTTAAACCACATTAAGCCTGTTCCGGTCCCATGAGCCATTACTACAGGAGTTGTTTGAGCCATGCGAGTCGTAGAAAAGCATGAGTAGGGTATGTGAGTGTCGGATGGATAACGAGGTACCTAAATAACATAACCTGAGTAGTAATGGGATAACTAAAGAAAGAGGCACCGGTGAGCAATATCTGCTATTTGGTTTTTCCTGCTCACTTGTGTCCCGTAGGACCCCGAGTACTTGATTCCTGTTCTTTGACTATTCGCACTATCCACATCCGGGAGGCCTATGGACCCCCCTGAGCCAGAGCTTGATTCAATCTTATTTCTTGGGGCCACAATTAGTTTGGGGCTTTATTACTATTCTGTACTTATGCCATGTTACTGCTTTAGTTAAGATTGTGCGTGGAGCACCTGTACTGTTTTGGATCGTGGAATGTTTTCGCGGTATCGACAAGCCCAGTCACATTTTCGAGTTCCTAGTCGTTTACAGCCATTGACACAAACCTTGGGTCCGTCTCGGAGCCGGCCAACTTCGTTGCGGGTAGCTTAATGGGGTGGCCCCCTGAAATATTTCTGAATCCTGTGATTGCTTTGTCGTGAATGCCTCGTTGGGTTTTGTTTTGGTTTTTCCGAGGTTGATCGAGTGTGTGTTGCTATTCGTGCACCCCTGTAGGGTAAATCTTTCTGAAAGCCGTGTCCGCGGTTATGGACGACTTGGAGCACAGTTTCTCGATCATAGACAAGTATAACTAAAGTACCGCTTTTAATTTGACTAAGTACTTGACTAGTAAATAGCGCAATACTCATGGAATGGATAATAAAACTGCCAACGGGTGATGGGGTTGTTCGTCCGCTTCCTCGTTGGTAAGCGAGGAGGAGGATGGATCTGATAATTATACTGTTATAACTGTTGTTCTTAATTCACGGACTTCCGTCTATCTTTGGTTAGGCGGGAGGTTAGCGAGTCTCTATAGAATTGTTAGGTATTATCTTTTGCTGCAATTGCGTCACCCCAGGTTGTGTCCCCTTTAGTGGCATAAAGACTTGCTGAGTACCCCTAGGGTCTCACACGATAAATTGTTTGATTCAGATGAACAGGTGTACCCGCAAGATGGATACTGGGTGGAAGAGTCAGATGATGTGGGCAACGATCATTCGGTGTAGAGATTCCGGGAACGGGGATCCGTGTGATCTGTGGGCGGGATGTGTTTATTTATGGGGCATCTTATGCCAATTTGCTTCTTATCCGTACTCGGATCTTGTTTTCCGCTTCCGCCTGATACTCTGATGTGTGATGTATGAGGAGCTATCCTAAATTATTATATCTATCTAGGACATTTGGATCTTGCCGTATGGCGTTGCAATATTTCTATTTCTTTTAGATGGAATGGCTCTGATGTACTGTTGTATGTGGCTTGCATACATACTCATTTGTGTATGTATTTGATCCCTTCGCCTGCCGATTACGCCGCTCGTTCTTGTCCCGTTGACTGAAAGTGGTTAGGACGGCCGAAAGGTCTACCGTGAGTGGCCCTGGGCCCCACCGTACTATTTTAACCACTTTCGTTCATCCAGGCATTAACTAAGAGCGTAATTCACCGAGGTAGTTACAATTGTCCAGCTGCAACCCGCAACCACACCTATCCAGAATGTTTCGCCGTCGCCAACAACACCACGCACCTTCGCCCTTGTCGCCAGACCCAAACGGAGCAAATTCTGCCAGCTTTACACCTTTTAGATCAACCAAGAGATGCTACGCGCATAGATCTGAGTTACCCGCACCAGTAGTACCACCAATGGAGGAGGAGATCCAGGAGGAAGGAGTCACCGAAGAAGCGGTGGAGCCCAAAGCGGACATAGCACAAAATCAACAAGGACCTCAAGTAGAAGAAGAAGAAGAAGAAGAAGAAGAAGACGATGAGGAAAAGGATCAGGAAGAGCCTGGTTCACAAAATCTAGGTTCAGAAGATGATCCTGGTGTGGTTGAACCAACCGCAGGAGAAGAACAAGTTGCCGATCCAGAAATTTCTGCAGAAAAGGGTCATACAATTTCCTCATAGATTCAACAATGCAAGGAAAAAGAAGTTGTTCAACAGTATCCTCTTCTAAGCATAAGTTCGTGGAATGTATTAATTAGGATGTTTATTTGCAATACAATATTGTTTCCATGCGTGTGTATATGAATATTACTGCCAGACAAATTTAATCTTACCTTTGAGTTTATCGTGTGGCTTGAAATCGTCGAGATAACAATGATATTATTCAAGTCTATACCTATACACTTCCTTGTAAACATATACGTAAGGATGCTTCTCTATTCGTTCTTTACATTCCTTGTGGCAATTATATCGCACTGCCGAGACTATAGGTGTAGCTGATTGCGCTAAAGCTGAGAAAAGGGTGATTTCTTGACACATAGTGTTATGCTCTTGTCTGCTCTTGTGCGTGTGCACTGCCTTATGAATAAATAATGCACTGCTCTTTACATTGAAGTATGCTTTGTTCTCTAGTCGGTATTTGCACTGCCTTCCAAAGGTATATTGCACTGCATGTGCTATGGACGTAGCGATATATGACTTACCTCAGGTGCACAGGATCCATTTTGCGTCGGATGGGCTTCTTAATACATTTTTTTGACGGCAACGTATTACTGCCTCATCAATTCATAGTGTACTGCCTTTATATATGTGCACTGCTTCGGATGAATAATTGCACTGTTTATTTTATTTTTTCATATAGTTGCTTCCTATAGACGTAGCTGACTGCAAACCTAAGCACTGCCTTGTGAACAAATATAAGACTACCTATACTGTTGACGTAACCATATATATTACTTTGCTCACGCAGTGTAAATGGTCTATAATGCATCGAAATAGGTGATTAATAAATTTCTATACTGAAAAATACTACTTCTTTCAAAACACATAATGCACTGCTCTTATAGATGTGCACTGCCTTGTGACCAAGTACTGTTTTTTTTGCATTTTGTAATGATTTCTTCTCTAATCGTTATTTGCAATGCCCGTGGTTATCCATCCAACTGCCTATAGAAATGTAACTGTGCTCACGGAGTGCACAATGTCCATTTTGCTTACGATGAGCTGCTAAAGGGCATTCTTTTCTTCCGCACCATATAACTGTCTTATTAATAGACAATGCACTGCTATTGTTATAATACTTAACTTTGTTAGCGTATAGTTATTTGCACTGCTTATGAACGTTCTATCGCACTGCATTTAATATTGCTACAATATTCACGTGCAATATATTGTTTTCTCCGACAATTAGGTTAATTGAACTTCCGTCCGAGCACAAATTTCAATGTTTTTTGATATTCTAATATAGTTGCTTCTCTTATGGCTTTATGCGCTGCCAGTTTCAGTTATATCCTCCTGCCTATAATATGGACTAAAAGATATATTTCTTATTATATTTTTGTCAGACACAAAACAATGCAGTGGAATTATTAAGATTAAAGTTTGCTTAATTTTGTTTGCACTGCTCTGAAAAAGTACAATAGCTTCGCGTTCAGTCCTGACAATTTTTGATCAGGTAGAATCTATCTATTTTGCTGGCAATCACAAAACATTGCACAGCCATTTTTAAAAGTATTGTTTCCTAGTAATCTTGTATAACTGATAAAGATAATAACAAAACTTAGGTGTCCTACAACACTAGTCACATAACATAAAAACACAAACAAACAAAAAACAAGCGACTGCGGCGAAATTCAGTTTCCAGGTGGCTAGTATTTATTTAACAATTCAACGTGGGTCAACTGCAATGTGAACACTAATTGCCCTGCCTATTTCGTTCTAATATAGTTGTTTCGCTGTAGTTTCTTTGCACTGCCTCAAGTACTACTATTGCACTACGGTGAATATTGATAAAATAAATTGATATAGTGCCTCTGTTACACAACGCTAAATTTCCGTAGATCATGAAGAACTGTATGTTGCATTTTTCAAGTGTGAGAATATATTCTATTACTTAGCAATCCCCAAGCAGTGCACCTTCGCATCTAGAGGCAGTTCTCCTTAGTTGGGCTCATATGTAAACTACGTGGCGTCAACCCGCTGACGGTTAACACGCGTGCATACAACAATACATCCCAACGGACGGCTATGATTACACTGTTACTTTTTTTCCTCTTCTTCTCCGACACTGCTCCACTTTCTCTCTCTTCCTCCACCCTAACTGCACGGGGGCAAGCAACGGCGGCAACTCCTTGGCGGCGAAAAGCTTCACCAGTGCTAAGGACTACTGCTACTCCAGATTGTCGACTGGTGGTATGGCGACAAGACAGGTATCACATATTCTCCATTCTCATCCCAAATTCGGCCTGGTGTTGTCCGAAATTCCACGAAGTATTTTCCTCTCGTTCTCCATTTAGTTTGGACACGATTTTACGAGCACTAATTGAAGTTTTATTAGGGTTTTCTCAGGGGGAAAAGCATAGATATAACACGGATCTAAATCGCCCATAGAAGGTTCCTGGAATTTTCATCCCCAGAACACTTATTCATCGATTTCATGGCTGACGAAAATCATGGTCATGAAGGTTCAATGCAGGTATTTTTATTATTTCTGATCATAGTTTAGAGTGAAGCATATATTAAAAAATGTCCAGCGCACATGGTTTGAACAATTTTGAGAATAACAAACCACGAGCAAGAAAACCACTAATCAAACTAATCTAGGGTTTCTTTCGATTTATTGTTTTTAATGTCCATAGTGAATGGACATTTTTCTCAACAACATGGTTGAAATTCGAAACAATGACATAGTTTTCAGATAAGAACTGCTAATTATAACTTCAATGAATTGCTTCTCTACCGAGTACACAGATTAGCAGTTCAAATTTTGGTGGGAAAGTTTGCACCTTTGTTGCACCAATTTAGTAACTAAAATGCACTGCCAGGAATTTTGTTTACCTGTGTTGATTTTGTACTAGTTGATTCTTCTTGATTCATGAGCTCTTTACTGACTATACATCTCTTGATTTATTTACTTGATTCTAGTAATTTAAATTACGTATGTGTTTAACTGTTGCTCTGTTATTAGTTTTTTTAAATAACATCATAGTGTAAAATCTAAATTATAATGCATGATTTTATTTTTTCAACATAAACTTCTGCAGTTGAGTATTTGTTCATCTCATGGAACACGACGATTAACCAAGAGGAAACACAACAGTATGGATGAAAACATAGAAGCTGGGTCAGGTACTCAAGGAAACCCTAATGCTGCTCAAGCTTTCATAGATAAACCTAGTTTCAAGAAGCAAAAACATGACACGGTTCGCAAAGAACTAGCAGACATGAAGGATGGTGAGATCATAGTGAGAGGGTCACTTACAGAATTACACAACTTTCTGGAAAACTATGTAACAAATGAATAGAAGATTTATTTGAGGAATCATGGCTGTGGTTTCATAGTTGATTTCAAATTGAACGGCAACGTTTCCAAGAAGATGATGCTATGGCTATACAATAAATTCAGACCTGGTTCTCTAACAATTGTTCTTGAACAAGGGGAAGAGCTTGAAATAACAGAAGATGTGGTGCAAGCAATTTATGGTTTCCCAAAGAAGAATATGTTTGATGCTCCACGACCTTCAATTGACCGCGATACAACAACTTTGCGGTGGCTGAAACAGCAGCTCGGTTTGAGTGAGTCAGATAACATTATACCGAGTAAGCTTTACGGTCATGTGAAGAATGGTGGAACATCAGATCTGGCAATAAAGCTCATATTTCCTGTGTTCTTCATCAAGACAACGTGCGCAACGAGTAATGCACGTATAGGACAGGAGGCTGGTATGGTCATGGATCTCGACATCAAGAATATTCAACAGATGAACCTCTGTAAAGTTCTCCTGGATGAGCTAAGGAGGGGGCTGAGAAAATACCAAGATAAAAAGGGAAATAAAAACACAGCTGAGGGTCCAGCAGCATTGCCTCTGATCTATTATTTGGACACTCGTGCACACAAGAAAGAAAACTTGACTAACCTTGCACCAAGAGTTGGTCACCTCAAATTGGAATATTTGGAGGAAATCACATCAGATGACTGGAGCAGTGACACTAGAAGCTACAGAAGCCTTAGGGTAAGTTGTATTTATTATAAAAAACATGTTTATGTGTTCTTCTTAGAATTTTTCCGGTTCGTTTTGAGTCAAATAAATTTAAACTATGTTAATTATCCAAGTCAACTAAATTTAATCACTACTACGAAAAAATCTACACTAATGCAACAAAACACCTACGATAAAGAACATACCGTCTGACTATTTTTATTTAATTATTTTATACTGCAGGCAAGAAGTGATTATCAACTTTCAGACTTAATTAGATGTCTCAACACTACTTGCCTAACGGTTTCTCAAAGCTCAGATGCTGCCACAAGTTCTGAAACAGCAAATATCCTTTTAACCAAAACCATAAATACAATTTCTAAAAGCACTCCATTGATACAAAACATAGATGATGAAGCATCTAACCAAGAGGAGATTGGTAAGCTCAATGAGATTGTTCAGTCAAGAAAGGAGGATCTGGAAGTATCTCTGGCTAGATTAAGGATTGTGAAGGTTGACCTCGTGGAAAAAAACAATATTATGGCCAAGGAGAAGGAAATAGCCATATCAAACATCCTCATACACAATGCAGAGTATGAAAAAGTTCTGACAAACATGGACCAAATGGAGGAAGTGCACGAAGCATATAAACCAGAGAAGGTGGTGCTAAAAGAATCTACTGAACCCTCTTCATCTAGACCTGAAGCAGATTCCAGTGAGGAGCACCCCGTCGTACATGCTGAAGACACCGCCAAACCATCATTGAGTACACCTGGCACAGACGTCAATGAACTAATCAATGACCAGATAACGACATTAAGTAAAGGAGCTACAGAAGTTGTGGACGATGGAAAAATAGAATATAGCGACCAGACAATGAATGATGCTAGTACAACTCAAATTACACATGAGATTGCGGCAGACTACATGCCTTGTTCTAGTACAACAGATACAAATGTATATGATACAGATCTGATAGACAACATGGAGTTTGTTAACAACGAGAGACAACTTGAATATGGTAATGATAAAGTTGATGTCTGTGTGCCTTAGTTATGCACAGTTTTAGTTACAACCACATGGAACCATGATCATGATGTGGAACACGATGAAACAGGAGTAGAGAAGAAGGCAGGATAAGTAGAAGACAAAACCAATATCAACGTTGAATATTCAATGAAAAGTGATCATCTAGAAGAACTGTCAGATGCATCAAATGTTATTGAAACAACTCAAATACTAGTATCTGCATATACTGCGGCGTCTGCAGTTACAACACCTGTTGGGTCTATCGAGCAAAACACTAAAGATAATTCCTCCTCACATGCTGAAGACACCACCGTACCATCATCAAGTAACCCTGGCACAGAAGTTACTGAACTTATCAGTGAGCAGTCAGAAGCACTTGTTGACGAAGGAATGAAAGAAGACAGCCACCAGACAATGAATGATCCCAGTGATACAATAATTACACCTGTTGCATTTGTGGAGCAAAAGATTGACGACAACACAGATGGTATTCTAGGTGAGCAGGAAAGACACAATGAAGAAAAAGAAGATGACTTATGCAACATGGATAATAATATTATACAAGACGAAGCAATGAGGAATCCTGAGGACAGACTGCCATATGACAACGAAAAGAATCACACACCTGAATATCAAGCAGAACCAAAAGCATCTTCTTTTGAATATAACTCAATGCCAGATGAAGAAAAGATAATTATCGATGGCATGAAAGATTTCAACGCTGTTGATAACATGGATCAATTGAATTGGCAGGGAGTTCAATTTAATGAAACCATGCCATACCAACAGGTTATCTATCTTTTAGATCTTACCAACGATATTTATTATTTTTATTTCGACGTATATTTATAAACATTATATTATGCTACCTGATCACTTTTAAATGTATAATTAAACCAGGAAACCTGCATAGACGACGGTAAGAACATAGCAAACCCAGACCTTGATACCGAAGTAGATAGTTGGATTACTAACGGCAATGCTTCTATAGATTTACATGGTTGTAATCTCCAAGAAGGTAAGTATAGTTATAGTGAATAGATATTTTGTCAAAAAAAAGGTTTACCTATGAATAACTGAAAAGAAAATTAAAAAAAATTAATAACTGTCAAGATTGTTGTTACAAATAACCATGATGATATCAATATGTTTCTACTCATGGAACAAGCAAACAGCAGTACGAACAACCTGGTGCTATAGTACCTATTCGCGATGAGGCGCCTTTCAACCAAGGTGATTTTTACAAACAAAAACAGTAATAAGGAAAAAATTATAATCCTACGTAAAAGAAATAACACAGTTTATCACAAAGTTGAAGAGGAGGAAGCACACGAAGACTAGTGGATTACGAGTCAAAAGTTTCACAGTATGATGTTGAGATTCCACACTGCAGAAATACCGCAAAGCCAATTTTCTAAAGAAAAAATTATATATAATAATCTAACATATATTAGTATTGCTATAATATACTGAAATTTATTATCAAACTAACTTATTCACAATAATTCATGCAGGTCATACATTTTGATAAAAAAAGGAGGAAAGATAGTAACTGCAGGAGAAATTGCAGATTCATTCCGTGATAGAGGAACTATACCAAAAAATGTTCTCGATTTTGCTGTAGATTATCTTGCAATTTCTAAAGCAGAACATGGAACAAAATGTTTTGATCCTAACATAGGGGTAAGCTCACAAAACTAGTATATGATATATAATTTTAATAAATATGTTTACATATATTTCAACATAACCTTGTTTTTCATGCAAAAATAAAAAAATAAACTTTTTTTCAATTCTTTAACTGATAGTAAACAATGTAAGCTTGTTACAGGTATTTTTGACTACTAATGTCAACCAAATTCCACAAAGGACAAGGAATCTATTTCTGGATCAAGCAGAAGACACATTACCCGCATATAATTTCGTAAGTTGAATTTTTCCAAACAATAGTGAATAATCTTCAAGTAATATATTTCTGAAAATTTACATTTAATTGTTTACATATTACATAATTAGTAATGATACCTATCATTTTTATAGGTAATGATTACTATACCAGACGCCACGTATGCATATAAGAATCGAGTGAAACATCACTACTTCTTATTTATAATTAATTCCGTATCAAGGAAGATGAGAATACTGGACTCAGGAAGAATTCCAGACGATGAGAGTTTGCAAACAATAGCTATCAAAGTCACAAACAATGTTAAAAATTTATGGCTTAATGGGTTCAATCAAGAGCATCAAGAAATAATGAGCTTCAGCATTGAGTTTGGTGATATGCCAAAACATATCAATGTGTAAGCACTAACTACTCCCCTTGTTTTTAAATTTAGATATATCAATTTATGTTTTAGAATTAATTGATAATTTATTATTACATTTTATTCAATTCCAAGTGAAGACGGTACCTTCATAATGCTACAAGCGATGGAAACCATAGTAATGGATTCTTACATAGAATTTATAGCAGAAGACATGCCTATTATTCGCAACCTGTGGTTCTATAGAATGTTCATGGAAATGGAAAACACCAATATACTGTTGAATGGGTTGACTACAAATACCGAAGGTATGTTGCGTTATAATGTAACAATAATATAATAACAATTAGAAGTTCAATTTATACAATTAGAATCATGATGTATGCAGACTAACAACATGCTTTTGATTTTGTTTTGAAGGAATTCCTGAACTTGATTTGAGTACAGAAGCAAAACAAAACACTGTCATGCAGTCTCTGGAGTCGGAGGCTAAAGAAACAAAGAGATTGCTGATTGACGAAAGGAGTCCAGCTCAACTCCATTTCACAGACATGGAAGTACTCAGATTGGCTAAGGACATTGAAAATGAACCATGTCAGGACAGTGGGAAAAAAGATCAAGAAGAGCAGAAAGCCAAAAACCATGGCTATGATATCAACAATGTCTCCAGAAAAGGGTGGAACATCTGGAAGAGTAACTAGAAACAAAAAAACTAGGGATGAAACACTTGTGGTGAAAATGTCGCAATCTGAATCTATTACAGCACTACCAGAAACATCGAGCATGCCATCAAGGCCTGCTCGGCAAGGTCAAAATAGCTTTCCAGTTTTCAAGCATGTCCTTTTAAATACAAGAAGCACGCAGCCACTGCTCGAAAGGCTATCTTGGATGAAAGTTTTCAAGATAAGTATGCTGAGTAAGACATAATACAGAGTTGTGTTTACATACTAATGTTGTTCTAAAAAATACATATTTCAGATCTTTCATTTAAAACACTCTCGCTAGGGCGCCCTTTTTCTAGCGTCTTCGTTTAAAACATTCACATATAAAAGTAATAGATAGTATGCTAACTTTTCACTGTTCCAAGGATAAAATCTTAAATGCATCAAGATTTGTTAAATTTAATAAAAGGTTAAAAACAATTACAATTTTGGAAAATAAGTATCAGTACTTGCTTTATCATAATAATTTGGAGTAATGACAATAATATTTTCTGATCTGTTATAGGAAAAACATTATTAAGATTCGAAGAATAGAATTTGGAGTAATGATGGAAGCAGAATGGATAGGCCGAGATCTGAAAAACAATCTTAAACAAGGAGGGATGGCTGACAATCAATTGGTTTAGCATTACATAGACATATTCATGATAAGCAATTCCTGCAAAGGCTTTGTGGATGGAGGCAAAAGATTCATATGCAACCTTTCAGTCTTTGCGCTGACGGAATTCGAGAAGGAAAACTGGATCTGCACAGAACAACGTGTGAATCAATTCAAATCATTGATGAAAAAATTTAAACCAGACATGGCAAAACTGGTAAGTTTCTCTAAATTTTCAAAACATCTATTTCGAAGAGGATTATACAATACATTTCGAGAGCTTACTATTAATGAAATAAACTTTTATGTTAATGGACTTACTGTTATCTATTCATTGCAGATTCAAATACATGTTGTCTACAGCTCTCACTTTACAGTTTACTCCCTCAACATGTATATCAGTGGAGGTCGACTTGACAGAATTGACTCAAGGAAATACACCAAGGATTACTTGTTTAAAACAAGAGCAGAATATCACAGCAACGTTGGACCAATCATGGTTAGAACATTACTTTCATATTAATCTTCCAACTGCACTATTTAGAATACTAATCAATAAATGTTGCATTTCATGAAAACAGCTTAAAAGAATAGATGAACTTATTAAAGCGGCATATCCAAGTCACAATTTTCCAGAATTCACAGAGAAGTTCAACGAAGCAAAGTTCCCTAGGTGTCCTAAGCAAACAGAGAATGAGTGTGCTTACTCGATCCTAAGAAGTATACAGTGGTACAATGGAGACACAATAAAATGCAACCAAGAAGAGGTAAGTCGCATTGTTTATGTTACAATATAATCTGCTTCCTATTTTTTCTATTGGCAACATACGTTCAAAACATACCGATTTCCTGACCGTTGAACAGTTCTCCCCTTCCGCAATGAGAGAAGAATTTAACTACAAGATGATATACGGGATAGAAAACGATCTACTTGATGAACTTCCTGAAGAATTGAGAGCATTCAGACCTACTGTCAAAGAGAAGGACATCCCAGACTGAAGATGGTCATTAGATTTATACTTGTAATAATATCAATACATTAAGTTGTTCAGTAAATCTATGTAAATAAAATATTTATTATATTTAAGATGTTTGTATGTATCAATAGAATAATAAAGACAACTAATATATGCACTTTGAATGTACATGGACAGGCTCTGCGTGTGTATGGCGGATGCACTGCTATCCTATTTTCATAAAATACATGTGCGCACGGTGCAACGTAAGGTGCCATGACACTATACTGAACATGCATTACACTGCACCTACAATACAAACACAAACGAACTGCCTGTGAAGGAGGTATGCACTGCCTTACTATGGTCCGTAAAATTACTGTGCGTACGGTGCCAGTTAACGTGCCGAGGCAGTACACTGACCGTGCAATGCATTGCTCATCCAATGCACATTGAATTGAAACTGCCTGTGCACTACGTATGCACTATGTTATTATGGTCCCCGACTGAAGGTGTTGTGAGAAACGTTTAGCAAAAGGTGCCACGGTAATGCATTGATCATGAACTGCACACCAACTACAATGCACAGTGACACACACAGCATGTGAAGCCGATAGTACACTGCGATCCTAATATGCAAAATAAGGTGTCACGACAGAGCAATAAACGTGCAATGCACTACACCTGTAACAAATAGTCATACGAACTGCCTCCAACATAAATATGGACTGAGGTTCTATGCTTCTTAAAGCTGCTTTGCGAACGGGAAAAGTTAAGGTGCCGCGGCAGTGCAGTGACCGTGCAAAACACTTCAGCTGTAGCGCACTACACATGTACCTACAATACTCTGCACATAAAAAATAAGTATGCACCGTGTTCCTATGGTTCGTAAAGGTACCGTGCATATGGTTCAAAATAAGGCGCCAAGGCAGAGCAATAACCCTGCAATGTGCACTGCACCTAAAATTTAAAGTACCACGCACTGCTCATGTAACAAATACTGACACCCACAGCCTCCAAAATAACTATGCACTGCGGTGCTATGCTTCTTAAAGCAGCTTTGCGATCGGTGTAAGATAAGGACCCGTGGCAGAGCACTGACCGTGCAATACGCTGCACCTGCAGTGCACTACACCTGTAACTGCAATACACTACACCTGATAAATAAGTATGCATTGCGCTCTTATGCTTAGTTAAATTACCGTGAGTATGGAGCAAAATAAGGGGACAAGGTAGAGACATAACCATGTATTGAACTGCAACTAAAAATTACAGTACCATGCACTGCTTGTTAATCACGTACGCACTGCATTTACATCATCGATGAAACTACTCCGCAAACGGTTCAAAATATTGAAACTGCTATGCACCAGGCGCACTGCATTCTGTCTTTCTGCACTGCCTATCCTATCTACCAATAACTGCATAAAACGGAAGTACACAAAGGGTTTCGTTGAAATAATTAGCATTATAGTATCTTTCTATAAAACGAAGCAACGCAACCTATCCATTTAAGTACTCCTTTTCCAAATTCCTCTAAAGCTCATTCCCGTTTCTTTCGCCGCCAAGAAACCAACTCCTAGCCGAACTTCTGCCGCAGCCTTCAACAAAAGATCATCGATTCACCACTCCCGCGTCTTTGGTAAGCAACCAACTTCGTTTAATTTTTTACCAAATCGTTTACATTGTACAAACATTAGCAAAAATGTTTGCGTGCTTATATTCCTCTAGATCTAAATCAATGTACAGAGATTTATACTGTCCAGATTTTCACAAATATGAGTCCATTAGTATGAGTTAAAGATAGAACCCAATATATCTATATGATGTTGAACTAACACTAAATTTTCTTATACCTTTTTAATGGTATGATGAGAATGTTCATTTGTTTAATTTGACAAACATCAATAGTAGTTTAATTACTAGATTAACCCTACTTATTAGTTCGAGTCTAAACGAACCATATCTACAGAATCAGATTATTAGAAGCAGCATAATTACAAAATATAAGAAAAATTCCAGGCACAAATTATAAATTATTTTATATATGTATAGAGATTTAATAACACACAACTATTTTTATTGCAGAAGAAATGGTGCCATGTCAAGTTTGTTTCAGTCTCTATGGTTAAAATTTAGGACACTTAGGCTCGGAATTCATTGTTCATCTCGTAGAAGGCCACTTCGAGCATTCACTGGTATGTATACACTACGTTTCAATATATATAAATTCATTTCTTAATATTGGTTAACATAATAGTCCTCTCCTTCACTAAATCATTCCACAGACTATACCATGCAATCTAAGGTTGCAATTCAATGACATAACAGAACTTGGAGTGGAATTCCAAGCTCTTGGAAAAACATATTATGTTGAAGTCCAGAAACAACGCACAATTACTCGCATTACCAGTCCAGGTTGGACAAGGTTCATCACAGAGAGCAGGATCAACGCAGGAGCACACCTATTCTTTTCATTGGGAGCTCTAGGTCCAAAGATCACTATGATATATTTTGATTCTGAAGAAGATAACAACAGCAGTGATGATGAAAACAGCAATTTCCAAGTGCTTAATTCTACAATTTTTTCCAAGACATGCACCCTTACAGGTTCTGAGGAAAATTACTTATTCGATATCTTCCCCTCGGCCAATTCATTTGTAGGGTTGCCATTTGTGACTCGTTTGACAAAAACAAACATTAAACAACACAATATGGTATGTTTCTAAATTTAACTTTATTTATTTGTTTATTGATTTCACATTGGTTTATTACATTCATAATATTATTCCTAAAAACCGTCTTCCTTCTATTGCAACTCAGAAACTACCATTGAAGTTCATTTCTACACTTGGAATTGCTAAAGAAGGTCTCGTTGGAGTACGCTTAGGAGCAAGTGGCAATGTCAACACCATGGCGTACAAAACAACAAAAGATGGCCGCGTCTCATTCAACAAATACGTATGGAAGAACTTCGTTGAAACTACAAATCTCAGTGTTGGACAAGCAATACTGATTACTATGAAAAAATATTCACATCTTAACCCTGAAATGATGTTTGTCATGAACATCATTATTCATAGTAGCCAGCCATTAGCAGAGTCGTCAGAATCAAACTTCGATTGATAATTTGCTTATTTCTTATGTCTGTTAAGAATATGTACTTGTTTATCTATTATGTCTATTTAGAATTTGCAATGTACAGAAACGAAAAGTTTGTGTCCTGCAGTTATCTCGTAATACTATTATCGGTGCTTTAACTAAGCACTGACTATTATAAATTCTATGTGGAATCAAATTACCAGAATATAAACAATAGACATTGTGCTCCTAGAGATTTGATTAGTGCAGAATATACATATTTAACATGAACATATTGTAATTACAATGGAAAAATAATATTAGATTAAATAATGATTATCTGCTATAAGTGTGTAGCCATACAATGGAAAAATATATAACTCAAGCGGTACATGTACAGACCAAGTTTTCAAAGAACTGCAACATCTGCACTAATAGTTTAGCCCAACAAGGCCCACCAGACGGAAACCCTAGAACAACCAAGGAATTGTATATAAAGACATACAACGATCACACCTAGTCTCACACAGCTCAGAAGCCGCCACCTTCCATTTTGCAGCATGCTAAGCGGGTCGATGAAAATATACATGCTTATAGATGGAATCATAGGTCCAAGAAATATTAGATACAAATCAAATTGTTCAGCTACAGGTGAAGCCAACCAGAGAATTACATATAAGAAGGGATCTACCAATTCAACAGCAAATCAATATCCTCAAGTGCATCTGTCATGCCCAAGTCGTTTTACACACACAAGGTACTACTTTATGTATAAGTTTACTATACAATAGCGATATACAGAAGTTAATATGCTATAGATTTATACTAATCTTGGTGTATGAGACAAACACCTAACACTGCTAAAAATTCTAAAAATAGGTACATTATTTCGGTCACACTGTATAAGAAATCCTTTGTACGAGAGGGATATCAGCATGCTTGCAAAACCAGACCTTGAATACCGAGGTGAGAGTTTTACCTGGTAAGAACAAATAACTGAAAACTCAAAAAAATATAACTCATATGCTTAAACTAATATATTTGTTTTCTACCTTTGTCTCTACAGGGTGCAGCATATTACAGCATGTCACAATTTGTTCTCCAGTCCGTTGCTGCTGTGATGTTTTGGTGCACTGCATAAGATACATTTTTAGTTAAGAGTGTCTTATACAGTGTGAGCGAAATATCACATGAAGGTGACGACAATTGGACTACATTATGTACAAATCAAGAATATTATTCTGTAATACATCGACAGGAATAGAAACAACGAACTAATGTGTTATGACTGTGTATTATAACTGCACTACCATTATATTCATATATGCCATGATCTCTGTAATGCTACGCGCAAACTAGTTTAATTTCGAAGCACTGTAACTGCACTTGTTAGCCCGCGTGCACTACCTTATAAATAAATTACTTGCAGTCATATAGAAAACTGCTTTCGCTTATCCTGCAGGAACGCCTCTTTACTTTCGAAGAAGTGCCCTATTTTTCCTGAGTGCACTGCATTACCTAAAAGTTACAGTGCACTACAAGTGTACACTGGTTTAGATAAGAACCACTGCGCTTCTACACTACATGACTGCCTGTGAAACCAATTAACCGTGGTGTTCTACCAACACAAACAAATATGCAACGACCGTGTACTCTTCGTGCACTGCCATAATTTAAATATATGCACTGCCCTGGGAGTTGATCCAGCCAAATTAGTTTACTATGAGGCACTGCCATATTTAACCCTCGCGTGCACTGCCCTGTAGTGCTCAAACTACTTGCACTGCCTTTAATTCAACAAATGCACTGCTCTATCTAATGCTGCAAGTACACTGGGTTTTTTCGAAGCACTGCGCTTCCTCAGCTTTGTGCACTGCCGAACCTAGCAACTATACTAGCCCCTAACGAATACGGGACGACCCTACACTCTAAGTGCACTGCCCGTATAGTCATATAGAAACTACTTTCTAAACGGATAGACACCTATGTATTTTCGAAGAACTGCCCTATTTATCCACCGTGCACTGCCCTTAATTCGAAAATTGCACTGCTCTATGTAATGCTGCAGGTACACTAGTTTCTCTTCGAAGCACTGCGCTTCCTCAGGCACATGCACTGCCTAACCTAGAAACTATACTATCCCCTAACGAATGCGTGACGACCCCGCACTCTAAGTGCACTGCCCGTATAGTCATATAGAAAACTGCTCTCTACACGGATAGACACCTATGTATTTTCCAAGAACTGCCCTATTTATCCAGCGTGCACTGCCCTTAATTCGACAATTGCACTGCTCTATCTAATGCTGCAGGTACACTAGTTTCTCTTCGAAGCACTGCGCTTCCTTAGGCACATGCACTGCCTAACCTAGAAACTAAACTAGCCCCTAAGGAATGTATGACGACCCCGCACTCTAAGTGCACTACCCGTATAGTCATATAGAAAACTGCCTTCTACACGGATAGACACCTATGTATTTTCGAAGAACTGCCGTATTTATCCAGCGTACACTGCCCTTAATTCGACAATTGCACTGCTCTATGTAATGCTGCAGGTACATTTTTCTTCGAAGCACTACGCTTCCTCAACTCTGTGCACTGCCTTGCCTAGAAACTATACTAGCCCCTAACGAATGCGGGACGACCCTGCACTCTAAGTGCACTGCCCGTATAGTCATATAGAAAACTGCTTTCTACACGGATACAAACCTATGTACTTTCGAAGAACTGCCCTATTTATCCTGCGTGCACTGCCCTTATTTCGACAATTGCACTGCCCTTTGTAATGCTGCAGGTACATTGGTTTCTGTTCGAAGCACTGCGCTTCCTTAGCCACATGCACTGCCTTACCTAGAAACTACAATGAATGCGGGACGACCCTGCACTCTAAGTGCACTGCCCGTATAGTCATATAGAAAACTGCTTCCTACACGGATAGACACCTATGTATTTTCGAAGAACTGCCCTATTTATCCTGCGTGCAATGCCCTTATTTCGACAATTGCACTGCTCTATGTAATGCTGCAGGTACACTGGTTTCTGTTCGAAGCATTGCGCTTCCTTAGCTTTGTGCACTGCCTAACCTAGAAACTATACTAGCTCCTACCGAATGCGGGACGACCCTGCACTCTCAGTGCACTGCCCGTATAGTCATATAGAAAGGTGCTTTCTACACGGATAGGCACCTATGTACTTTCGAAGAACTTCCCTATTTGTCCTGCGTGCACTGCCCTTATTTCGACAATTGCACTGCTCTTTGTAATACTGCAGGTACATTGGTTTCTGTTCGAAGCACTGCGCTTCCTCAGCCACATGCACTGCCTTACCTAGAAACTATACTAGCCCCTAACGAATGCGGGACGACCCTGCACTCTAAGTGCACTGCCCGTATAGTCATATCGAAAACTGCTTTCTACACGGATACAAACCTATGTATTTTCGAAAAACTGCCCTATTTATCCTGCGTGCACTGCCCTTATTTCGACAATTGCACTGCTCTATGTAATGTTGCAGGTACACTGGTTTCTCTTCGAAGCACTGCGCTTCCTCAGGCACATGCACTGCCTAACCTAGAAACTATACTAGCCCCTACGAATGCGGGACGACCCCGCACTCTAAGTGCACTGCCCGTATAGTCATATAGAAAACTGCTTTCTACACGGATACACAACTATGTATTTTTTAAGAACTACCCTATTTATTCAGCGTACACTGCCCTTAATTCGACAATTGTAATGCTGTAGGTACACTGGTTTCTCTTTGAAGCACTGCGCTTCGTCAGCTTTGTGCACTACCTAACCTAGAAACTATACTAGCCCCTAACAAATGCGGGACGACCCTGCACTCTAAGTGCATTGCCCGTATAGTCATATAGAAAACTGCTTTCTACGCGGATACAAACCTATGTACTTTCGAAGAACTACCCTATTTATCCAGCGTGCACTGCCCTTAATTCGACAATTGCACTGCTCTATGTAATGTTGCAGGTACACTGGTTTCTCTTCGAAGCACTGCGCTTCCTCAGGCACATGCACTGCCTAACCTAGAAACTATACTAGTCCCTAACGAATGCGTGACGACCCTGCACTCTAAGTGCACTGCCCATATAGTCATATAGAAAACAGCTTTCTACACAGATAGACACCTATGTGCTTCCAAAGAACTGCCCTATTTATCCGGCGTGCACTGCCCTTATTTCGACAATTGCACTGCTCTTTGTAATGCTGCAGGTACATTGGTTTCTATTCGAAGCACTGCGCTTCCTCAGGCACATGCACTGCCTAACCCAGAAACTATACTAGCCCCTACGAATGCGGGACGACCCCGCACTCTAAGTGCACTGCCCGTATAGTCATATAGAAAACTGCTTTCTACACGGATACACACCTATGTATTTTTTAAGAACTACCCTATTTATTCAGCGTACACTGCCCTTAATTCGACAATTGCACTGCTCTTTGTAATGCTGCAGGTACACTGGTTTCTCTTTGAAGCACTGCGCTTCGTCAGCTTTGTGCACTACCTAACCTAGAAACTATACTAGCCCCTAACAAATGCGGGACGACCCTGCACTCTAAGTGCATTGCCCGTATAGTCATATAAAAAACTGCTTTCTACACGGATACAAACCTATGTACTTTCGAAGAACTACCCTATTTATCCAGCGTGCACTGCCCTTAATTCGACAATTGCACTGCTCTATGTAATGTTGCAGGTACACTGGTTTCTCTTCAAAGCACTGCGCTTCCTCAGGCACATGCACTGCCTAACCTAGAAACTATACTAGTCCCTAACGAATGCGTGACGACCCTGCACTCTAAGTGCACTGCCCATATAGTCGTATAGAAAACAGCTTTCTACACATATAAACACCTATGTACTTCCAAAGAACTGCCCTATTTATCCTGCGTGCACTGCCCTTATTTCGACAATTACACTGCTCTTTGTAATGCTGCAGGTACATTGGTTTCTATTCGAAGCACTGCTTCCTCAGCCACATGCACTGCCTCACCTAGAAACTATACTAGCCCCTAACGAATGCGGGACAACCCTACACTATAAGTGGACCGCCGTATAGTCATATAGAAAACTGCTTTCTACACGGATAGACACCTATGTACTTCCGAAGAACTGCCCTATTTATCCTGCGTGGACTGCCCTTATTTCAACAATTGCACTGCTCTTTGTAATGCTGCAGGTACATTGGTTTCTCTTCGAAGCACTGTGCTTTGTCAGCTTTGTGCACTGCCTAACCTAGAAACTATACTAGCCCCTAACGAATGCGGGATGACCCTGCAATCTAAGTGCATTGCCCGTATAGTAATATAGAAAACTGATTTCTACACGGATACAAACCTATGTACTTTCGAAGAACTGCCCTATTTATCCAGCGTGCACTGCCCTTAATTCGACAATTGCACTGTTCTATGTAATGTTGTAGGTACACTGGTTTCTCTTCGAAGCACTGTGCTTCCTCAGGCACATGCACTGCCTAACCTAGAAACTATACTAGCCCCTAACGAATGCGGGATGAACCCGCACTCTAAGTGCACTG
Source organism: Avena eriantha (assembly GCA_910589775.1). Classification (NCBI taxonomy): domain Eukaryota; kingdom Viridiplantae; phylum Streptophyta; class Magnoliopsida; order Poales; family Poaceae; genus Avena; species Avena eriantha. Next base: position 369,464,448 of record OU342744.1, read on the forward strand.
CCCGTATAGTCATATAGACAACTGCTTTATACACGGATAGACACCTATGTACTTCCGAAGAACTGTCCTATTTATCCTGCGTGCACTGCCCTTATTTCGACAATTGCACTATTCTTTGTAATACTGCAGGTACATTGGTTTCTGTTCGAAGCACTGCGCTTCGTCACCCACATGCACTGCCTTACCTAGAAACTATAACGAATGCGGGACGACCCTGCACTCTAAGTGAACTGCCCGTATAGTCATATAGAAAACTTCTTTCTACACAGATAGACACCTATGTACTTCCGAAGAACTGCCCTATTTATCCTGCGTGCACTGCCCTTATTTTGACAATTGCACTGCTCTTTGTAATGCTGTAGGTGCATTGATAATATGAAATTTAGCATACTACTCTATGTAATGCTGCAGGTACACTGATAATTTGAAATTGCACTGCAACAATTAGCAATTACAATAGCAGTACTAGGACGCCAAATTTAGCATATAGTGCAAGAAGATTACAAAAAAGCAACATAGTACATAATTGGAGTCCAGAATAAAGTGCTAGAAGATCAAAAGAAGCAACAAAAGGCTTAGTGTGCTCACATTACAAAGACATATTTAATTTTTATTGCATTTCAGCCAATCACTATAGAGCAGGTGGCCAGGCTTCAGACATTGCAAAAGCACTACGGACAACTAATGGTGTAGATAACTTGGATAAAACTGATACAGTCTTCTTCAGCATGTCTGCACAGAACAAGCCTACATCAAAATCAACTGTCATCAGAACATAGCGACCATCAGCTGACATTGTTATAACACGCAACACACCACAAACTGGGAGATTGCAATTCTCACAGATACTACCAAAAGCAGTTCTGCATCCAATAGGCAGATCTAACATTGTCTGGATGATCCACTTATTTTGACCATTGTTGTAGTCAAGGAGCCAAGTTGTCAGTATACCATCACTAGAAAAGGCAGCTAGTAAAATGTTTCCTGATGTATCCTCTGAAATACAATAATTCCTATGATCCTTTGTTGTCAGCCTGACTGATTCAGCGCATTATATCACAGAAGTTAAATGTGTGGATATGTTGTAACACAGAAGACGGCCTACAACATAAGCCATAAACAGGTCTTTGCCTATCAGGATTCCTTCAGGCTGACTAAGGTAAGTGGTTGGTGTTAGCACAGGAACTGGGTCAGAAATATGCATCTCCCATTGACCATTTTGTTGAATACAGACATGCAAAAATATTCCAGATGTTGTATTAGCAGTAACACAATGATATGTGATGCAGCCCGTCCTACGGACGCTTCTACATCTACACCAGCAAGTCCCCCAAGTGGACCAATGACTCGTGCCCGAGCCAAACTCCTACAAGCTAAGGTGAACTCACTCCTCGCCTCATGCCAATTTGATACCTCCTTGGATGGCGTGCTACTTCATACCTCTACTCTGTGCATCATTAGGTACGAACCCCCACCGCGTTGACCCACGAGCCCTGAAGCTGCACCTGAGCTGAAGCTGCCTGAGCTGGAGTGTCCGCCCGAATCTAGCCGGAGTGTCCGGCGCAGCCGGAGTGTCCGACGCGACGCAGCCGGAGTGTCCGGCCTGCCCGAGCCCGAACCTGGCGCGGGCATTCTGTGTGCTACATCGGACTCTACCCGGACACTACCCGGAGTGTCCGGCCACCCCGGACTGTCCGGCCACCCCGGACTGTCCGGCCCCCTCGACCCGGAGTGTCCGGCCCAAGTGATGGGCCTACGAGCCTAGCTGGGCCCTATGGCCCATGTACCCCTCTACTTCGCCCAGAACTCTACTTTAATGCCTAAATTACCCCTGAACTTGTGGTTGGCCTATATATAGACCCCCACCTCCATTGTAAACCCTAGGCTTGATATTGGAATTAGTGGAAACCCCTTTGTGGATCTATCTAATTCTTGCCTCATGCTCCTTGACTAAGGAGCACCAATATCCCCAAACCTCGTTGGAGTTTGCATCGTGCCTCCGCGTTGTATAAGGCCTAGGCATCGGTGCCCTTTGCCTAGACGTCAAGATCTCACCGAGTCTCCCATCTCGCCGTGCAGGTTTGAGAGAGAGTCCTCCGCCCGACGCCGATCCTAGTGATTGCGCCAGACCAGTCACCGCCGGCGTGAGCTATTGGTGTTTATCGTGGTTTTGCGTGTGTGTGTTCATCGCGTTCTTCGTGCGTGTGCTCGTCGTGTTCATCGTTCCCTCCTTCCCCCGCAATCCACCCTCGATTTGAAAGGGAATCATGAAAGATCGAGCCACCCTAGAGGTTTGCCCTCAACATATTGGTATCAAGAGCTTCTTGCTCACGATTTCCCCCACACATTTTTCTTCTATCCACCAAAAATTCGAAAAGCCCCACAAAAAACAGCCCATATTTGCCTTTGGATTGATCTCTTGATTTGGAGTGTTATTTGTGGTTTTGATCCGACCAAACCTTGTCTAAGGAGTTGGTCCAGCTTTATCCTGCGTTTCCCCAGCCCGATTTGGCCAGTTTTTCGAGGATTTGAGACCCCAAGGCGGGGATTTCCGCTCAAGAACACGAGCAGGAAACTCGCGCCAGAGTGTCCGGCTCGTACCGACCGGAGTGTCCAGCCGAACCAGACCGGAGTGTCCGGCCAGACCGGAGTATCCGGCCCAGACAGACCGGAGTGTCCGGCTGTAACTCCAGTTTTGACAGGTTTGCCTTATTTTTCGCATTGGCTAATCTCCTTTGTTTGCTCGTGTCCCGTGCGCGTGTCAGCAACTACCAGCAAGCTTCCGCATCATCAACTTCTGCGCTCATCGACACCACGGACCACGAACATCATCCCGCACCACCGACACCAAGTTCATCATCAAAGAAGGTATAACTTGCGTCACCGTGCTAACCCCCATCTTCCTTTGTGTGTACCTATCCCATGGGAGTGGCTCATCTTGTGTTTGCTTGAGCATTGTGCATTTGTCCTTGGATAGTGAGAGTGCAAGAGCAATATCAAGTGTGACTAGGTAGCATCAAGGGAGAGCAAAAAAAAGATACAAAGAAAAAGCAAAAGAAAAATAGTCTCCTATTGCCAAAGAGAGTCTCGAAGCTTGTAAGCAAGAGAGAAAGAAGAGCGCCCAAGGCAAGTGCACAAATCTGTTGCTCACTTTTCCTCTTTGCAAACGAACCACGGTCTCTCCTTGCATTGGCACGACAACGAGCTTAGTCTTCGTTAGGACATTTTGTTGCTCATTTTCATAGTCGTGTCAATCCCAACTTTCTCCACGTGTGTGTATATAGTCGTAGGTTCCCGTCACCCTTTTGAGTTGTTGACCTTCGCCTTTGACTTGAGTTTTGTTGGATTTTATCCACATTTGACTATCCCTTTTCTTTTGGTTGGTTCTTTGGCTTTCCACAATCCTAACCTACCAGTAACAAGCTTTTGAGAGTTAGTTCTTTCTTTAGTGTGAGTTGTCTTTGCATTTCCACTTTGCACGCTTATAGCTCTCACTTGTGGTTTCTAGTTTGGTGCAATCCCCAAGGTGAGGTACAAGGCTAACACCACCATACTCCACTTCCATATACAATACTTGTGTGTCTTGCATGATGGATAGGCACAGTGAGACGAGCCAACCATCTCCCTAAGAAGAAGATCAAGGTCCGTACATGACGCACGCAAATCAGTTCATCGTTCGACAAGAGTTCCGTGAACGTTTCCAAGCCCTTGAGACGCGACAAGATGAACAATTTGGCGAGACGCAAGCCGAGTTCAAGAACATCGACAACCGCTTCGACGGCCTCGAACGACAAATGCATGAAATGCATCACAACTTCGGCCACCAAAATGAAGCGCTCCAACGCTCCATCGCCGAAACAAATGACAATCTTCGACGCCTCATCGATGGCATGGCAAGACCACGTTCACGCGTATCAAGCTCTTCAAGTTCTTCGCATCGTCATGCACCTCTTCTACAAGATCTACATCAAAGTGCTCAAAGACGCAATGATGCCCCCATGGTTGAAGATGGAACCTCTTCGAACTATGTACCTTCCCCACAGCACGCCGCAACGTCAAGCTATGATGATGACCTCTCTTCAAGGCCACGAGCAAGGCAAGAAGCACACTATCATCACACAAGGGCACTAGTGATCCAACAAGAGCAACCACAAGAGGAACCGCAAGCGCAACCGCAAGTACAACCGCAAGTCTACCACCATCGACTATGACACATACTTGGCACAACGAGTGATGACTCCAATTTGGAGAATCAAGCTCGTCATCGACGTGAAGATCTCCAAGATCCTCCTCCTCGTCATCAACCTCATGAACGTCAACAACCACACCATGGTCATCACGCAGCGCCCCCTCCACAGCAACAAAACTTGGAGCGTCAAGTGATACAAGTTGAGCGACACCCACCACGTCAAGAGGCTCATGACCATGTTCTTCGCCGTGAGGCCCATGTTCCTAACCAACATCACCAACCGAGGAACCAGCCTCCTCTTCATCATCAACCGCATCAAGAGGCTCCACACCATCGCCACAATGAGGCTCAAGTGCCTCAACCATGTCAACAACGGCATCAAGAGCAAGAGCAAGCTCCTCAACAACAATATCAAGAGCAAGCTCCGCAACAAGGACGCGAGAACCAAGTTCCACCTCCCCAACTACAAGATCATCAACAAGGTCACCAAGCTCGTCGCAATGACCACAACGATGACGAAACTTTTGGCAAGCTCAAGTTCACAATGCCCAAGTTCACCGGATTCAATGACCCCGAAGAATACCTCTCGTGGGCACTTAAAGTCGACAAGATCTTTCGCATGCACAACTATAGCAACGACAAGATGGTCGCCATGGCTCCGCTAGAGTTTGATGATTACGCCAACCTTTGGTGGGAACAAGTTCAAGTTGCTCGTGATGCAAGACAAGAGCCGCCAATCACAACTTGGCATGACATGAAGGCTCACATGAGATCCCGGTTTGTCCCCGTGCACTACACGCGTGACCTCTTCAACAACCTTCAAGCTCTTTGTCAAGGGACAAAGACCGTGGAAGAATACTTCAAGGAAATGGAACTCAACTTGATTCGCGCCAACATTGATGAGCACATGGAGCAAACAATGGCACATTTCCTTATTGGCTTGAATCACCCAATCAAGCGCATTGTCGAGTTCCAAACATACAACACCATGGTTGAGCTTGTGCACATCGCAACAAAGGCTGAACGTCAAGTGCAAGAGGACATCAAGTACAACAAGCCCAAGACGTACTTCACCTACAAGCAAGCTTCAACCCCTACACCAACAACTTTCAATGGTAGCTCCTCAAGTACCTCCAAGCCTTCCTTCAAGCCCACACTTCCTCAAGGAAAACTGCCCCCAAGTGGCAAGCAAGCAAAGAGTGATACACCTTTCAACGGTGAATGCTACAAGTGTGGAGGTAAAGGACACAAGTCAGCCGAATGTGTAAACAAGAAAGTCTTGTTCATCCATGACAATGGTGATGAAGAGTACTTGAGTGAAGATGAGTTTGATGCCCGTGTCAAGGAAGCAATGGCAAGGCAACGAGTGGAAGATGATCAAGAACTCCTCATGTGTGAGCATGACGCAAGTCCATCGCTTTTCGTCACAAGGATCTTGACCACTCAAGCACAAGAGCATGAAAACCAACGCTCCAATATCTTCCAAACACGAGCTGGCATCAACGACAAATCTATCAAGGTGATCATTGATGGAGGGAGTTGTCACAACCTTGCTAGCACCGAGTTGTGTGAGAAGCTCAAACTCACCCTCCATCCACACAAGCACCCCTACCACGCATACCGTATCGGTCTCCTTTGCCATTGGTCCTTACAAAGATACGGTGGAGTGTGATGTGGTTCCTATGACAGTTTGCCACATGCTTCTTGGTCGACCATGGCAATTTGACAAGACTGCTCAACATGATGGTCGCACCAATATATACACCTTCAAATGGCTCAACAAAACATGTGTTTTGCAACTGATGACTCCTAGCCAAATAATTGCGGACAATGCAAAGGCTTTAGCAAGGGCGCAAAGCACAACACCTACTTGTGAGAAGAGCGGTGAGAGAGAACCACCTCATAGTGAGTGAGAGCCACAAGCCAAATTCGAGTGGAAAAACTAAGAGTGTTCACCTTGCCACCAAAAGTGAGATGAGAAATGTTCGGAACAACACATCCATCTTGCACTATGTCCTCCTTTGCAAGGGACTAGCGTAAGGAACTAATGAATTAACCAATGTTCCTCCATATTTGATGAATTTTTTGCAGGAATTCAAGGATGTGTTCCCCGAAGAGCTTCCACATGGAATACCTCCTCTTCGCGGCATCGAACATCGAATTGACCTCATCCCCGGTGCACCACTTCCCAACCGCATTGCTTACCGCACAAACCCGGAGGAGACGAAGGAGATCGAATGTCAAATCAACCAACTCGTCTCCAAAGGTTTGATCCAAGTTAGCACTAGTCCAAGTGCCGTAACCCATGATTCTTGTTCCAAAGACGGATGATACGTTACGGTTATGCATGGACTACCGTCCAATCAATGCTATCACCATGCGTTATCGACATCCCATACCACGTCTTGATGACATGCTTGATGAGTTGTGTGGAGCCACTAGAAAATTGATCTTCGTAGTGGTTACCATCAAATACGCATGGCTGAAGGTGATGAGTGGAAAACCGCCTTCAAGACCAAACTTGATCTCTATGAATGGTTGGTTATGCCTTTTGGTTTATCAAATGCCCCATCCACCTTCATGTGCCTTATGAATCACATCTTGCGTTCCCTCAATGGAAAAACTGTTGCTGTCTATTTCGATGATATTCTTGTTTATAGCAAATCACTTGCGGACCATGTAACACATGTCAAGGAAGTTTTGCAAATCCTTCGACATGAAAAGCTTTATGCTAATCTTCCCAAGTGCACTTTTGCTAAAGACAAGTTGATTTTTCTTGGATTTGTCGTTTCTTCGAAGGGAATTGAAGTTGATGTTTCCAAGGTAAAGGACATACGAGATTGTCCCATACCAACAAATGTGAGTGAACTCCGAAGTTTTCATGGGTTGACCGGTTTCTATCGTCGCTTTGTGAAAGACTTTTCAACCATTTCTTGTCCCCTTAATGAATTGACCAAAAAGAATGTCACCTTCGTGTGGGGCAAAGCACAACAAAAAGCTTTTGATGAACTTAAAAAGAGGCTCACTGAAGCACCTCTTCTTGCTTTACCGGATTTCACAAAAACTTTTGAAATAGAGTGTGATGCTAGTGGTATTGGCATTGGAGGAGTCCTTATGCAAAACGGACGTCCTATAGCCTACCATAGCTAGAAACTTGATGGTGCTCGCCTTAACTATCCGATTTATGACAAAGAGCTTTTTGCCTTAGTTCGTGTCCTTCAAGTTTGGAAACACTACCTTTGGCCCAAGGAATTTATCATACATTCCGACCACGAGTCATTGAAATATCTCAAATGCCAAGTTAACTTGAGCAAGAGACACACTAAGTTGGTGGAGTTCATGGAGTCTTTTTCGTACATTGTCAAGTATAAGAAGGGCAAAGATAATTTAGTTGCGGACGCATTATCTCGCAAACATACAAGCCTTCTTACGAGACTTGAAATCAACGTGTTGGATCTTGAGGAAATAAAATCTTTGTATGCTTCCGATCCGTTCTTTCAACCAATTTTTGCAAAGTGCTCCAATGACAAAGGAGTTGATGATTTCTATTTGCATAAGGGCTTTCTATTTAAACAAAACAAGCTATGCATCCCGAAGTCGTCGCTTCAACTTTTGCTTCTCCAAGAATCTCATGGTGGAGGCCTTATGGGTCACTTTGGTCGCGACAAGACATTGGACATGCTCTCCAATCACTACTTTTGGCCCAAGATGAAGCGTGACATGGAGCGCTACGTTCAACGATGCATGACATGTGTTCAAGCTAAGTCGCAAGCTAATCCCTATGGTCTTTATATGCCATTGCCTATTCCTCATACACCTTGGTCCGACATTAGCATGGATTTCGTGTTAGGATTACCTAGATCTAAGCATGGTCATGATTCTATATTTGTTGTTGTGGATCGTTTTTCCAAAATGGCACACTTTAGACAGTGCCATAAGACAGACGATGCTTCACATGTTGCAAATCTGTTTTTCAGGGAAATCGTCCGTCTTCATGGTGTGCCAAGGACAATCTTCTCCGACCGCGACGTCAAATTCATGAGCTACTTGTGGAAGACCCTCATGGCGAAGCTCGGTGTCAAGCTCCTCTTCTGATCCGCAACACATCCTCAAACTGATGGTCAAACCGAAGTTGTCAACCGAAGAGTCGGAACTCTCCTTCGTGTGTTGATCAAGAAAAACCTGTAGGATTGGGAGGAATGCATTCCACACGCCAAGTTCGCCTACAATCGAGCCAAGCACTCAACAACCAAGATGAGTCCATTCATGATCGTCTATGGTTTCGAGCCCCTCACCGCGCTCGACATCCTACCACTACCTCTCCATGAGCGCACGAACATGGACGTCGAGAAACGCGCACAAGCTATGAAGAAGCTTCATGAAGAAACAAGAGCTACTATCGAACAACAAGTCCTTCGCCAAGCTACAAGGTTAAACAAGGACAAGAAGGAGATGATATTTGAAGAAGGTGACCTTGTGTGGATACACCTAAGCAAGGACCGCTTCCCCAAGGAACATGACTCCAAGCTCAATCCAAGAGGAGATGGTCCCTTCAAGGTCCTCAAAAGAATGAACAACAATGCCAACATCATTGACATACCGACCTCCAAGTACCTTGCAAGCAATACATTTAATGTCAAGGATCTCTCACCCTACCATGGAGATGTTCAAGACGATATCCATGAAGAGTCGAGGACAACTCTTTCCCAAGGGGGCGAGCTGATGTAGCCCGTCCTACGGATGCTTCTACATCTACACCAGCAAGTCCCCCAAGTGGACCCATGACTCGTGCCCGAGCCAAACTCCTACAAGCTAAGGTGAACTCACCCCTCGCCTCGTGCCAATTTGATACCTGCTTGGATGGCGTGCTACTTCATACCTCTACTCTGTGCATCATCAGGTACGAACCCCCGCCGCGTCGACCCATGAGCCCTGAAGCTGCACCTAAGCTGAAGCTTTCTGAGCCGGAGTGTCTAGCCTGCCCGAGCCCGAACCTGGCGTGGACATTCTGTGTGCTACATCGGACTCTACCTGGACACTACCCGGAGTGCCCGGCCACCCCGGACTGTCCGGCCCCCTCGAACCGGAGTGTCTGGCCCAAGTGATGGGCCTACGAGCCTAGCTAGGCCCTATGGCCCATGTACCCCTCTACTTCGCCCAGAACTCTACTTTAATGCCTGAATTACCCCTGAACTTGTGGTTGGCCTATATATAGACCCCCACCTCCATTTTAAACCCTAGGCTTGATATTGGAATGAGTGGAAACCCCTTTGTGGATCTGTATAATTATTGCCTCATGCTCCTTGACTAAGGAGCACCAATATCCCCAAACCTTGTTGGAGTTTGCATCGTTCCTCTGCGTTATACAAGGCCTAGGCATCGGTGTCCCTTTGCCTAGACGTCAAGATCTCACCGATTCTCCCATCTCGTCGTGACGGTTCGAGAGAGAGTCCTCCGCCCGACGCCGATCCTAGGGATTGCTCCGGACCGGTCACCACCGGCGTGAGCTATTGGTGTTTATCGTGGTTTTGCGTGTGTGTGTTCATCGCGTTCTTCGTGCGTGTGTTCGTCGTGTTAATCCTTCCCACCTTCCCCCGCACTCCACCCTCGATTTGAAAGGGAATCATGAAAGATCGGGCCACCCTAGAGGTTTGCCCTCAACAATATGAAACCTTGCAAACATTGAATATATTTCTACGAAAGGATGTCATTCCTGGTTTAGCAGCACTTGGAATCAAGCTGAATTGCCCATATGAATGATTTGTATCACTCTTCGACATTGATGGCATTCGTGTAACAGGTGAGGCAACGAAAGTGAACAAATCTGGAGACCTGGAAGCATAATTAATATAGTACCTAGGATCTCTAGAACCATGTGGAAAGACCTGAATGAGGACTGCCCCGTTTCGACAGCTGACGACCAATTCCCTTAGAAGATATGTTGAATCTAAGTTCGAACAAATAGCTACAGATGTTTCATCTTTAGATGAATATTCATGCTCCTGTAGCCTATTACCAACCTCAGGCATCCAATGATAATCAACAAGAAATCCTAGGCATGATGGTGAATTTTTCTTCATATAACGCGAAAGAAATCCAGGCTCTTTGAGTGCAGTATACAAAGCTTTGTTGAGGATACTGCAACGGATCAAAGATTTCGTAGACGCTAACCTTAAAACAATCTCCTGCACCAAATCTAGGTCCTCACCCACGCGACTGATCGAGGAACCAGATCTAGTAAAATCCATCGCTATTCAATAGATTGTTTTCTTTTCCTCTAGACAGAAGAAGAAGGGTTTGTTTCTTTTCGTGGAAGAATGAAGACGTAACGTCCTATGCTAGCCGTATCCATCGGTTAACATCCAAGCTAAAATATATTGAATGAGAAACTGCTTTGTAGGAACGTGCGTACTGCTCTATAATTGTAGATGTGGTAGCCGGTAAACTGCTCTGTTAATCTACGTGCACTGCCATGGGCGGAGCCCGCAACACACACTCCGAAATACCGGGCGTTCCGAAATACAAGGCGCTCAGAAATACACGGTGCTTCAAGATCTATAGGAAAGCTTGATGCATCGAAGGCGGCGTGCCCACGGGCGGAGCCTGCAACACACACTCCGAAATACAAGGCTCTCCGAAATACAGGGCGCTTCGAAATACAAGGCGCTCCGAAATACAGGGCGCTCCGAAATACAAGGTGCTCCGAAATACAGGGTGCTCCGAAATACAAGGCGCTCCGAAATACAGGGCGCTCCGAAATACAAGGCGCTCTGAAATACACGGCGCTTCAAGATCTATAGGAAAGCTTGATGCGCCGAAGGCGCCGTGCCCATGGGCGGAGCCCGCAACACACACTCCGAAATACAAGGCGCTTCGAAATACAGGGCACTCCGAAATACATGGCGCTTCAAGATCTATATGAATGCTTGATGCGCCGAAGGTGCCGTGCCCATGGGCGGAGCCCGCAACACACACTCCAATATACAGGGCGCTCCGATATACAAGGCGCTTCGAAATACACGGCGCTCCGAAATACAAGGCGCTCCGAAATACACGACGCTTCAAAATCTATATGAATGCTTGATGCGTCGAAGGCGCCGTGTCCATGGGCGGAGCCTGCAACACACACTCTGAAATACAAGGCGCTCCGAAATACAAGGTGCTCCAAAATACAAGACGCTCTGAAATACATAGCGCTCCGAAATACAAGGCGCTCCAAAATACATGACGCTTCAAGCTCTATATGAATGCTTGATGCGCCAAAGGCGCCGTGCCCACGGGTGGAGCCCGCAACACACACTCCGAAATACAGGGCGCTCCGAAATACATGGCGCTTCAAGATCTATATGAGTGCTTGATGCGCCGAAGGCGCCGTGCCCACGGGCGGAGCCTGCAACACACACTCCGAAATATAGGGCACTCCGAAATACAGGCACGCTCCGAAATACAGGGCGCTCTGAAATACAAGGCACTTCAAGATCTATATGAATGCTTGATGCGCCGAAGGCGCCGTGCCCACGGGCGGAGCCCACAACACACACTCTGAAATACAAGGCGCTCCGAAATACAGGGCGCTCTGAAATACACGGCGCTCCGAAATACAAGGCGCTCCGAAATACACGGCGCTCCGAAATACAAGGCGCTCCCAAATGCACTACGTTACTGTAATCCTTTTTAAAGTCAATGCATTCCGCTGCGCTGTATTATGTTTGTACTGCTCTTAATACCCAAATGCACTGCGTTACTGTAATCCGTTCAAAGTCAATGCATTCCGCTGCGCTGGATTTTGTTTGTACTACTCTTAATATACAAATGCACTGCGTTACTGTAATCCATTCAAAGTCAATACATTTCGTTGCGCTGAATTATGTTTGTACTGATCATAATATACAAATGCACTGCGTTACTGTAATCCGTTCAAAGTCAAAACATTGTGTTGTACAAACCATATGCGTCCCATTACACCCCATAAAATCTCCATTGCCCGTAAAGAGAAAAAAAATAAACAAAAAATGGAAAAGAGAAGAATGAAAATAAACGACAATGAAAAAGAAAACAAACTAAAAACATGCGGAGTGGAGAACAGCACGGAGCATTCCTTGCTGATTTTGGCACGGGAATGGCGTGTGCTACATATTTATGTGCAAGCGGAGAACAGCGTACAAAGAGAAAAAACCGAAAAGAGAAAAAACCGGAAAAGAGAAAAAACCGGCGACATCTACGCGACCAGTTTCCCGGGATGTTTCCGCGACGACACGTGTCGCATACCCACGCCAAGTCGCTCGCGCGTTTTCGCGGCGCGCAGCACGCGCGCTAGTCGCTCTCCTAGAAACTCCGTTCTGGCACCCTGTCGAGACGGGGAATTGGAGGAGATCATCGCCATCATCATCACCATCGCTTCTCCATCGACCATCCATGTTTCCCCCATCTATGAGTGAGTAATCCCCCTCTGTAGGCTATGGGGATGGTAGGGATTGGATGAGATTATTCATGTAATGGCATCAGATTGTTAGGGCATGGTGCCTAGTACCTTTTATAAGTGCTTTATGACTTTGTTGCGACTTGTTGTTCTTAATGCTGGTCACTAGGGCCCGAGTGCTATGATTTCAGATCTGAGCATGTTATTGATTCATTATGATAGTATTGTTTTTGGTCTTATCTACAAGTTGTATACACATGTTGTCGTCTAGAACCAATGGCCCCGAAGTGAAAGAAATCGGGATAACCGGAGGGAATGGCTTTGATGTGAGGATCACATGTGTTCACGGAGTGTTAATGCTTTGCTCCGGTGCTCTATTAAAAGGAGCACCTTAATTGCCAGCACTTCCCTAGAGGCCCCGCTGCAAACGGGCTGGCAGGACAAAAGATGTTATGCAAGTTCTCATTGCAAGCACGTATGACTATATATAGAACACATGCCTAGGATTGTCTGGTACTTGGATGCTCTATCTTATTTATCTGCAATTGCCCTATGTTCTGATTGCTATGTGAATTGTCTTGTCCAAGCCATGCCCGTCCATCCATCCCTATGCCTACCGCACTCGAATCCTACTGTTTAGTTCTATTGTTACTACTATCTATACTTTACTATTGCTGCTACTTTGTTGTTCCTACTACAAAACTGTTGCTACTGATAAACTGTTGTGAGCAAGATTGTTTCCAGGTGCAGCTGAATTGACAACTCAGTTGTTAAGGCTTATAAATATTCTTTGGCTCCCCTTATGTCGAATCAATAAATTGGGTTTCACTTCCCTCGAAAATACTGTGATACACCCCCTATACTTGTGGGTCATCACACACATGCAATGACATTGGTTGATCCATATGTGGTTAGTGAGAAGAATACACATGCAATGTCATTGGTTGATCCATGTGTGGTTTGTGAAAAGAACACAGATGCAAAGCCATTGGTTGATCCATATGTGGTTTGTGGAAAGAACACACATGTAATGACTCTAGTGGATCCATATGTGGTTTGTGGAAAGAACACACATGCAATGACTCTGGTGGGTACATATATGGTTTGTGAAAAGAACACACACGCAATGGCATTGGTTGATCCATATGTGGTTTGTGGAAAGAAGACACATGCGATAAGATTGGTGAATCCATGTGTGGTTCATGACAGGCACACACATGCAATGACATTGGTTGATCCATATCTGGTTTGTGACAATAACACACATGCAATGCCATTGGTTGATCCATATGTGGTTTGTGGAAAGAACACACATGAAATGACTCGAGTGGTTACATATGTGGTTTGTGGAAAGAACGCACATGCAATGACTCTAGTGGATCCATATGTGGTTAGTCATAAGAACACACACGCAATTACTCTGGTGGATACATATGTGGTGTGTGGTAAGAACACACATGCAATGGCATTGGTTGATCAGTGTGAGGTTCATGAAAATAACATACATGCAATGACATTGGTTGATCCATATGTGGTTTGGGACAATAACACACATGCAATGCCATTGGTGGGTCCTTATGTGGTTTGTCGAAAGAACACACATGCAATTACTCTGGTGGATCCATATGTGGTTTGCGGAAAAGAACATACACGCAATAACATTGGTTGATCCATATGTGGTTTGTGAAAAGAACACACATGCAATGACATCGGTGGGTCCATATGTGGTTTTGGAAAGAACACACATGCAATGACTCTAGTGGGTCCATATGTGGTTTATGAAAAGAACACACATGCAATGACTCTACTAGATCCATATGTGGTTTGTAGAAAGACCACACATGCAATGACTCTAGTGGATCTGTATGTGGTCTGTGAGAATAACACACACACAATGACTCTGGTGGATACATATGTGGTTTTGTGGAAAGAACACACATGCAATGGCATTGCTGGATCCATGTGTGGTTCTTGACAAGACCATACATGCAATGACATTGGTTGATCCATATGTGGTTTATGACAATAACACATATGCAATGCAATTGGTTGATCCATGTGGTTTGTGGAAAATAACAAGCATGCAATGACTCTAGTGGATCCATATGTGGTTAGTGAGAAGAACACACATGCAATGACACCGGGCGATACATATGTGTTTTGTGGAAATAACACACATGCAATGGCATTGGTGGATCCATGTGTGGTTCATGACAAGAACATACATGCAATGACATTGGTTGATCCATATGTGGTTTGTGACAGTAACACACATGCAATGGCATTGGTGGGTCCATATGTGGTTTTGGAAAGAACACACATGCAATGACACTGGTGGGTCCATATGTCGTTTGTGAAAAGAACACACATGCAATGACTCTAGTGGATCCATATGTGGTTTGTGGAAAGAACACACATGGAATTACTCTAGTGGATCCGTATGTGGTTAGCGAGAATAACACGCATGCAATGACTCTGGTGGATACATATGTGGTTTGTGGAAAGAACACATATGCAATGGCATTGGTGGATCCATGTGTGGTTAATGACAAGACCATATATGCAATGAAATTGGTTGATCCATATGTGGTTTATGACAATAACACACATGCAATGCCATTGGTTGATCCATGTGGTTTGTGGAAAAGAAAACACATGCAATGACTCTGGTGGATCCATGTGTGGTTCGTGGAAAGAACACACATGGAATGACTCTGGTGGATTCATGTGTGGTTAGTGGAAAGAACAAACATGCAATGGCATTGGTTGATCCATGAGTGGTTAATGACAAGAACATACATCCAAAGCCATTGGTTGATCCATATGTGGTTTGTGATAATAACACACATGCAATGCCATTGGTTGATCCATGTGGTTTGTGGAAAAGAACACACATGCGAAGGCATTGGTGGATCCATATGTGGTTAGTGAGAATAACACACATGCAATGACTCTGGTGGATACATATGTGTTTTGTGGAAAGAACACACATGCAATGGCATTGGTGGATCCATGTGTGGTTCATGACAAGAAGATACATGTAATGACATTGGTTAATCCATATGTGGTTTGTGACAACAACACACATGCAATGCCATTGGTGGGTCCATATGTGGTTCGTGGAAAGAACACACATGCAATTACTCTAGTGGATCCATATGGGGTTTGTGGAAAATAACACACATGCAATGACATTGGTTGATCCATATGTGGTTTTTGAAAATAACACACATGCAATGACATTGGTTGATCAATATGTGATTTGTGGAAAGAACATATGCAATGACTCTGGTGGGTCCATATGTGGTTTATGAAAAGAACCCACATGCAATGACTCGAGTGGGTACATATGTGGTTTGTGGAAAGAACACACATGAAATGTCATTGGTTGATCCATATTTGGTTAGTGAGAAGAACACACATGCAATGCCATTGGTTGATCCATGTGTGGTTTGTGAAAAGAACACAGATGCAAAGCCATTGGTTGATCCATATGTGGTTTGTGGAAAGAACACACATGTAATGACTCTAGTGGATCCATATGTGGTTTGTGGAAAGAACACACATGCAATGACTCTGGTGGGTACATATATGGTTTGTGAAAAGAACACACACGCAATGGCATTGGTTGATCCATATGTGGTTTGTGGAAAGAAGACACATGCGATAAGATTGGTGAATCCATGTGTGGTTCATGACAGGCACACACATGCAATGACATTGGTTGATCCATATCTGGTTTGTGACAATAACACACATGCAATGCCATTGGTTGATCCATATGTGGTTTGTGGAAAGAACACACATGAAATGACTCGAGTGGTTACATATGTGGTTTGTGGAAAGAACGCACATGCAATGACTCTAGTGGATCCATATGTGGTTAGTCATAAGAACACACACGCAATTACTCTGGTGGATACATATGTGGTGTGTGGTAAGAACACACATGCAATGGCATTGGTTGATCAGTGTGAGGTTCATGAAAATAACATACATGCAATGACATTGGTTGATCCATATGTGGTTTGGGACAATAACACACATGCAATGCCATTGGTGGGTCCTTATGTGGTTTGTCGAAAGAACACACATGCAATTACTCTGGTGGATCCATATGTGGTTTGCGGAAAAGAACATACACGCAATAACATTGGGTGATCCATATGTGGTTTGTGAAAAGAACACACATGCAATGACATCGGTTGATCCATATGTGGTTTGTGGAAAGAACACACATGCAATGACTCTTGTGGGTCCAGATGTGGTTTGTGAAAATAACACACATGCAATGACTCGAGTGGGTACATATGTGGTTTGTGGAAAGAACACACATGCAATGACATTGGTTGATCCATATGTGGTTAGTGAGAAGAACACACATGCAATTCCATTGGTTGATCCATGTGTGGTCTGTGAAAAGAACACACATACAATGCCATTGGTTGATCCATATGTGGTTTGTGGAAAAGAACACACATCCAATGACTCTGGTGGATCCATATGTGGTTTGTTGGAAGAATACACACGCAATAACTCTAGTGGATCCATATGTTCTTTGTGGAAAGAACACACATGCAATGACTCTGGTGGGTACATATGTGGTTTGTGAAAAGAACACACACGCAATGGTATTGGTTGATCCATCTGTGGTTTGTGGAAAGAACACACATGCAATGACTCTAGTGGATCCATATGTGGTTACTGAGAAGAACACACATGCAATGACTCTGGTGTATACATATGTGGTTTGTGCAAAGAACAGACATGCAATTACTCTAGTGGGTACATATGTCGTTTGTGGAAAGAACACACATGCAATGACATTGGTGATTCCATGTGTGGTTCCTGACAGGAACACATACAATGACATTGGTCGATCCATATGTGGTTTGTGACAATAACACACATGCAATGCCATTGGTTGATCCATATGTGGTTTGTGGATAGAACCCACATGCAATGACTCTAGTGGGTCCATATGTCGTTTGTGAAAAGAACACACATGTAGTGACTCTAGTAGATCCATATGTGGTTTGTGGAAAGAACACACATGCAATGACTCTAGTGGGTCCATATGTGGTTTGTGAAAAGAACACACATGCAATGAGTCTAGTGGATCCATGTGTGGTTTTTGGAAAGAACACACATGCAATGACATTGGGTGATCCATATGTGGTTGTGGAAAGAACACACATACAATGACTCTAGTGGATCCACACGTGGTTTGCGGAAAGAACACACATGCAATGACTCTAGTGGATCCATATGTGGTTTGTGGAAAAGAACACACATTCAATGGCATTGGTTGATCCATATGTGGTTTGTGAAAAGAACACACATGCAATAACATTGGTTGATCCATATGTGGTTTGTGTAAAGAACACACATGCAATGACTCTGGTGGGTCCATATGTGGTTTGTGAAAAGAACACACATGCAATGACTCTAGTGGATCCATATGTGGTTTGTGGAAAGAACACACATGCAATGACTCTAGTGGATCCATATGTGGTTAGTGAGAAGAACACACATGCAATGACTCTGGTGGATACATATGTGGTTTGTGGAAAGAACACACATGCAATGGCATTTGTGGATCCATGTGTGGTTCATGACAAGAATAAACATGCAATGACATTGGTTGATCCATGATACGTCCATTTTGCATCACTATTCTATGTCATAATTCAATGTTATTCATTGATATATTTCATATTTAGAGGTGATACTTATGTTATTTCATCTGGTTTTGCATGGTTGATGACTTTTGGAGCATGGACCGCTATAGTCAGGATTCTGATGGAAAAGGTGTTGATTGGAGGCAAAATTCGCGAATATCAGAAACTCTAGGAAAATATACGGAAAATCCTATTTTTCCTGAAGACGAAGGAAGCGAGAAGGGGGGCTGGAGATGGGCCACAGGGGGCCCACACCACCCCCTATCACGGGCCAGCCTAGGTCGCGCCACTAGGTGGTGTGGCCACCCTGGTCCACCCCTGGCACTCCCCTCTGGCGTATATTATCCTCCCGAAACCCTAAGACTCGGGGAGCGACCACAGAAAGATTCCATCGCCTCTGTGGGGTGGAAAACACCGAGAGAGAAAGATCTCTCGAGGAGACAGATTTCTGCCTGCGGAATTCCTTCCTGGAGAGGGGAGATCATCGCCATCAACACCACCATCAAGCTGTACTTCATCGGGATCATCATCATCACCATCATCACCATCAGCACCCTCATCACCATCTCCACATTGCTGTAACAATTGGGTTGAATCTTGCCTAGTTCATAGGGGAAACTTTCCCGGTGTTGATTACTCTTTGTAGTTGATGCTATTGAGTGAACCATTGAATTATTGTTTATGTTCAGATTGTTATACATCATTATTCCATCTCTGATCATGATCCATATGATGTCTTGTGAGTAGTTTGATTTGTTCTTGAGGACATGGGAGAAGTCATGTTGTTAGTAGTGGAGTTGTTTTGAGAAAGATTTAATAGTTTGATATGTAAGTTGTGGTCTACTTCTTCTAGTGGTGTCATGTGAACGTCTAGTACATGACACTTCACCTATATGGGCCTAGGGGAATGCATCGTGTATTTGGCTACTAATCGTAGGGGTTGCTGGAGTGACAGAAACCTGAACCCCCGTTAGGAAACCATTGCACAAGGGACGTAAGGCTCTTAGAGTTTAAAGTTGTGGTTAGGTTTCTACCTTATTTACTTTCTTGTACTTATGGATGTTTGCAAGGGGTATAATCACAAATATGTATTAGTCCTAGGAAGGTCGGTACATTAGCACAGGTTCACCCACACAACACTTAGCAAGCTAAAGAAGATTAATCAACTATATGAAGCGAAAGCACTTGACAGTCTTCCCATGTGTCCTCGAGAACGTTTGGTCATCTTAAGTAATACAATCGGCTTGTCCTTTGCTGCATAAAGGATTGGGCCACTTGCTGCATTTATTCCTACTGTCTTTTATTTACTCTTACTTTGTTTATTTGCTTTATCAAAAACCCCTAAAAATCCGGTTGCTAAGTATTTGTAGAGAATTCCTGATCCATACCACTAGCCAGCACCTTCTGCTCCTCGTTGGGTTCGACACTCTTACTTATCAAAAATACTGCGATACACCCCCTATACTTGTGGGTCATCAAGACTATTTTCTGGCGCCTTTATCAGGGAGTGAAGCGCTATTGGAGAGTGGAACTGTTAAAGGAAACTTCTACTGTGAGTATTGTTTACTTTTGCTAGTTGCTTTATTTTCGTTATGGATAATTCGCTGTGTTTCTTATTTGGTAATGCTACTACCACTTCTAAGGTAGTAGATAAGCCACCACCTGCTGAGAATGATGTTTTTAAAATACCTACAAGAATTATTGATCGTGTTATGGATAATTACTATGTTGGGGATGGAACTGTCCATCCCGGTGATCATTTACTCTTTATACACGAATTATGCGGGTTGTTCAAGTGTGCAGGTATTACTACAGATCAAGTTAAGAAGAAGTTATTCTCATTATCGCTGAAAGGAAGAGCTGACGAATGGTATAAGCTGCTGAAGAATGTTCAAGCTCTAGAATGGGAGGAAATAGTGCCTCTCTTTTATTCAAAGTTTTATCCTCCTAGTGAGATTCATAAAGATCGGAATCAAATATACAACTTTTGGCCTCTTGATGGAGAGAGTACAACTCAAGCTTGGGGGAGATTGAACTTACTAATGCTCAAATGTCCCATTCATGAGCTCCCCAACAATATTATTATCAATAACTTCTATGCAAGGCTCCCTCTTCAGGGCAAGGATTTATTGGATGCTTCTTGTGCTAGATCATTCACTCACATGTATTCAAGACAATGCTGAAGCTTGGGAGAATGAAAAAGGTAGAAAGTCAGGTATAAATTATGATTATGAATGCATTGAATCTTTTATGGGAACTGATGACTTTCAAAATATTAAAAATGCTTATGGTCTAGACTCTAAAGCTATTTCTTTTTATTTTAAGGCTTTTGCTTCCTACATTGAAGTGCCTAAAAAGAAGTGGAATAAGTATCATGAACCTTATAAAGATGTTGCTAAGAGTGTTCCTTCAAGAAATACTAAAGTTTATACTACTAATCATGTCTTACATGAACCTTATATTGAGAAAATGCCTTTCCTAGTTAATATAAAGGAACATTCTATGATAGCTAGTATGGTTAATAAAAGTGCAAATAAAGCTGTTGAACCTGATAAACAAATGGTTGATGAACCTATAATAGCAAATGTGAAAGACTTTGTTACTAAATATGAAGAAGAGGGACACACTATCCTTTGTAAGGATACCTCTAATATTGTTTCACAAAGTAGTGTTATGAGAGCTAGTATTCCTATGTTTTCTGTTAGAATAAGCGATCATTGCTATGATGGCCCTTGTGATAGTTATATTGTTAAGTTTATGCATGATACTGAAAGTTATTATGAGGGAAAGTGTTCTTATGTATCTCAATAATATCAAGTTTCCTCGTTTTATGCTGAAAGTTTTTATGTTGCACTTCTTTTGCCTTCTTATGCAAGTAGCCTCTAGTTTCAACAACTTGTTTGTTTACAAAATTCCCTTGCATAGGAAGTGGATTAGACTTAAATGTGTGTGTGTTTTTGCTTCTTAATGCTCCCTTTCACTTCAATTCATATTCTTATGCGAGCATCTTCAAAATTATCTTGCCCACCTTAATGGCTATTAAGAAAGAGCTTTCTGGGAGACAACCCAATTTGTTTTTGCTTTCAGTTTGTTTTTGTTTCTTTGAGTCTTGGAAGTTATTACTTCGGTAATAACCGCTCCTTATCCGTTTTGTTTGGTTTTTGTGTCAAGATCAACCTCTAATGAGAGAGAAGTAATATTTGGGGAAGTTGTTGTCCCGAAACAGATTTTTGTGCTTCACCGTAAAAAATCATGAGAGATCTCTATATGTCGGTTTGAGCTGTATTTTTTGTGCTTCTGCCCCAGGTTGTTATTTAAATTTCCTTAGTTTTTCACTTTTTGATTTGAGCAACATAAGATTTTCGAAAAAATCGATCTTTACCTGCTGGTCTGTTTTGATAGATTTTGCCACTCTTGCATTTGCTTCTTTATTCGATTTCCTTTTTGAATTATTTTTGGGTTTTCTAAAGGAGTTGCTACAGTAGCTTATGTTTTGATGGTTTTCAGTTGAAGTTGAACTCAAAAGGTTTTATCACTTCACTTATACTAATGTTGCTAATGAGAACTGTGTGAAGTTTTGTGTGAAAGAAATTTCTAGGTAGGGGAGATGATGGTGTAATAAGGAAGAGAAGGGTTTTATGACTCAAGTAATAAGTGTATGAAGATGAAGATATTGATGTTATTCAAGTGGTGACTCCGAAAGAATCTACTAGATGCTAAATTCAGAGACCTGTAGAGTCCGTTTTCAAATAGGTAACACTTCTGGTAAGAAAAATTCGGTGAAAATACTATCCAACTATATTTTTGCAGTTTTTAGTCAATAAGGAAAGCTACGAAGCGAAAGAGGGACGGAAACGGAGCCAGGGTGGCTCACACCACCCTGTGGCGCGGGCCCACCCCTGGCCGCGCCACCAGGTGGTGAGTCCACCCCGGACTCCGCCTCAGACTCGTTTTCTCCCAGTACCTTCCTCTTGATATGAAACTTCGTAATATATAACCCCTCGGATCGCCCGAGGGTCGTATATTGTGTTCTCATTGTGTTTTTGTTTTGATATGTTTTTGCCAGGACATACTCTTTGAAAGTTTAGAAGCACAATGGTGTCCACCAAGGATAAAGGAAAGGAGCCTATGGAGGAGGATCTCCAAGACCCCAAGCAGGGGCTGGTACCTTTAGTCTCTTGCCCTACATCAACGGAAGCCCTATGAGTCACTAAGGAGTTCTGCGATAAGTACCAAGACTTGCAGAGGAAGGTGGACATGCTTCAATGGGAGAATAATAGGCTTCGCAAGATGTTGGAAGATTTCCTCACGACAACTAAGAAAATATTACCATCACCGAAGGAGGAATTCGTCACCAGGTTTGGCATCCCCTTGGTTTGTTCCAAGCTTGGGGGATTGCCGCGGTATCACATCACTATCTTCTATCTTTTTACCTTATTTGTAGAGTCATATCATGAATAGAGAAGTTATTATGTAGGATGGTTTGCATTATGGAAGTGTCCCCTCTCTCGTTAGATATGTATCCCTTGGTGTGAGTTGCCGTTATGGAATATTAATGAGAATTTATATCATTCACTCTTTTGCATAGCTTATACTAGTTTTCAATTCTTGGTTATATGATTGATCTTGTTGTTAGTATTGGTATCACTTCCGGATCACTGAGTTAATTTAGTTGGTTTTGGCAAACCTGGCGCGGTCAGTAGCAACACTATTTTTGAGAGTTGAAAGAAAAGATAAAAGTACTCTAAAGAAAAATTATTTCATCATCTTTCTTTCTTGATTTTCTCATAAGTCTAGTATTATCTAGTTAAGATCTTTTGTGCTTCCAAGGAAGATCGCATGTTTGTTTTATCACTTGTATGTTTGTTTGTTTCCTTCAACTCTTGTACTTGCTATCCAGCCTTGCTAGCCAAAAACCTGTATTGAGAGGGAATTCTTCTCTTGCATCCACTCCTTTAAACCAAAACCTTTTCCATTTGTGTCCACCATACCTACCTAGTAGCATTATTGCTATTCCAATTAAATTCTTGTTTTATCAACCTCCCAAATTAAACTTGTTATGTGAAAATTAGTGATTAAAGCTCTCACGAACTTGATGGAACACTTTAATTTTCTTGCATTTAATAACTTGAACCATTGGGTCCTTCTTTGTTGCATATATGCTTGCGCTTTATGAGTTGAAGTTAGCAGAACCATGTATCATGGGGAACGCTTTCAACATTGCATTGGTACTTTGTACCTAGTTGATATCATGTTCTTTTGCTTATGGATCCTGGCGGTGTGAAATAAAAGTGGAACTTGTAAGATCATGTAGTTTATATGTGTGTTAGAGAAACGCCTGGGCCGCTAGCCTAAGCCATGCCTAATCATGGTGGAAACTTGCAGCATAACTATAGTGAGCATTCTATGAAGCATCCTCAATAAAAACCTATGAAAATAGCAAATAAAAAGATCGCTGAGATGCTCACTGTCTGCTTGCCTTGTCATTTTGATTATGGGATAGCTCATGTGTCATGTGCAAGGGGTACCTCATTGGCGGTTCTCAATGATACACATGTATTTACAATGACAAGAGCTTACTCGTGACTGAAGTTGAGTAGCATGAGGTTCGGTACTCATAAGTAAGGGGCATGAGATTTCAACTTATAACTTGTCAAGCATATCCTCTTAGTTGTGTCACTTTAACCTTAATCACCTAAAGATGCCTATGATAGGGGCAATGAGAGCTGAAAGCTAGTAAGTATCATAATTTTTGGGAGCTCTTTATGAGACTTGTAATCCCTGCTTCCCTCTATGAAGGGCCTTTCTTTTACTTTGTAGTTGAGTCAGTAAACCTCCTTCCTCTCTATCTCAGTAAGTATTTTGAGTTGTTGTGTTTCATTCATTCATATGATGATTTATTCAATCATGTTTCTTATGTTCCTTGTTTTGCACATTGTTCTTATCTTGATGTTTACTACTTTGAAAGCTATCATTGAAAACCAGTTATTTGTGAACTCTAGCAAATTATCAACTATTCTTCGACCAAGAGCTAAGTTTTCCATTACCAAATATGATTTACTTCATGTATCTTTATTGTGTTTCCTTTACTCATTGCAAGTTGAGTTATATAATAGTGAGTTGTCTTCTATTATGATCTATGTATTTGATGATTGTGATGCTTCTTGTCCGTATTCTTTTATCGACTCTTCACTCCATAAACCTGAGGCCATGTTTATTGAGCTCAGTTTCGCTTGGGGACAAGAGAAGTCTAAGATTGGGGGGAGTTGATACGTCCATTTTGCATCACTATTCTATGTCATAATTCACTGTTATTCATTGATATATTTCGTATTGAGAGGTGATACTTCTGTTATTTCATCTGTTTTTGCATGGTTGATGACGTTTGGAGCATGGACTGCTGCAGTCAAGATTCTGATGGAAAAGGTGCTATTTGGAGGCAAAATTCGCGAAGATCAGAAAATCCGGGAAAATATACGGAAAATCCTATTTTTCCAGAAGACAAAGGAAGCCAGAAGAGGGGCTGGAGATGGGCCACAGGGGGGCCACACCACCCCTGGTGTGGGCCAGCCTAGGCCGCGCCACCAGGTGGTGTGGCCGCCCTGGTCCACCCCTGGCACTCCCCTCTGGCGTATATTATCCTCCCAAAACCCTAAGACTCGGGGAGCGACCACAGAAATATTCCATCGCCTCTGTGGGGTGGAAAACACCGAGAGAGAAAGATCTCTCGGGCAGACAGAGTTCTGCCGGGGGAATTCCTTCCCGGAGAGGGGAGATCGTCGCCATCAACACCACCATCAAGCTGTACTTCATCGGGATCATCATCATCATCACCACCATCATCACCATCAGCACCCTCATCACCATCTCCATATTGCTGTAACAATTGGGTTGAATCTTGTGTAGTTCATAGGGGAAACTTTCCCGGTGTTGATTACTCTTTGTAGTTGATGCTATTGCGTGAACCATTGAATTATTGTTTATGTTCAGATTGTTATACATCATTATTCCATCTCTGATCATGATCCATATGATTTCTTGTGAGTAGTTCATTTTGTCCTTGAGGACATGGGAGAAGTCATGTTGTTAGTAGTGGAGTTTTGTTGAGAAAGATTCGATAGTTTGATATTTAAGTTGTGGTGTACTTCTTCTAGTGGTGTCATGTGAACGTCGACTACATGACCCTTCACCTATATGGGCCTAGGGGAATGCATTGTGTATTTGGCTACTAATCTTAGGGGTTGCCGGAGTGATAGAAACCTGAACCTCCGTTAGGAAACCATTGCACAAGGGACGTAAGGGTCTTAGAGTTTAAAGCTGTGGTCAGGTTTCTACCTTAATTACTTTCTTATACTGACGGATGTTTGCAAGGGGTATAATCACAAGTATGTATTAGTCCTAGGAAGGTCGGTACATTATCACAGGTTCACCCACACAACACTTAGCAAGCTAAAGAAGAATAATCAACTATATGAAGCGAAAGCACTTGACGTCTTCCCATGTGTCCTCGAGAACGTTTGGTCATCTTAAGTAATACAACCGGCTTGTCCTTTACTACATGAAGGATTGGGACACTTTCTGCATTTATTCCTACTGTATTTTATTTACTCGTACTTTGTTTATTTGCTTTATCAAAAACACCGAAAAATCCGTTTGCTAAGTATTTGGAGAGAATACCTGATCCATACCACTAGCCAGCACCTTCTGCTCCTCGTTGGGTTCGACACTCTTACTTATTGAAAATACTGCGATACACCCCCTATACTTGTGGGTCATCAATCCATATTTGGTTTGTGACAATAACACACATGCAATGCCATTGGTGGGTCCATATGTGGTTTTGGAAAGAACACACATGCAATGACTCTGCTGGGTCCATATGTGGTTTGTGAAAAGAACACACATGCAATGACTCTAGTGGATCCATATGTGGTTTGTGGAAAGAACACACATGCAACGACTCTAGTGGATCCATATGTGGTTAGTGAGAATAACACACATGCAATGACTCTGGTGGATAGATATGTGGTTTGTGGAAAGAACACACATGCAATGGCATTGGTGGATCCATGTGTGGTTCATGACAAGACCATACATGCAATGACATTGGTTGATCCATATATGGTTTATGATAATAACACACATGCAATGCCATTGGTTGATCCATGTGGTTTGTGGAAAAGAACACACATGCAATGACTCTGGTGGATCCATGTGTGGTTTGTGGAAAGAACACACATGCAATGACTCTGGTGGATGCATGTGTGGTTAGTGGAAAGAACAAACATGCAATGGCATTGGTGGATCCATGTGTGGTTAATGACAAGAACATACATGCAATGCCATTGGTTGATCCATATGTGGTTTGTGACAATAACACACATGCAATGCCATTTCTTGATCCATGTGCTTTGTGGAAAAGAACACACATGCAATGACTCTGGTGGATCCATGTGTCGTTTGTGGAAAGAACACACATGCAATGACATTGGTGGATCCCTGTGTGGTTCATGACAGGAACACACACGCAATGGCATTGGTTGATCCATATGTTGTTTATGAAAAGAACACACATGCAATGACATTGATTGATCCATATGTGGTTTCTGGAAAAAACACGCATGCAATGACTCAGGTGGATCCATGTGTGGTTTCTGGAGAGAACAAACATGCAATAGCATTGGTGGATCCATATGTGGTTAGGGAGAAGAACACACATGCAATGAGTCTGGTGGATACATATGTCGTTTGTGGAAAGAACACACATGCAATGGGATTGGTGGATCCATGTGTGGTTCATGACAAGAAGATACATGCAATGACATTTGTTAATCCATAAGGGGTTTGTGACAATAACACACATGCAATGCCATTGGTGGGTCCATATGTGGTTTGTGGAAAGAACACACATGCAATTACTCTAGTGGATCCATATGTGGTTTGTGGAAAATAACACACATGGAATGACATTGGCTGATCCATATGTGGTTTGGGAAAATAACGCACATGCAATGACATTGGTTGATCAATATGTGATTTTTGGAAAGAACACACATGCAATGACTCTGGTGGGTCCATATGTGGTTTGTGAAAAGAACACACATGCAATGACTCGAGTGGGTACATATGTGGTTTGTGGAAAGAACACACATGCAATGACATTGGTTGATCAATATGTAGTTAGTGAGAAGAACACACATGAAATGCCATTGGTTGATACATGTGTGGTTTGTGAAAAGAACATACATGAAATGCCATTAGTTGATCCATATGTGGTTTGTGGAAAGAACACACATGCAATGACTCTAGTGGATCCATATGTGGTTTGTGGAAAGATAACACATGCAATGACTCTGGTGGGTACATATGTGGTTTTTGAAAAGAACACACATGCAATGGCATTGGTTGATCCATATGTGATTTGTGGAAAGAACACACATGCAATGACTCTAGTGGATCCATATGTGGTTAGTGAGAAGTACACACATGCAATGACTCTGGTGGATACATATGTGGTTTATGGAAAGAACACACACGCAATTACTCTAGTGGGTACATATGTGGTTTGTGGAAAGAACACACATGCAATGACATTGGTCAATCCATGTGTGGTTCATGACAGCCACACACATGCAATGACATTGGTTGATCCATATCTGGTTTGTGACAATAACACACATGCAATGCCATTGGTTGATCCATATGTGGTTTGTGGGAAGAACACACATGAAATGACTTGAGTGGGTACATATATGGTTTGTGGAAAGAACACACATGCAATGACTATACTGGATCCATATGTGGTTAGTCAGTAGAACACACATGCAATGACTCTGGTGGATACATATGTGGTTTGTGGAAAGAACACACATGCAATGGCTTTGGTGGATCCATGTGTGGTTCATGACAAGAACATACATGCAATGACATTGGTTGATCCATATGTGGTTTGTGACAATAACACACATGCAATGCCATTGGTGGGTCCTTATGTGGTTTGTGGAAAGAACACACATGTAATTACTCTAGTGGATCCATATGTGGTTTGCGAAAAATAACACACATGCAATGACATTGGTTGATCCATATGTGGTTTGTGAAAAGAACACACATGCAGTGGCATTGGTTGATCCATATGTGGTTTGTGGAAAGAACACACATGCAATGACTCTAGTGGGTCCATATGTGGTTTGTGAAAAGAACGCACATGCCATGACTCGAGTGGGTACATATGTGGTTCATGGAAAGAACACACATGCAATAACATTGGTTGATCCATATATTGTTAGTGCAAAGAACACCCATGCACTGCCATTGGTTGATCCATGTGTGGTTTGTGAAAAGAACACACATGAAATGCCATTGGTTGATCCATATGTGGTTTGTGGAAAAGAACACACATCCAATGACTCTGGTGGATCCATATGTGGTTTGTTGGAAGCATAAACATGCAATGACTCTAGTGGATCCATATGTGGTGTATGTAAAGAACACACATGCAATGACTCTGGTGGGTACATATGTGGTTTGTGAAAAGAACACACATGCAATGACATTGGTTGATCCATATGTGGTTTGTTGAAAGAACACACATGCAATGACTCTAGTGGATCCATATGTGCTTAGTGAGAAGAACACATATGCAATGACTCTGGTGGATACATATGTGGTTTGTGGAAAGAACAGACATTCAATTACTCTAGTGGGTACATATGTGGTTTGTGGAAAGAACACACATGCAATGACATTAGTGATTCCATGTCTGGTTGATGACAGGAACACACATGCAATGACATTGGTTGATCCATATGTGGTTTGTGACAATAAGACACATGCAATGCCATTGGTTGATCCACATGTGGTTCGTGGAAAGAACACACATGCAATGACTCTAGTGGGTCCATATGTGGTTTGTGAAAAGAACACACATGCAATGACTCTAGTGGATCCATATGTGGTTGATACATTGCAAATGTATCTATAATTTT
This sequence comes from Avena eriantha, assembly GCA_910589775.1. Taxonomy (NCBI): domain Eukaryota; kingdom Viridiplantae; phylum Streptophyta; class Magnoliopsida; order Poales; family Poaceae; genus Avena; species Avena eriantha. Next base: position 369,493,725 of record OU342744.1, read on the forward strand.
TTATGTTCCATGCTTGGTTTTATCCACTTTCTTGTGTTTTGCCCAAACTTCGGAGTACTTTTCATATGATTTCTTAGACTGACCTATTAACAAGAGCCACAGTGCCAACTGCTTGTTTTTTGCTGTTTTTGGTTCCAGGGAAGTCAGAAAATGAATATTCTCAGAATTGGACGGGACAAAATCCAAAGTGCCTATTTTTCCAGAAGTCATCAGATGCCAGAATACGAGACGGAGAAGGGCCAGAGGGCAGCCACACCACCTGGCCACACGGCCAGGCTTAGCCCGTGCTAGGGGGCAGTGTGGCCAGCCCAAGCACCCCCCCGGCCTCTCCTTCCGCCTATAAGATGAACTCGGGACAAAAACCCTAAGTACCCGATCAAAAATCAACGAAAGAGTTTGTAGCCGCCGTCATCTCCATCCCTAGATCGGGAGGGATCTGAAGCTCTTCCCGGTACCCTGCCGAAGAGGGGAATTCACCCTGGAGGCCTTCTTCATCACCATGCAAGCCTCCGGTGTGATGCGTGAGTAGTTCATCCTTGGACTACGGATCCATGTAGTAGCTAGATGGCTGGTTCTCCTCCTTTGTGCTTTCATGTTTAGATCTTGTGAGCTCCGTTCATGATCAAGATCATCTATTTGTAATTCTGCATGTTGTGTTTGCGGCGATCTGATGGATATTGAGATGCTATTTCACATTGATTATTGATTCTATCATGTCTTTGTTATTTGTGATCTTGTATGCTTTCCGTTGTTAGTAGCTATCTTGGCCAAGTAGATGCTAGCAACTCCAAGAGTTAGTATTTATGCTCGATAGTGGGTTCATGCCTCTGGTAATCTGGGGAAGTGACAGAAATCTCTAAGGTACTAGATGTGCTTTTGCTACTAGGGAGAAAACAACAATCATTTGTTCATAGAACAATCATATGGTTTACTTTACATGCAGTTCGTAAAGCAATAATCTGTTGCTTGCAACTTAATACTGGAGGCGGTTCGGATGATAACCTGAAGGTGGATTATTAGTCATAGATGCAGTTGGATGGCGGTCTATGTATAATGTTGTAATGCCCAATCGAATCTCAAAGGAGTCAAGATGATTAGTATATGCATGTATTGCTTTCTCGATGTTTGTCAATTGCCCCGCTGTAATTTGTTCACCCAGCATGTTATCTATCTTAGGCCTTGTTTGGTACTAGAGTTTTTGTGGGGATTAGTGGGGATAATCCCCACTTATTTCTAAAAATATATTTGGTACTAGAGTATTGGGCGAGTTTTATCCCCGCTTATCTCCACTTTTCCCCAAATTTTAGTATATTTTTCTCAATCCCCAATACTCTACCCCTACCTAGTGGATTGTGGGTGAGGTTTTATGGGGATTGGGTGAAAGTAGAGGTTTCACCCAATAATCTAGGGAATTATCCCTACTAATCCCACAAAAACTCTAGTACCAAACAAGGCCTTAAGGAGAGCCACCTATAGTGAACTATGGATCCCGGTCCTTTTTCTTTACATACAATCTACAAATTGTTTACTGTTTTGTGTTTACTTTCTGCAAACTATTACTTTCTTCCATTTTATACGTTTAATCATTTGTTTTCAGCAAAACACGGTGAGATTGACAACCTCATCGCAAGTTGGGAACATAGTTCTGTAGTTGTGTTGTGCAGGTCTCCACGTTGCTACTAGCACCATTAGTGCGCCCTGCCAAGGCTCAGCTAGCAACACCTTTGGAGTGTTTCCTTGCTCCTACTGGTTCGATTAAACCTTGGTTTCATAACTGAGGGAAACTTTCTACTGTGCTCATCATACCTTCCTCTTGGGGTTCCCAACGAGCTCTACATCAACACTGAGCCATCAAGCATTTTTCTGGCGCCGTTGCCGGGGAGTCAAGGACATCTTCACAAGGGGAGTCCTTCATAACCGATCTCTTTACTTTGTTATTTTTGTTTTGCTTAGTTCCTTTTTGCTTTGTTTGCTTGTTTCTTTATCAAAAATACCAAAAAATAGTTTTACTAGTTTGCTTTTGTTATTTGAAAACACAAAAAAATGACTACTCTTGAAAACACTAAGTTGTGGACTTCACTAGCACCAACAACAATGATTTTATGAACACACCTATTGCTCCACCTGTGCCTGACGATACTTTCTTTGAGATAAAACCAGCTTTACTCAATCTTGTTATGAGAGAATAATTTTCTGGTATTGGTAATGAAGATGCTGCTGCCCATCTAAATAACTTTGTTGAACTTTGTGAGATCCAAAAGCATAGGGATGTAGATGGTGATATTATTAAGCTGAAATTGTTTCCTTTCTCTTTCAGAGGAAAAGCTAAAGAATGGTTGAATTCCTTAACTAGGAATAGTATTGATTCTTGGACTAAGTGCGAAGATGCTTTCATTGGAAAATACTATCCTCCTGCTAAGATTATATCTATGAGAAGTGAAATAATGAAGTTTAAACAATCTGATAATGAGCATGTTGCTCAAGCTTGGGAAAGAATGAAATCTTTGGTTAAGAATTGTCCAACTCATGGACTGACTGCTTGGATGATCATCCAAACTTTTTATGCAGGATTGAACTATTCTTCAAGGAACCTATTGGATTCTGCTGCTGGAGGTACCTTTATGACCATCACTTTGGGTGCTACAACAAAACTTCTGGACAATATGATGATTAATTATTCTGAATGGCATACTGAGAGAGCTCCACAAGGTAGGAAGGTAAATTCTGTTGAGGAAACTTCCTCCTTGAGTGATAAGATTGATATTATTATGTCTATGCTTGTTAATGGGAAAGCCCATATTGATCCAAATAATGTTCCTTTAGCCTCTTTGGTTGCTCAAGAAGAGCAAGTTGATGTGAACTTCATAAGAAATAACAACTTTGGCAACAATGCTTATGGTAACAACAATTATAAGCCATATCCTCCTAACAATGGTAATGCTTATGGAAATTCTTACAACAATAATAGGAGTGCTCCCTCTGAACTTGAAGTTATGCTTAAAGAGTTTATTAGTAAACAAACTTCTTTCAATAAAACTATTGAGGAAAAACTCTCTAATGTTGAAAGAAATATAACATCTTTGGTTGAAGCTCAATCTTCTTTGAATAAAATGGCTGCTAAACCTGAAACTAATGATAATCCCTTTGCAGCTACTAATGCTATACAAGTAACAATTGATGAAAATGTTAGACTATTAGCTGAATTACATGCTAAGTGGGAAAGAAAAGATGAAATTGCTAGAAACATTAGTGTTTATACTATTACCACCACTAGTGTTGAGGCTATTAATAATTCTATTACTTTAGCTGATAAATTTGATTTTGATCTTGATGGTTGCAATATCTCTAAAGTTATTAAGTTCCTACAAAAGCTTGCTAAAAGTCCTAATGCTAGTGCTATGAACATGTCCTTTACAAAACACATTACTGATGCTCTCATAAAGATTAAAGAAGAAAAGATGAAACATAAAGCTTCTATTCCCATAAAACAAGAAGATGGTTGGGAACCCATCATTAGTGTGAAAGTGAATGACTTTGATTTCAAAGCTTTATGTGATCTTGATAGTAGAGTTTCTATCATGCCTAGAAGGATTTATGGTATGCTTGATTTGCCTCCACTTGAAGATTGTAATTTGAATGTCCCACTTGATGATAATGTTAAAAAGAAACTCATGGGGAGTCTTAATGATGTTCTTATTATGGTTAACAATGCATATGTCCCCGTTGATTTCTATGTTTTGGATGTTGAATACAATGCTTCTTGTCCTATTACTTTGGGAAGACCTTTTCTTAGAACTGTTGGTGCCATTATTGATATGAAAGAAGGCACCATTAAATATCAACTCCCACTCAAGAAAGGTATAGAACACTCCCCTAAGAAGAGAGAGAAGATTTATTTTGCTTCTCCTATGAAAACAAAATTTGGTCTTAATGCTTCTTCATTTGAGAACACTTGATCCTTTTTCTTGCTTCTTATGCCTACCTTAAAGGCGTTAAAGAAAAGTACTCATTGGAAGATAACCCAAAAGTTTTAGATGAGTCTTGGAAGTTATTACTTCAGTAATAACCGCTCCTTATCCTTTTTATTTTCTTTTTGTGCCAACAGTAACCTCTAATGAGAGAGAAGTAATGATTGGGAAAGTTGCTGTCCCGAAACAGATTTCTATGCTTCACCGTAAAAATTCGTGTAAAATCTCTGAATGTCTTTTTGAGGTGTGAATTTTTGTGCTTCTGCCCCAGGTTAACTTTCGTTAGATAAACACTTTTTTATTTGAGCAACAGAAGATCTTCGAAAAAAATCGTCTTTACCAGCTGGTCTGTTTTGACAGATTTCTGCCATTTTCTGCATTTGCTTCTTGTTGGTTCCTTTTTGAGTTCTTTTGGGGAATTGAGCTTTTTGAGGGAAGTGCTTCAGTAGCTTGTGTTGTAATGGAAGTTTATTGGTGTTAGAACTGAACCTTAATACTTATTTATCTTGAGTGCACTAATGTTGCTAATAAAGATTGTGTGAAGTTTTGTATGAAGGAAAAATTTCAGGTGTATGGAAGGAATGAGTAATGAGATGAAGGATGTACTAAAGCTCAAGCTTGGGGATGCCGTGCATGTCACCCCAAGAAATATCCAAGAAGTACAAGCTTCAAAGCTTGGGGATGGCCAAGGCATCCCCCTCTTCATCAATAAAAATCCCAGGTTTCTACCAAACGCTTCATTTTTATTGTTTCATGCACAGTTGTGTTGTTCTTGGAGCATCTTCTTTTTCGTTTGCTTGGTTTCCTTAGTTTTCTGAATAAATTGGTTGGACCCCCTCTTTCATACATTGGTTGGCAAATAGTTTGGTTTGGTTTGGTTTGGAAAAGAGTAGGAAAGTTCATGCTTATGTGGTAAAAAGAGCTCGTTTTTGACTATGGCCTATGCTCTATCATGCCATGCTTGATATTGTTTTCGCTTTATGCTTAGTATTCTTTGTTGTAGCATGAATTGTTATAAACAATTGAGATTGCTTAATGTTCCTTGGATGAATCATGCATTGTTTTAGCATATTAAAGCATAGTATAGTGGTATTCTCCTTTGATGCTTTATTTGGGTTGACTTGGCGCATGCGCACACCATGTTATGACTATCCAAAGTCACCATAGCCTTTATGATACTTTAGTTTTCAACTTGTAGTATCACTTTATGCTTTGATTAATGATGTTTTGTCGCTCTGCATGATTATAGCCATTATTGCTCTCTTAGTTTGTCGCTCCCTGTCTTTTGCTAGCCTCCACAACCAAGTATGAGTTCCACTCATGCATCCAACTCCCTAAACCAAGTTATTCCAAAGAGTCCACCATACCTACCCATTAGCTTATGCCATTCCAATTATATTCATGCTTTTGTTTACCTTCCGAATTAAACTTGTTATGATAAAACTAGTGATTAAAGCTCTCACGAACTTGATGGCACACTTTACTTTTCTTGCCCTTAATAAACTTGAACCTTTGTGTCGTCTATGTTGTATATGCTTGCACTTATTTGTTGGGAATTAGCAGAACCATGCTTTCATGGGGAACGCTTTCAAAATTGCACTTGGTACTTGTACCTAGTTGATATCATGCTCTTTTGTATATGGATGTCGTCGGTGTGAAATGAAAGGGGAGCTTGTAAGTCCATGGAGTTATGTATATGTGTTAGAGAAACGCCTGGGCCGCTGGTCTAATCCATGCTGACATGGTGGAAACCTGCAGCGTAACCATAATGAGCTGTCTATGAAGCATTATTCTTATAAAAAAGAGTCCTATGTTGAGAAAAAAAAAGATTATGAAAATAGGAAAGAGAGAAAAAGGCACCATATTCTCATGGTAAATAAGAAGATTTTGAGATGCTCGGTGTCTACTTGCCTTGTCATTTTGATATGGGGATTCTTTCGTATCATCAGGCAAGGGGTACCCCGTTGGCGGTTCTCTATGATACACATGTACTTACGATGACAAGAACTTACCAATGACTAAACTTGAGTAGCATGAGGAGTGGCCCTCGTATACAAGGGACATGAGATTTCTAACTTATACTTCATCAAGCATGTACACCATAGTTTGTTCACTTTAACCTTAATCACCTTAAAGATGCTTATGATAGGGGCAATGAGAGCTGAAAGCTATAAGTACCATAATTTTTGGAAGCTCTTTATGAGACTTGAATCCCTACTTTCTTCTATGAAGGCCTTTCTTCCACCATTATATTGAATCTCCACCTTCTACCTTTATGCACCTACTTTGAGAGCATAGTGGCCATTCTTAGTTCTATGTGCATTGTTCCAAGACTAGTTGGTTGATGCATAACTTGATATTGCTTGTTTTAAACTATTTGTATCTAGTCACTCTTATGAACTTTGAAGGTGTCCTATGCATTTATATTTGCTACTCTATGAGGGACAAGCTGGATGCTATTATGCTATGTTTTCTTTATGTGAAACAAAAAACGTCTTGCAAAGCATTGTGATTCATGAATCTTTTGTTTGTGCCTTTTCATGTTGCATCATAGTTTCTTTGTCTTATTGCTAGAACTTTGTCTTTCATGTTATGATTGAAGTACTATGATTACAGCTTTGAATGTTTTACAAATACTTTGATCAAGTCTTTGATGGTGCATGTCACCTCAAAAATTATTCTTTCTTTTTATCACTTACCTACTCGAGGACGAGCAGGAGTTAAGCTTGGGGATGTTGATACATTGCAAATGTATCTGTAATTTTTGATGTTCCATGCTTGGTTTTATCCACTTTCTTGTGTTTTGCCCACACTTTGGAGTACTTTTCATATGATTTCTTGGATTAACCTATTAACAAGAGCCACAGTGCTAGCTGCCTGTTTTCTACTGTTTTTGGTTCCAGGGAAGTCAGAAAATGAATATTCTCGGAATTGGATGGGACAAAAGCCAAAGTGCCTATTTTTCCCGAAGTCATCAGATGCCAGAATACGAGACGGAGAAGGGCCAGAGGGCGGCCAGACCACCTGGCCGCGCAGCCAGGCTTGGCCCGCACCAGGGGGTGGTGTGGCCAGCCCAGACACCCCCTCGACATCTCCTTCCACCTATAAGATGCCCTAGGGACGAAAACCCTAAGTACCCGATCAAAAATCCACGAAAGAGTCTGTAGCCGCCATCATCTCCATCCCTAGATCGGGAGGGATCTGAAGCTCTTCCCGGCACCCTGCCGGAGAGGGGAATTCACCCTAGAGGCCTTCTTCATCACCATGCAACCCTTCGGTGTGATGCGTGAGTAGTTCATCCTTGGACTACAGATCCATGTAGTAGCTAGATGGCTGGTTCTCCTCCTTTGTGCTTTCATGTTTAGATCTTGTGAGCTCCGTTCATGATCAAGATCATCTATTGTAATTCTGCATGTTGTGTTTGTGGGGATCCGATTGATATTGAGATGCTATTTCAGATTGATTATTGATTCTATCATATCTTTGTTACTTGTGATCTTGTATGCTTTCCGTTGTTAGTAGCTATCTTGGCCAAGTAGATGCTAGCAACTCCAAGAGTTAGTATTTATGCTCGATAGTGGGTTCATGCCTCTGGTAATCTGGGGAAGTGACAGAAATCTCTAAGGTACTAGATGTGCTTTTGCTACTAGGGAGAAAACAACAATCCTTTGTTCATAGAACAATCATATGGTTTACTTTACATGCAGTTCGTAAAGCAATAATCTGTTGCTTGCAACTTAATACTGGAGGCGGTTCGGATGATAACCTGAAGGTGGATTATTAGTCATAGATGCAGTTGGATGGCGGTCTATGTATAATCTTGTAATGCCCAATCGAATCTCAAAGGAGTCAAGATAATTAGTATATGAATGTATTGCTTTCTCGATGTTTGTCAATTGCCCCGCTGTAATTTGTTCACCCAGCATGTTATCTATCTTAAGAAGAGCCACCTCTAGTGAACTATGGATCCCGGTCCTTTTTCTTTACATACAATCTACAAACTATTTACTGTGTTGTGTTTACTTTCTTCAAACTATTACTTTCTTCCATTCGATACATTTAATCATTTGTTTTGAGCAAAACACGGTGAGATTGACAACCTCATCGCAAGTTGGTGACAGAGTTCTGTGATTGTGTTGTGCAGGTCTCCATGTTGCTGCTAGCACTGGTAGTGTGCCCTGCCAAGTCTCAGCTAGCAACACCTTTGGGGTGTTTCCTTGCTCCTACTGGTTCGATTAAACCTTGGTTTCATAACTGAGGTAAACTTGCTGATGTGCTCATCATACCATCCTCTTGGGGTTCCCAGCGAGCTCTACATCAACACTAACCCATTAGTGGTTTGTGGAAAGAACACACATGCAATGACATTGGTTGATCCATATGTGGTTTGTGGAAAGAACACACATGCAATTACTCTAGTGGATCCACATGTGGTTTGCGGAAAGAACACACATGCAATGACTCTAGTGGATCCATATGTGGTTTGTGGAAAAGAACACACATGCAATGGCATTTGTTGATCCATATGTGGTTTGTGAAAAAAAAAACACATGCAATGACATTGGTTGATTCATATGTGGTTTGTGAAAAGAACACACATGCAATGACTCTGGTGGGTCCATATGTGGTTTGTGAAAAGAACACACATGCAATGACTCTAGTGGATCCATAGGTGGTTTGCGGAAAGAGCACACATGCAATGACTCTAGTGGATCCATATGTGGTTAGTGAGAAGAACACACATGCAATGACTCTGGTGGATACATATGTGGTTTGTGGAAAGAACACACATGCAATGACATTGGTGGATCCATGTGTGGTTCATCACAAGAACATACATGCAATAACATTGGTTGATCCATATGTGGTTTGTGACAATAACACACATGCAATGCCATTGGTGGGTCCATATGTGGTTTTGGAAAGAACACACATGCAATAACTTTGGTGGGTCCATACGTGGTTTGTGAAAAGAACACACATGCAATGACTCTAGTGGATCCATATGTGGTTTGTGGAAATAACACACATGCAACGACTCTAGTGGATCCGTATGTGGTTAGTGAGAATATCACACATGCAATGACTCTAGTGGATACATATGTGGTTTCTGGAAAGAACACACATGCAATGTCATTGGTGGATCCATGTGTGGTTCATGACAAGACCATACATGCAATGACATTGGTTGATCCATATGTGGTTTATGACAATAACACACTTGCAATGACATTGGTTGATCCATGTGGTTTGTGGAAAAGAACACACATGCAATGACTCTGGTGGATCCATGTGTGGTTTGTGGAAAGAACAGTGGATCCATGTGTGGATAATGACAAGAACATACATGCAATGCCATTGGTTGATCCATATGTGGTTTGTGACAATAACACACATGCAGTGCCATTGGTTAATCCATGTGGTTTGTGGAAAAGAACAAACATGCAATGACTCTGGTGGATCCATGTGTGGTTTGTGGAAAGAAGACACATGCAATGACATTGGTGGATCCCTGTGTGGTTCATGACAGGAACACACATGCAATGGCATTGGTTGATCCATATGTGGTTTGTGAAAAGAACACACATGCAATGAGATTGATTGATCCATATGTGGTTAGTGGAAAGAACACACATGCAATGACTCTGGTGGATCCATGTGTGGTTTGTGGAAAGAACAAACATGCAATGGCATTGGTGGATCCATATGTGGTTAGTGTGAATAACACACATGCAATGACTCTGGTGGATACATATGTGGTTTGTGGAAAGAACACACATGCAATGGCATTGGTGGATCCATGTGTGGTTCATGACAAGAAGATACATGTAATGACATTGGTTAATCCATATGTGGTTTGTGACAATAACACACATGCAATGCCATTGGTGGGTCCATATGTCGTTTGTGGAAAGAACACACATGCAATTACTCTAGTGGATCCATATGTGGTTTGTGGAAAATAACACACATGCAATGACTCTGGTGGGTCCATATGTGGTTTGTGAAAAGAACCCACATGCAATGACTCGAGTGGGTACATATGTGGTTTGTGGAAAGAACACACATGAAATGTCATTGGTTGATCCATATTTGGTTAGTGAGAAGAACACACATGCAATGCCATTGGTTGATCCATGTGTGGTTTTTGAAAATAACACACATGCAATGCCATTGGTTGATCCATATGTGGTTTGTGGAAAGAACACACATGCAATGACTCTAGTGGATCCATAGGTAGTTTGAGGAAAGAACACACATGCAATAACTCTGGTGGGTACATATGTGGTTTGTGAAAAGAACACACATGCAATGGCATTGGTTGATCCATATGTGGTTTGTGGAAAGAACACACATGCAATGACTCTAGTGGATCCATATGTGGTTAGTGAGAAGTACACACATGCAATGACTCTGGTGGATACATATGTGGTTTATGGAAAGAACACACATGCAATTACTCTAGTGGGTACATATGTGGTTTGTGGAAAAGAACACACATGCAATGACATTAGTGAATCCATGTGTGGTTCATGACAGGCACACACATGCAATGACATTGGTTGATCCATATCTGGTTTGTGACAATAACACACATGCAATGCTATTGGTTGATCCATATGTGGTTTGTGGAAAGAACACATATGAATTGACTCGAGTGGGTACATATGTGGTTTGTGGAAAAACACACATGCAATGACTCTAGTGGATCCATATGTGGTTAGTCAGAAGAACACACATGCAATGACTCTGGTGGATACATATGTAGTTTGTGGAAAGAACACACATGCAATGGCATTGGTGGATCCATATGTGGTTAGTGTGAATAACACACATGCAATGACTCTGGTGGATACATATGTGGTTTGTGGAAAGAACAAACATGCAATGGCATTGGTAGATCCATGAGTGGTTAATGACAAGAACATACATCCAAAGCCTTTGGTTGATCCATATGTGGTTTGTGATAATAACACACATGCAATGCCATTGGTTGATCCATGTGGTTTGTGGAAAAGAACACACATGCAAAGGCATTGGTGGATCCATATGTGGTTAGTGAGAATAACACACATGCAATGACTCTGGTGGATACATATGTGGTTTGTGGAAAGAATGCACATGCAATGGCATTGGTGGGTCCATGTGTGGTTCATGACAAAAACGTACATGCAATAACATTGGTTGATCCATATGTGGTTTGTGACAATAACACACATGCAATGCCATTGGTGGGTCCGTATGTGGTTTGTGGAAAGAACACACATGCAATGACTCTGGTGGATCCATATGTGGTTTGCGGAAAAGAACACACACGTAATGACATTGGTTGATCCATATGTGGTTTTTGAAAAGAAGACACATGCAATGACAACGGTTGATCCATATGTGGTTTCTGTAAAAAAACACATGCAATGACTCTTGTGGGTCCATATGTGGTTTGTGAAAAGAACACACATGCAATGACTCGAGTGGGTACATATGTGGTTTGTGGAAAGAACACAAATGCAATGACATTGCTTGATCCATATGTGGTTAGTGAGAAGAACACACATGCAATGCTATTGGTTGATCCATATGTGGTTTGTGGAAAGAACACACATGCAATGACTCTAGTGGATCCACATGTGTTGTGCAGAAAGAACACACATGCAATGACTCTAGTGGATCCATATGTGATTTGTGGAAAAGAACACACATGCAATGACATTGGTTGATCCATATGTGGTTTGTGGAAAGAACACACATGTAATGACTCTGGTGGGTATATATGTGGTTTGTGAAAAGAACACACATGCAGTGACATTGGTTGATCCATATGTGGTTTGTGGAAAGAAAACACATGCAATGACTCTAGTGGATCCATATGTGGTTAGTGAGAAGTACACACATGCAATGACTCTAGTGGATACATATGTGGTTTATGGAAAGAACACACATGCAATGACTCTAGTGGATCCATATGTGGTTCATGACAGGCACACACATGCAATGACATTGGTTGATCCATATCTAGTTTGTGACAATAACACACATGTAATGCCATTGGTTGATCCAAATGTGGTTTGTGGAAAGAACACACATAAAATGACTCGAGTGGGTAAATATGTGGTTTGTGGAAAGAACACACATGCAATGGCTCTAGTGGATCCATATCTGGTTAGTCAAAAGAACACACATGCAATGACTCTGGTGGATACGTATGTGGTTTGTGGACAGAACACACATGTAATGGCATTGGTGGATCCATGTGTGGTTCATGACAAGAACATACATGCAATGACATTGGTTGATGGTGGGTCCATATGTCCTATTGGAAAGAACACACATGCAATTACTCTAGTGGATCCATATGTGGTTTGCGGAAAAGAACACACATGCAATGACATTGGTTGATCCATAAGTGGTTTGTGAAAAGAAGACACATGCAATGACACTGGTTTATCCATATGTGGTTTGTGGAAAGAACACACATGCAATGACTCTGGTGGGTCCATATGTGGTTTGTGAAAAGAACACACATGCAATGACTCTAGTAGATCCATATGTGGTTTGTGGAAAGAACACACATGCAATGACTCTAGTGGGTCCATATGTGGTTTGTGAAATGAACACTCATGCAATGACTCTAGTGGATCCATATGTGGTTTGTGGAAAGAACACACATGCAATGAAATTGGTTGATCCATATGTGGTTTGTGGAAAGAACACACATGCAATGACTCTAGTGGATCCACATGTGTTGTGCGGAAAGAACACACATGCAATGACTCTAGTGGATCCATATGTGATTTGTGGAAAAGAACACACATGCAATGACATTGGTTGATCCATATGTGGTTTGTGGAAAGAACACACATGCAATGACTCTGGTGGGTATATATGTGGTTTGTGAAAAGAACACACATGCAGTGACATTGGTTGATCCATATGTGGTTTGTGGAAAGAAAACACATGCACTGACTCTAGTGGATCCATGTGTGGTTAGTGAGAAGTACACACATGCAATGACTCTGGTGGATACATATGTGGTTTATGGAAAGAACACACATGCAATGACTCTAGTGGATCCATATGTGGTTCATGACAGGCACACACATGCAATGACATTGGTTGATCCATATCTAGTGTGTGACAATAACACACATGTAATGCCATTGGTTGATCCATATGTGGTTTGTGGAAAGAACACACATAAAATGACTCGAGTGGGTAAATATGTGGTTTGTGGAAAGAACACACATGCAATGGCTCTAGTGGATCCATATCTGGTTAGTCAGAAGAACACACATGCAATGACTCTGGTGGATACATATGTGGTTTGTGGAAAGAACACACATGTAATGGCATTGGTGGATCCATGTGTGGTTTTTGAAAATAACACACATGCAATTCCATTGGTTGATCCATATGTGGTTTGTGGAAAGAACACACATGCAATGACTCTAGTGGATCCATAGGTAGTTTGAGGAAAGAACACACATGCAATAACTCTGGTGGGTACATATGTGGTTTGTGAAAAGAAGACACATGCAATGACACTGGTTTATCCATATGTGTTTGTGGAAAGAACACACATGCAATGACTCTGGTGGGTCTATATGTGGTTTGTGAAAAGAACACACATGTCATGACTCGAGTGGGTACATATGTGGTTTGTGGAAAGAACACACATGAAATGACATTGGTTGATCCATATGTGGTTACTCAGAAGAACACACATGCAATGACATTGGTTGATCCATGTGTGCTTTATGAAAAGAACACACATGCAATGCCATTGGTTGATCCATATGTGTTTTGTGGAAAAGAACACACATCCAATGACTCTAGTGGATCATATGTGGTTTTTTGTAAGAATACACATGCAATGACTCTAGTGGATCCATATGTGGTTTGTGGAAAGAACACACATGCAATGACTCTGGTGGGTACATATGTGGTTTGTGAAAAGAACACACATGCAATGGCATTGGTTGATCCGTATGTGGTTTGTGGAAAGAACAGACATGCAATTACTCTAGTGGGTACATATGTGGTTTGTGGAAAGAACACACATGCAATGACATTGGTGATTCCATGTGTGGTTCATGTCAGGAACACACATGCAATGCCATTGGTTGATCCAGATGTGGTTTGTGACAATAACACACATGCAATGCCATTGGTTGATCCATATCTGGTTTGTGGAAAGAACACACATGCAATTACTCTAGTGGGTCCATATGTGGTTTGTGAAAAGAACACACATGCAATGACACCGGGGGATACATATGTGGTTGGTGGAAAGAACACACATGCAATGACTCTAGTGGGTCCATATGTGGTTTGTGAAATGAACACTGATGCAATGACTCTAGTGGATCCATATGTGGTTTGTGGAAAGAACACACATGCAATGAAATTGGTTGATCCATATGTGGTTTGTGGAAAGAACACACATGCAATGACTCTAGTGGATCCACATGTGTTGTGCGGAAAGAACACACATGCAATGACTCTAGTGGATCCATATGTGATTTGTGGAAAAGAACACACATGCAATGACATTGGTTGATCCATATGTGGTTTGTGGAAAGAACACACATGCAATGACTCTGGTGGGTATATATGTGGTTTGTGAAAAGAACACACATGCAGTGACATTGGTTGATCCATATGTGGTTTGTGGAAAGAACACACATGCAATGACTCTAGTGGATCCATATGTGGTTAGTGAGAAGTACACACATACAATGACTCTGGTGGATACATATGTGGTTTATGGAAAGAACACACATGCAATGACTCTAGTGGATCCATATGTGGTTCATGACAGGCACACACATGCAATGACATTGGTTGATCCATATCTAGTTTGTGACAATAACACACATGTAATGCCATTGGTTGATCCATATGTGGTTTGTGGAAAGAACACACATGCCATGGCTCTAGTGGATCCATATCTGGTTAGTCAGAAGAACACACATGCAATGACTCTGGTGGATACATATGTGGTTTATGGAAAGAACACACATGCAATGCCTCTAGTGGATCCATATGTGGTTCATGACAGGCACACACATGCAATGACATTGGTTGATCCATATCTAGTTTGTGACAATAACACACATGCAATGGCTCTAGTGGATCCATATCTGGTTAGTCAGAAGAACACACATGCAATGACTCTGGTGGATACGTATGTGGTTTGTGGAAAGAACACACATGTAATGGCATTGGTGGATCCATGTGTGGTTCATGACAAGAACATACATGCAATGACATTGGTTGATGGTGGGTCCATATGTCCTATTGGAAAGAACACACATGCAATTACTCTAGTGGATCCATATGTGGTTTGCGGAAAAGAACACACATGCAATGACATTGGTTGATCCATAAGTGGTTTGTGAAAAGAAGACACATGCAATGACACTGGTTTATCCATATGTGGTTTGTGGAAAGAACACACATGCAATGACTCTGGTGGGTCCATATGTGGTTTGTGAAAAGAACACACATGCAATGACTCTAGTAGATCCATATGTGGTTTGTGGAAAGAACACACATGCAATGACTCTAGTGGGTCCATATGTGGTTTGTGAAATGAACACTCATGCAATGACTCTAGTGGATCCATATGTGGTTTGTGGAAAGAACACACATGCAATGAAATTGGTTGATCCATATGTGGTTTGTGGAAAGAACACACATGCAATGACTCTAGTGGATCCACATGTGTTGTGCGGAAAGAACACACATGCAATGACTCTAGTGGATCCATATGTGATTTGTGGAAAAGAACACACATGCAATGACATTGGTTGATCCATATGTGGTTTGTGGAAAGAACACACATGCAATGACTCTGGTGGGTATATATGTGGTTTGTGAAAAGAACACACATGCAGTGACATTGGTTGATCCATATGTGGTTTGTGGAAAGAAAACACATGCACTGACTCTAGTGGATGCATGTGTGGTTAGTGAGAAGTACACACATGCAATGACTCTGGTGGATACATATGTGGTTTATGGAAAGAACACACATGCAATGACTCTAGTGGATCCATATGTGGTTCATGACAGGCACACACATGCAATGACATTGGTTGATCCATATCTAGTTTGTGACAATAACACACATGTAATGCCATTGGTTGATCCATATGTGGTTTGTGGAAAGAAAACACATAAAATGACTCGAGTGGGTAAATATGTGGTTTGTGGAAAGAACACACATGCAATGGCTCTAGTGGATCCATGTCTGGTTAGTCAGAAGAACACACATGCAATGACTCTGGTGGATACATATGTGGTTTGTGGAAAGAACACACATGTAATGGCATTGGTGGATCCATGTGTGGTTTTTGAAAATAACACACATGCAATTCCATTGGTTGATCCATATGTGGTTTGTGGAAAGAACACACATGCAATGACTCTAGTGGATCCATAGGTAGTTTGAGGAAAGAACACACATGCAATAACTCTGGTGGGTACATATGTGGTTTGTGAAAAGAACACACATGCAATGGCATTGGTTGATCCATATGTGGTTTGTGGAAAGAACACACATGCAATGACTCTAGTGGATCCATATGTGGTTAGTGAGAAGTACACACATGCAATGACTCTGGTGGATACATATGTGGTTTATGCAAAGAACACACATGCAATTACTCTAGTGGGTACATATGTGGTTTGTGGAAAAGAACACACATGCAATGACATTAGTGAATCCATGTGTGGTTCATGACAGGCACACACATGCAATGACATTGGTTGATCCATATCTGGTTTGTGACAATAACACACATGCAATGCTATTGGTTGATCCATATGTGGTTTGTGGAAAGAACACATCTGAATTGACTCGAGTGGGTACATATGTGGTTTGTGGAAAAACACACATGCAATGACTCTAGTGGATCCATATGTGGTTAGTCAGAAGAACACACATGCAATGACTCTGGTGGATACATATGTGGTTTGTGGAAAGAACACACATGCAATGGCATTGGTGGATCCATATGTGGTTAGTGTGAATAACACACATGCAATGACTCTGGTGGATACATATGTGGTTTGTGGAAAGAACAAACATGCAATGGCATTGGTGGATCCATGAGTGGTTAATGACAAGAACATACATCCAAAGCCTTTGGTTGATCCATATGTGGTTTGTGATAATAACACACATGCAATGCCATTGGTTGATCCATGTGGTTTGTGGAAAAGAACACACATGCAAAGGCATTGGTGGATCCATATGTGGTTAGTGAGAATAACACACATGCAATGACTCTGGTGGATACATATGTGGTTTGTGGAAAGAAAGCACATGCAATGGCATTGGTGGGTCCATGTGTGGTTCATGACAAAAACGTACATGCAATAACATTGGTTGATCCATATGTGGTTTGTGACAATAACACACATGCAATGCCATTGGTGGGTCCGTATGTGGTTTGTGGAAAGAACACACATGCAATAACTCCAGTGGATCCATATGTGGTTTGCGGAAAAGAACACACACGTAATGACATTGGTTGATCCATATGTCGTTTTTGAAAAGAAGACACATGCAATGACAACGGTTGATCCATATGTGGTTTCTGTAAAAAAAACACATGCAATGACTCTTGTGGGTCCATATGTGGTTTGTGAAAAGAGCACACATGCAATGACTCGAGTGGGTACATATGTGGTTTTTGGAAAGAACACAAATGCAATGACATTGCTTGATCCATATGTGGTTAGTGAGAAGAACACACATGCAATGCTATTGGTTGATCCATATGTGGTCTGTGGAAAGAACACACATGCAATGACTCTAGTGGATCCACATGTGTTGTGCAGAAAGAACACACATGCAATGACTCTAGTGGATCCATATGTGATTTGTGGAAAAGAACACACATGCAATGACATTGGTTGATCCATATGTTGTTTGTGGAAAGAACACACATGTAATGACTCTGGTGGGTATATATGTGGTTTGTGAAAAGAACACACATGAAGTGACATTGGTTGATCCATATGTGGTTTGTGGAAAGAAAACACATGCAATGACTCTAGTGGATCCATATGTGGTTAGTGAGAAGTACACACATGCAATGACTCTAGTGGATACATATGTGGTTTATGGAAAGAACACACATGCAATGACTCTAGTGGATCCATATGTGGTTCATGACAGGCACACACATGCAATGACATTGGTTGATCCATATCTAGTTTGTGACAATAACACACATGTAATGCCATTGGTTGATCCAAATGTGGTTTGTGGAAAGAACACACATAAAATGACTCGAGTGGGTAAATATGTGGTTTGTGGAAAGAACACACATGCAATGGCTCTAGTGGATCCATATCTGGTTAGTCAGAAGAACACACATGCAATGACTCTGGTGGATACGTATGTGGTTTGTGGAAAGAACACACATGTAATGGCATTGGTGGATCCATGTGTGGTTCATGACAGGAACATACATGCAATGACATTGGTTGATGGTGGGTCCATATGTCCTATTGGAAAGAACACACATGCAATTACTCTAGTGGATCCATATGTGGTTTGCGGAAAAGAACACACATGCAATGACATTGGTTGATCCATAAGTGGTTTGTGAAAAGAAGACACATGCAATGACACTGGTTTATCCATATGTGGTTTGTGGAAAGAACACACATGCAATGACTCTGGTGGGTCCATATGTGGTTTGTGAAAAGAACACACATGCAATGACTCTAGTAGATCCATATGTGGTTTGTGGAAACAACACACATGCAATGACTCTAGTGGGTCCATATGTGGTTTGTGAAATGAACACTCATGCAATGAATCTAGTGGATCCATATGTGGTTTGTGGAAAGAACACACATGCAATGAAATTGGTTGATACATATGTGGTTTGTGGAAAGAACACACATACAATGACTCTAGTGGATCCACATGTGTCGTGCGAAAAGAACACACATGCAATGACTCTAGTGGATCCATATGTGATTTGTGGAAAAGAACACACATGCAATGACATTGGTTGATCCATATGTGGTTTGTGGAAAGAACACACATGCAATGACTCTGGTGGGTATATATGTGGTTTGTGAAAAGAACACACATGCAGTGACATTGGTTGATCCATATGTGGTTTGTGGAAATAAAACACATGCAATGACTCTAGTGGATCCATATGTGGTTAGTGAGAAATACACACATGCAATGACTCTGGTGGATACATATGTGGTTTATGGAAAGAACACACATGCAATGACTCTAGTAGATCCATATGTGGTTCATGACAGGCACACACATGCAATGACATTGGTTGATCCATATCTAGTTTGTGACAATAACACACATGTAATGCCATTGGTTGATCCATATGTGGTTTGTGTAAAGAACACACATAAAATGACTCGAGTGGGTAAATATGTGGTTTGTGGAAAGAACACACATGCAATGGCTCTAGTGGATCCATATCTGGTTAGTCAGAAGAACACACATGCAATGACTCTGGTGGATACATATGTGGTTTGCGGAAAGAACACACATGTAATGGCATTGGTGGATCCATGTGTGGTTCAAGACAAGAACATACATGCAATGACATTGGTTGATGGTGGGTCCATATGTCCTATTGGAAAGAACACACATGCAATTACTCTAGTGGATCCATATGTGGTTTGCGGAAAAGAACACACATGCAATGACATTGGTTGATCCATAAGTGGTTTGTGAAAAGAAGACACATGCAATTGCACTGGTTTATCCATATGTGGTTTGTGGAAAGAACACACATGCAATGACTCTGGTGGATCCATATGTGGTTTGTGAAAAGAACACACATGCCATGACTCGAGTGGGTACATATGTGGTTTGTGGAAAGAACACACATGAAATGACATTGGTTGATCCATATGTGGTTACTCAGAAGAACACACATGCAATGACATTGGTTGATCCTTGTGTGCTTTGTGAAAAGAACACACATGCAATGCCATTGGTTGATCCATATGTGTTTTGTGGAAAAGAACACACATCCAATGACTCTAGTGGATCATATGTGGTTTTTTTGTAAGAATACACATGCAATGACTCTAGTGGATCCATATGTGGTTTGTGGAAAGAACACACATGCAATGACTTTGGTGGGTCCATATGTGGTTCGTGAAACGAACACACATGCAATGACTCTAGTGGATCCATATGTGGTTTGTGGAAAGAACACACATGCAATGACTCTAGTGGATCCGTATTTGGTTAGTGAGAATAACACACACGCAATGACTCTGGTGGATACATATGTGGTTTTGTGGAAAGAACACACATGCAATGGCATTGTTGGATCCATGTGTGGTTCTTAACAAGACCATACATGCAATGACATTGGTTGATCCATATGTGGTTTATGAAAATAACACACATGCAGTGCCATTGGTTGATCCATGTGGTTTGTGGAAAATAACACACATGCAATGACTCTAGTGGATCCATATGTGGTTGGTGAGAAGAACACACATGCAATGACATTGGGGGATACATATGTGGTTTGTGGAAAGAACACACATGCAATGGCATTGGTGGATCCATGTGTGGTTCATGACAAGAACATAAATGCAATGACATTGGTTGATCCATATGTGGTTTGTGATAATAACACACATGCAATGCCATTGGTGGGTCCATATGTGGTTTTCGAAAGAACACACATGCAATGACTTTGGTGGGTCCATATGTGGTTTGTGAAAAGAACACACATGAAATGACTCTACTGGATGCATATGTGGTCTGTGGAAAGAACACACGTGCAATGACTCTAGTGGATCCATATGTGGTTAGTTAGAATAACACACATGCAATGACTCTGGTGGATACATATGTGGTTTGTGGTAAGAACACACATGCAATGGCATTGGTGGATCCATGTGTGGTTCATGACAAGACCATATATGCAATGACATTGGTCTATCCATATGTGGTTTATGACAATAACACACATGCAATGCCATTGGTTGATCCATGTGGTTTGTGGAAAAGAACACACAGATGCAATTACTCTGGTGGATCCATGTGTGGTTTGTGGAAAGAACACACATGCAATGACTTTGGTGGATCCATGTTTGGTTAGTGGAAAGAACAAACATTCAATAGCATTGGTGGATCCATGTGTGGTTAATGACAAGAACGTACATGAAATGCCATTGGTTGATCAATATGTGGTTTTTGACAATAACACACATGAAATGCCATTGGTTGATCCATGTGGTTTGTGGAAAAGAACACACATGCAATGACTCTGGTGGATCCATGTGTGGTTTGTGGAAAAAACACACATGCAATGACATTGGTGGATCCCTGTGTGGTTCATGACAAGAACACACATCCAATGCCATTGGTTGGTCCATGTGGTTTGTCGAAAAGAACACACATGCAATGACTCTGGTGGATCCATGTGTGGTTTGTGGAAAATACACACATGCAATGACATTGGTGGATCCTAGTGTGGTTCATGACAAGAACAAACATGCAATGACATTGGTGGATCCATATGTGGTTTGTGGAAAGAACACACATGAAATGACATTGGTGGATCCATGTGTGGTTTGTGGAAAGAACACACATGCAATGACATTTGTTGATCCATACGTGGTTTGTGAAAACAACACACAGGCAATTACTCTAGTGGATCCATGTGGTTTGTGGAAAAACGCACATGCACTGACTCTAGTGGATCCATATGTGGTTTGTAGAAAGAACATACATGTAATGACTCTAGTGGATCCATATGTGGTTTGTGAAAAGAACACACATGCAATGACATTTGTGGATCCATATTTGGTTTGTGGAAAGAACACACATGCAATGACATTTATTGATCCATATGTGGTTTGTGGTAAGAACACACATGCAACGCCATTGGTGGATCCATGTGTAGTTCATGACTTGAACACACATGCAATGACATTGGTTGATCCATATGTGGTTTGTGACAATAACACACATGCAATGCCATTGGTTGTAACATATGTGGTTTGACAAAAGAACACATATGCAATTACTTTATTGGATACATATGAGGTTTGTGGAAAGAACACGCATGCAATGGCATTGTTTGTTCAATATGTGGTTTGTGAAACGAACACACATGCAATGACATTTGTTGATCCATATGTGGTTTGTAAAAAAGAACACATTCAATTACTCTAGTGGATCCATATGGTTTGTGGAAAAAACACACATGCAATGACTCTAGTGGATCCATATGTGGTTTGTGGAAAGGACACACATGAAATGACTTTAGTGGATCCATATGTGGTTAGTGAAAAGAACACACATGCAATGACATTGGTTGATCAATATGTGGTTTGTGGAAAGACCACACATGCAATGATTCTGGTGGGTCCATATGTGGTTTGCGAAAAGAACACACATGCAATGACTCGAGTGGGTTCATATGTGGTTTGTGGAAAGAACACACATGCAATGACATTGGTTGATCCATATGTGGTTGGTGATAAGAACACACATGCAATGATATTGGTTGATCCATGTGTGGTTTTTGAAAAGAACACACATGCAATGCCATTGGTTGATCCATATGTGTTTGTGGAAAAGAACACACATGCAGTGACTCTGGTGGATCCATATGTGGTTTGTGGAAAGAACACACATGCAATGACTCTAGTGGATCCATATGTGGTTTTGTGGAAAGAACACACATGCAATGACTCTGGTGGGTACATATGTGGTTTGTGAAAAGAACACACATGCAATGGCATTGGTTGATCCATATGTGGTTTGTGGATGGAACACACATGCAATGACTCTAGTGGATCCATATGTGGTTAGTGAGAAGTACACACATGCAATGACTCTGGTGGATACATATGTGTTTTATGGAAAGAACACACATGCAATTACTCTAGTGGGTACATATGTGGTTTGTGGAAAGAACACACATGCAATGCCATTGTTGAATCCATATATGGTTCATGACAGGCACACACATGCAATGACATTGGTTGATCCATATCTAGTTTGTGGCAATAACACAGATGCAATGCCATTTGTTGATCCGTATGTGGTTTGTGGAAAGAACACACATGAAATAACTCGAGTTGGTACATATGTGGTTTGGGGAAAGAACACACATGCAATGACTCTAGTGGATCCATATGTGGTTAGTCAGAAGAACACACATGCAATGACTCTGGTGGATACATATGTGGTTTGTGGAAAGAACACACGTTGAATGGATTGGTGGATCCATGTGTGGTTCATGACAAGAACATACATGCCATGACATTGGTTGATTCATATGTGGTTTGTGACAATAACACACATGCAATGACTCTAGTGGATCCATATGTGGTTTGTGGAAAGAACACACATGCAATGACTCTGGTGGGTACATATGTGGTTTGTGAAAAGAACACACATGCAATGGCATTGGTTGATCTGTATGTGGTTTGTGGAAAGAACAGACATGCAATTACTCTAGTGGGTACATATGTGGTTTGTGGAAAGAACAAACATGCAATGGCATTGGTGGATCCATGTGTGGTTCATGACAAGAACACACATGCAATGACATTGGTGGATCGATATGTGGTTTGTGGAAAGAACACACATGAAATTACATTGGTGGATCCATGTGTGGTTTGTGAAAAGAACACACATGCAATGCCATTTTTTGATCCATATGTGGTTTGTGAAAATAACACACATGCAATTACTCTAGTCGATCCATGTGGTTTGTGGAAAAACACACATGCAATGACTCTATTGGATCCATATATGGTTTGTGGAAAGAACACATATGCAATGACTCTAGTGGATGTTGGGTTCGCAGCATAGAAAACAAAAAAATTCCTACGATGGGAACTTACCCTCGAAGACAACAAAGCTTTGTTAACGAGTTGGAACTTGTGGATGATGTAGTCGTACACTTGCCGATCTCAACATCGTGATTTAGGCTAGCAGGTCCGGCTCCAGCACGTCCATCAGATCCAG
This sequence comes from Avena eriantha, assembly GCA_910589775.1. Classification (NCBI taxonomy): domain Eukaryota; kingdom Viridiplantae; phylum Streptophyta; class Magnoliopsida; order Poales; family Poaceae; genus Avena; species Avena eriantha. The sequence goes on from OU342744.1 coordinate 369,517,704, forward strand.
CTCCAGCAAGTCCAGCACCACCAAGTCCAGCACCGCAAAGCAGCGGTGCATCCGTGATCGCACACACGTCCGGTACCCCGACAACCTCCGTCCCTCGCTCCAACAAAGCAGCGGAAGCAGCAACTCCTTTCCAGATAAAGCCACCGGGAACATGTATCTCGCTAATCCGAGACCATGGGGGAGTAATACTAGAGGGGGAGAGAGATCCTTCACGAGGAGGTGTGAGTGAGAAGTGAGGAGAGGGGGGACTTTTATAGGAGGAGGGGGGGTGCCCCTCCCCATGGCTGGCGCCCCAAGGGGTGACCCTTCACCTCCTCATTCATGTGGTGGTAACTCCCTCCACATAAATTTGCCCCTTCACATTCTCTTTTAAAGTCTCCACTTTAAATGCATTAAATTTCTCCAAATTTAATGCTCTCTCATTTAATAAAACTCTTTTGTTGATTTTATTCAGAATTTTGTTAATTACTTTAATTAACAAACATTCACATAAAAACCCCTGCAACATTTCAATATTACATGTAGAACCTGTAACACCCCAATTTCAGCAACCCTGATTAGTTGTCCAGATTGCAAAAATCAGGGGGAACAAAAACTTTTTCTTGTGCTTAGTGTAGTGCTTGCTTGCAGTTATGCTTATGATGTGTATCTTAGGATACTCCTTACCTCAACCTCAGTTGACAAAAGCTATTTACCAAAAACTATCTTGGCTTACTTTACATATTCTCAAACGTTCTGGCATTTCAAATTAGGAGCCAAGATGCCTATGTAACCAAAACTATTTTGGTAGCTTCCATTGACAAAACTATGGAGAGATATATAATACAATCTCCTTATGTTTTCAAGATTGAACACTCAACTAATCTTACCTCTAGTTTTCCCAAAACTCCTTTCAAAGCATTTGATTCTACTCTTGGTAGAGATACCAAGAACTCTCATCTTATTCAAAACTCAACCTCTTCAAAATTCCCCACCCTTACCTCCAGCTAGGTTTGATGGTGACCCCTAGTAGTAGTTGATTAGTGTATAAGATGAGTTGCCTTGATCTGTTGACTGAAGAGTTGCTTTGATCTGTTGATTGACTTGTTTGCTTAGGAAGTAGTATGAGCCACTCTAGGAGCTCATCACTAGGATCAAGATGTTTCCAACTCCTCAATCCCTAAGCAAGAATACAAGTCTAGATTTGATCCCTAGCCATTAAGTGATCATATAAAACCCTTAATCAGATCAATTCTGAGGACTTCCATTCTAGATGTTCCAAGTTCTTAAGACCCATACCAAGCATGGATCTCTTCTACTCACTCTACACTTCCATATCACCCCTGGTTAAAGCTCTGTTACCTTGCAACTCCTCCAAGAACATTCCCTCACATACTCTATTCAAATTCCTCAAAACAGCCAAATTTGGCTAAGTCTGGAAAACAGTTCTAGCATCACCTTTTTGGATGCCTCCTTTTCTCAAACCATGTGCATTTTTGGAAATGCATCTAAACCATCTTGTTAAACATCCTAAGGACTACCAAGTCCCACATTTTCCCCTGGTTAGATCCTCCTCCAACCCACTTGTCCATGATGGTTTTGCAGACAAGAAAATAACTATTCCTGCAAAACTAGTCATCATGCCAACTTAGCTAGAAGCTCACACCGCCATCCAAACCTCTATGGATCAACTCTCTGCATGGTTGTGTTCTACTCATTGATGTATATAAGAACCTACTTCACTTCTCCCAAGTGGAGCTCTGTGCTTATTAAACCCACATGGTTTATAAGGCATCATGACCCATATTTCATGGCAGCCTTAATTTCAACAAAGTTTGCCATCACCCCTAGATCACCTCAAATACAATTATTTCAAACTCTTTCTGCAATGGTCATCTATATGACCTGGTCTACCCATCCATCTATCTCTTGCACCAAGGTGAGATATAAGCCCCAAGATGCAAGCATGTTTTGGTGCTATAAAAATAACACCACCCTAGATCATCAACTCATGGTTTTCCATCCTTGTCTAGTTGGATTTCCATTCCTCAAGATTGCAAATGCTTGCTGCACCTTGTTTATCTCATCTACATTGACCCTCATGATTTACCAATAATTATCCATAATTATTGTGGCCCCAAAACTATTTAATTTCTTAAATAGTCAAATCTCCTAAACTCCCTCCATAAAGGAAAGTTTGGTTTTTACCAAACCACTTCCCCAACTTTTGACTCATGTGAGTCCCACAAATCATATCCTATCTTTCCAGCTCAAAAATAAATATTTTTGAGAAGCTTTATTATTTCTTTTTGCCCATTTTCTTAAATGGCTGAATTGGAATAATAATTGTTTTAATTACTTTTATGTCTCAATAAATCTTGGGAAAATTACCCTAAGTGAGTATTCACATTTGGGACCCTCTGAAAGCTAAATCCATCCCTGCCCAATGGAAATTTACCAAATGCTCCTCCAGAAATCACTTCTGCCCTTTTTGAGTAATTGGATTTGGGAGGACTAAAACTCCTCTGAAAAATCTCAATTAAATCCTAGAAGTCTACCTTTCCCTCCTCTACTCACCAGTACCCTTTTCGCCTCTGGTCCAATGCAAATAATTGGACTTCCTTCACAAGCAACAAATTGGATAATTTTTGGCAAACTAGCAAACCACCACTCTAATCACTTCCAAACCTCATCCCATCTTGATCCAGGCTCCTCCTCAGCCCCAAGACACCCCACCGGTCGACCACCACTATAGCACCACATTAGCATTTCCCATTTTGCCCTTGTACTAATAGAAAGATAGAGAGACAACCCCAAATCTTACAAGATTTGTCCCCCTCTAATCACCACAGCTCCCCACTCTGCCCCTGCACGACCCAAATACTAACAATACCCCTCTCCACCTCCCTCTAGACCAACCACTGGCCAGCACTCCCTCTCCACCATGTCCAATTTGGTAATTCACACCACCTAGCACCCCACCTTGGTATAAAGCTAGCAGCACTCCCCCAGCCAGCCCTCTGCCCTCATTTGCCCCCTCTCCACCCCACTTGCCTCCCCCGAGCACCACACCCTCTCCACTGCCCTGTGTTGCCCGAGAAAGAAGAAGAGGAGAGCTTCGGCCTCCTCTCAAAATCGAGCAAGGCATCTTCCCCTCCCCTCCATTTCTTCTGCATGTCAGCCCATGAGATCCCCTTGCTCTCTTGCATCTAACGGTGCTCTCATTTTTGCCTAGGACGCTCTCCTCCGTCGTCGGCGTTGAGCTCCGACGAGGTTGCTCTCGGCCGCCGTCGCGCGAGCTGCTTCCCGTGGGCCTCCGCCGTCGTGCCGCCCACCGATCTACTCACCATCGTTGACCGCGTCGCCCTACAGCCTCCCCGACCCTCCTCGAGCCCTTAGGTGAGCTCCCCGCTCTGCGCCACCCTCTACTAGGGTTAGTCTTGTCGCCGGCGAGCCCAGGGTGGACGACGACGATGCGCCGTCCATCGTCACTTAAGCAGACAGCTGAGATCCGCCGATACCCCTTTGGCCCCTCCTCTCGCTGACTGCCGAGCCCCGCCTAGCAGGTTCGAGCGCCAGCTCCCGCGCGTCGCCCGTGCGCCGTGGGCCGAATCTCCCCCTGTGGCCCATTTCTCAGTCAGATCCAGCCCAACCCCCCCGCCCTCAGTTTTCTTTTCTTTTTATTCTAGGTCCAGAAAAGAGCTAGCAGGTTTAAATCTGTTTAAAATACTAAATCAATTCCAACTGACTAGATCCAAATTTCTGGTGATTCTGTGGTGTTTTCTCTAACATGCAGAGGCAACCCCATGTCCAAAATAATTTCTGATATTTGCTAGTTGTTAATCTGCTAACATGTATCTGGTACACTAAATAAATTCCTCTATGAGCTATCCATCTCCATTTGAGATGAAATCAAGACCTACTGAGAGGTATTTGAAACACCTATCACCCAACACGAGTCTCATACCAAGGTGAACTGTATTCTGCCTTTAGGAAAAATAACAAAACTAGCAACTTTCTGTCTTAGATAAATTCCTTAGGTCAAACCAAATATGGTATTGACCTGATTCATTTTCCTAGTACTCACTATGATTAATATCTACCACAGCCCAGCAGCTCAGAATTTATTGAGCTCTGGTGGATTTTGAGTGATTTAAATACCCTTGTCATGGGTATTTTCACTAATTAAATCACTCCAGGAGTTTGGCAACTCCAAAAAAGGTGAATCCAAATCCTATAGATAGGTCTTTGAAATACCAATCACCTTCCCTTGGAACCAACTCAATAGCATCTGTAGAATTAATCTGGTAAAAAGAAAAAAGAACTATACAGAAATATCTTTGGGAATTTCCTGAGGGCATTCTGGTAATTCTTTTAACTTGATTCCAACTCTAGGTGGTTCAGTACATCAAGTACTACCTAACCATCCAAGGAAATAATTCTTGGGGCTCCAGAACTATTCTGGTGAATTATTTCGTTAAACTAGAGTTGATTCCACTATAAAAAGCATAATTAATTCTAGAAAACGAATAATCAAGTGAAACCACTTGTGTGGGTTTTGTTTTGGCAAGACCTATCTGTGGATATCACTTTTGCACATTGAGAACCCACTGACCACAGATCCCAAATCCAAGTCCCTTGTATCTATCCTAGACAACTGCCTTCCAAGAGAAAACCCAAGTGGTAATCTTGTAAATTCCACCACCCCTATCCAACTTCCCCAAACCCTTCCAAGTCTAGTAGTAATTCTCATGTTTGTTTGCTGTATGGTTTGATACTTGTATGCCTTGTATTGATTGTGGATTGTCTGCTTGCATGTGTACCCGATGACGATGATAGTGTGAGTGTCTAACGACAAGAAGAACGGGTTTCCTTATTATTATATTATTGGGTATTCTTGGTCATCTGAAGAAGTCCAGGGACTTATTGCTGATCACATGCAAGCCACCATTCCCGAACCCTATTATATGTCCTATAATATTTTACTTGTTTTATATCCTCTTTATAAATTGCATATTTACCTGCATGTCTTGTTTACAAATACTGCGATAGTGACTTGGCTCCTCCAAGTTATGATGTCGTGTCCTTCGAGGCACCACCCCGATGAACCCATCATTTTATCCCCTTTAGACCGAGAGTATGATGGTTAGCATCCTACCACCTTGGAAACCCCGGTTTTGAGAAAATAAACTGTTTTGGGATTTACCCACCAAAAATGTTTCAAAACCTTTTGTAAAACTCCGGGAAGAGGCATCGTTTCCAGTGGAAGTTTTAACAAAATAAATGATGAGGAGAAAGAAGAAAGGGAATGTGATGGGATGTTCTACGCCTTTACTGGAACAATTTTTATCCGCGCAAACACATTACCCTAGGTTGCTAGGGCTTAACTCGTAGTTTGTCCTCTTTAGAGAAATCCCTAGAATTCCGGGCAGGCGCCACCATATCAAGGTCTGAAGCCTGTCGCTTGCTTCGGCAAGAGTGAGCCTGAACTTGCAGGAGGCCGGTGCAACAATTGGGTCTCCCGCGGACGGTATGACTTAGGAAGTACGGAAGGAAGTGGAGTCTCCAGATTTAAGGTATACGCCAAGTTGCGGCTTGGGTATGCGCGTGTACGGAAGGAAGGACTATGGCTGGGAGCCACATACGCGTTGCCGGGGAGATAAAACCCAAGAGGAAAAGCATGGCTTTGCTAGTGTAGACAAGCGAAAAGTTAGGTTTGATTATCCAGACCCCCATCTACCGTGGTAGTGGGCTGCAGTTGTATCCCGTCAGATGTATTGATTCTTGTGGGTAAAGTGTGCAAACTCTGCAGAGTATAACCTATTCGAATAGCCGTGTCCACGGTCAAGGACGGTTGTAAAGGTGTTTGCTAGGAGTACCCAAACTGTGCTTGTTTGGGAAACAAGTACCTTGAGGACGAAGGTTCCGGGGGGAATCCCAGTTCGAAGGTTCTGTTTTGACCCGAGGGGTCGAAGATGTTTTAAAAAGGGTTTTCACTCCAAAACTGTTTTCAAAACTCTTTTTCAACAAAGACATGGGGATGTCTGGATTTATAAAACAGAACCATGCTTTCAAAACTCTTTTTCAACAAAGATATGGAGATGCCATAATTTCAATGTTAGTTTAGGCTTTTCAAAAGCAACCCTAGATAGAGCTATCTCGCCACAACTAGAATTGCATTTCCTTGTTCACTTATCCTGGTGGTTTGTGAGTACATTCCAAGTACTCACAGCTGTGTCCCTGGCTATTTACTTGGCCAGACTTTCAGGAGATTAAGGTGACGTCCAGCGAGCTAGGCCGTCTTCCCAGTCAGTTGCCTGTAGGTTGAGGCACGATTGGGCTCTGTGCTTGGCGTTGTTCCGCTGCTATGATGATATAGCCATAATGGCATCAATGTAAGTCCTGTATTTCGTTACGTTTCAGATGATTGTAATGATACCAGTCGGTTATGTTTCCACGGCTCACTGATCATGGGAACGTGGAAATATGCATAACAGGGTTTCTCGGATGGTTAATGGGGGGGAGCCCACAGAATCATTTTCAGCAATTTCACCCGAAACATTTTTGGTGTCTATTGAAATAATTCCAGCGCTTTCTGAAATCTTTATCTGAAACATATTTGCTCCAAATGGTGTCAGTATCCCTTAAGTGTGTCACCCTACGGTTTGCGAATAATGCAGACATGATCGAGACCCTCTCAGATCAATAATCAGAAGCGGGACCTAGATATCCATACTGACTCCTACACATTCAACGTTGACTTGTGTGATCTTGAGAACCTGTAATGCTAGTAACTAAATTCCTTTGTCTCATGATATAATACATGTCCAAGATTCGATCATCAGTATCCAAATACCTAGTTTGATCTCGTTACCGACATGCACTCTTTTCTCGTTTGTGTGATATAAAATTCTAGTGATCACATCACTTGCTTGCAAGCTATTTCAATGTGATATCACCGAGAGGGCCCAGAGTATATCTATCCGTCATCGGGATGGACAAATCCCACTCTTGATCCATGATCCTCAACATAACACCTTCGTAGCACTAAACCCACCTTTATAGTCACCCTGTTACGGTGTGATGTTTGATGTTATCAAGACACACTTCTGGTGTTAGCAATTAACATGATCTCATGGTCTAAGTACTAATATTACTTCGTATGATGTTATAGCAATATAAACATAATGACTCTGATCGTAATGCTATACTTTGTGTATTGAACACCTATGGCTTTCTGGTGTTGCATATACGCGATTGCTAGTGGTTAACATAATCTCCTGATCTGGCAGTTTCAGGTCCGTGTGTATTTGCATGTCTTTGTGTCTCTACGCATCACTCGTTCTCAAATGAGATGGCATTGTATAAATTTGGTCCTTTGGTGAGACCTTTAGTTCGTTTGGGTTAAAATATGCTAATATTATTGTCATACAATATATCTTCATAGTATTAGCCCACTTTGAACCACACCTAGTTTGATAGCAAACTTCTTAACACAAATGCCCTTCTTCGCTGCTACTATAGTAGTCATATATTTAGCCTTTTGTTGTAGTATCCGTCACAATGTTTAAATTTTGGAACTTATCGAAATCCATCATGGAACATCCTTTCCATTACATTGTGTCACCCATGGTCTAAATTGAGATAAATTTAATTTGTATCTTGTGACAAAACTAGTATCAGTGTAACACTTTACGTTGAACTACCTTTAACTATTTGTCACTTATACATGATATATTCTTAGTTCTTCCAAAGCTCATAAGAATATCTTTACTATTGTCCAATGATCATCTTATGAATCATTATGGTATGTGCTCATAACATTTAGAGCATAGGACATTGTGGATATATACATATCACGGTATAATCGATCAAAATCTTCATGTGCTTTAACTCACCAAGTGTTGAAACACTTGAATCTTGATACAATCCTTTCCATGCAGCAAGAACCTTTCTTGTTGTTTCCATATTGAATCCTTTCAATATCTCATATATGTATGTCTGGCACAACCATATTAGCGCCTCAATCTATCCATATAGATATTGATGCCAAATATTCTGGTTTTGCCCAAGTCTTTCATCAAAATCTTATTTCAATTAAATTCTTAACTTGTGTCAATACAAGATACATCATTTCCAATCAACAATATGTCCTCTACATAATGTATTAGAAATATGTATCAGAGCTCCCACTTAATTTCTTGCAAATGCAAGCATCTTCATCATCTCCGATGAATTTAAATTCTTTTAACAGTTTCATCATGGTGAAGATTCCAACTCCGCTATGCTCACTTCAACTATTGAAGTTTGCATGCCCTTTTAGCATCCTTTGAATTACCAAAACCCTTCGGACCGTGTCATGTACACGTCCTAGGTAACCATTCTATTAGAAGAACCTTGTTTTGTTTATTCAACTATCATATACCAAATTTTATGTAGTGGTTGCTACATTAATCCGTCAAGGCTAAATATCGCTATGAAAGATCAAATCTTGTCATAGTCAACTCCTTGAACATTGCCGTAAATTTCTTTCTGACATGTCGACTATTTCATAGATGTTAAACATCCACGTCTATTTTGTTATAGATCCAAACACGACCGATAGGCTTTACGCCTTTCAGAGGGTCTTCTAAGTTTAGAAACTTGATTCTCGTGTATGGATACTATCACGGATTCTATGACTTCTAGTCATTTTATGGAGTTAGGGCCCATCATCGCTTCTTTGCATGTAGTCGGTTCATCATTGTCAAAACAATAACGACTTGTTTATCAAATATCACTATTTTATTCTTACCGACCCACACAGTTCAATATGAACTCTAATCTCCGAGATTACAACCTTTGTAATCACGGGAGCCATGAGCATTGTGGCCGCCACCGAGACACTTTCTGGCGATGCGCTACTTATCACATATAGCTAAGGTTCAACAACCTTATCAAAGTTCTATTGTCCTCCCACTTAACTTTTCGTGAAAAATTCCTTCTCAAGAAACTTGACGTTCCAAGTAACAAACTCTTTTGTCCTCGGTGTTATGGAGAAATTCCCAACAAATTCTTTGGGATAACCTACAAAGACGTGCTTATCCGACGTTGGTTGTAAACATTTTACTTATGCATGGCATACCAAAATTTAAGAAAAGACAATTCGGGTTTTATCCCAAACCATAACTTATATGGTGTCATTTCAACGGATCACGATGGTGCTCTTTTCAGCGTAAAAGCGGTAGTCTCTAAAGCTTCAATCCTTAAAACATAATGGCAGTTTTATAAATGACACCTTTGATCTTACCATGTCAAACATGGTTTTATTTCATCTCTCGAATATGCCATACTCCTATGGTTTATCGGGAAACACAGATCATGGAACAATTTCTCAAATCTTAGGTGTTTTTGCTAAACATGTAAATCAAATATCTTCCTTTATGATCGAATCATAAACTCTTTATTTTCTTGTTATAATGATTTTCCACTTCATCTTGAAAGTCTTTCAACAATTTTCAAATGTTTCATACTTCTTCCTTATTAAGTAAATATATAGATATATTCACTCAAATTTTTGGAGAAAGCATATGAAGCAAAAAGATCCATCGCATATGGCTACATATAATGGACTATATACATCAATATGTATAATATCCAATAAGTTAGTCATTCGTTCCTCTTTGGCCTATGAACGGAGTTTCAATTATCTCGAGGAAAGTCTCACAATCGTCAATTGATCAAAATCAAAGACTCAAAAAATCCATCAACATGGATTTTCTTCATGTTTTCTTTCCAATATAATTTAAACAGCGATGTAACTTCATAAGTGATCTTTCAATCATTTGTCTTGCGACATTTTAGCAATAGTGTTTATGGATGTGATTTCTCCCACCAGACTTGTAAAAGTTCATCCATCCTTTATGGAATATTGTAATTATTTGAACAACCATTATTCTCATAATACCGGAACAAAATAACAATTATGAAAACAAATCTTGAAGGCTAGGTTTGACGAAAACGAAAAACACAATAACACTTTATTTGTTTTCGATGAACATCATCACTTATTCTCTTGCTAGTTAATAAGGCCATTGCAGTTCATGAATTGCGTTGTCCTGTATGACACTTCATACCAACCAATTCGGAATCCAAAACCGGTATCTGATACCTCAGAACCACATTGTTTAACAAGCAAGGAATACAACCATAACATGTATAACTTCTATATACCTAAGTTGGACATTTCCAAGTTTTTCTTTTCTGCCAAATATTTTATAGATTCTCTTTCAGCAATTCCTTTTCCTTTTAAAAGAATTTATCAACATCAATAGTGGTGTCATTCACATGACACATAGTACAAAGCGTATATAGTAAAATACTAATACCTTTGGACTTGCACTTTGAAGTGGATCACCATCATCAAATGTTTGGTATTCTTTCAAAAATCCATTCTTTAGTAATCTATTAGTGTAGTAAACATTTTACTTACATCTCGTATTCATCCTTATCATGAAAACTTTCATGATCAAGCTACTATAGCCTATAAGGAAGAATCACAAGTATAATGTTAGTTCCCAAAACCTTTTTGGGAGATCGGGATGCTTAGCATCTCCATCCTTCACAAATTCTCATACAATATGAGAACATGTATTTTGCTAAATTATAATCTATCATAATGCAACCAAAAACATTTTTTCAGATATCACAATATCTTTCACACATGATGGTTTCTGAAACAATTTTCAGCTCCTATATAATCTTGATATTAAAACAACTTTTGAATATCAATAATCATGGAGGCAAACATGATAATTTAGATACTAACATTGGAATTCTTACTCTTGATTTAATACTACTTATTAAACTTCATGGAGTAAATAGAGTTTGCTGAAAGTTTGCAATAGGACTTATAAACTTTAAATTGACATTCAAAACAATATGATACCAGTTCGTAAAGTAAATATCCATAATTCTACACTTCTATTATCTCAATTAAAAATAAGCATAATGTAGTGAACAGATGCCAATGACTACAACAAATTATGCAAATTCACTTTGATTTAGTTTATGACAAATTGAGTTCGACTAATCCAAATTAGAAATGAACTCCCACTCAAAAACGACATCCCTCGTACCTTTTTGGTGATTACATGAACCAAATCCACTACACCAAGTCCGATCATCACGTGAATCAATGTAGCTTCAAAGGCGAGCATCAATATGGGCATCACATCAACTATATGACTCATGCTTAACCTTTCGGTCCGTGTTCCGAGGCCATGTATGTACATGCTAGGCTCGCCAAGTAAGAACCTTAGTATTCGTGTGTGTAGAACTGTCTTACACCCATTATATGAAAGCATAGAGTCGAGTACACCCGATCATCACGTGATGTCTCGAAACACAATCCACAAAACGGTGCATACTTAAGGAAGACCACATTTTATCTTTATATCTAAATGAGGGATCATCTTAAAATGCTACTAAAATGCCAAACTAGCAATATAAGATGCTAACATCTAATGTGTAAAGTGAGATGATATGGTCCATGCATTTGATCTTTATCATATGCATCATGGTATGATGTCTATCATTCCTTTGTGTGGAAGGCCAAGGTCTATGGAACTTATATGTTAGGTGTGTTGTAAGAGTATCTATCATACATCTACTTACAACATTACCGTATCATGACACTAGCCCAACAATGATCTAAACTAGACGCCTCTAATTTATCCATTTCAAGTTTTACGTGGCTTAGGGCTTTCGGAGATAGAACCGTTCTTTCCTACGAACATGGAACCACAACGAGGATAACCAAGTTATTAGCAACTCGTTGTAAATCAGATATTGACTATTGTAGGAGAGACAGACACCCGCCAGCCACATATGCAAAACTAGTTGCATGTCAGTCATGGAACCGGTCTCATGTACGATGACATGTAACGTTGGTCCGGGCCGCTTCATCCCACTATGCCACAAATATCCAAAATACATAGAAGATGCAATAACATGATCATCATCACCCACATATAAACATATGTGTACTACCCGTGCAAAGCACCTACGCATAGATCAGGCTCTGATACCACTATTGGGTTCGCAGCATAGAAAACAAAAAATTTCCTACGATGGGAACTATACACCAAGATCTATCTACTAAATACAAGCAACGGGTGGATATACATCCATAGAGAACTTACCCTCGAAGAAAACCAAGCTTTGTTAACGAGTTGGAACTCGTGGATGATGTAGTCGTACACTTGCCGATCTCAAGATCGTGATGAAGTCCAGTAGGTCTGGCTCCAGCACGTCCATCAGATCTAGCTCCAGCAAGTCCAGCACCACCAAGTCCAGCACCGCAAAGCAGCGGTGCATCCGTGATCGCACACACGTCCGGTACCCCAACAACCTCCATCCCTCGCTCCAGCAAAGCAGCGGAAGCAACAACTCCTTTCCAGATAAAGCCACCGGGAACATGTATCTCGCTAATCCGAGACCATGGGGAATAATACTAGAGGGGGAGAGAGATCCTTCACGAGGAGGTGTGAGTGAGAAGTGAGGAGAGGGGGCCTTTTATAGGAGGAGGGGTGCCCCTCCCCATGGCCGGCGACCCAATGGGTGACCCTTCACCTCCTCATTCATGTGGTGGTAACTCCCTCCACATTCTCTTTTAAAGTCTCCACTTTAAATGCATTAAATTTCTCCTAATTTAATGCTCTCTCATTTAATAAAACTCTTTTATTGATTTTATTCAGAATTTTGTTAATTACTTTAATTAACAAACATTCACATAAAACCCCCTGCAACATTTCAATATTACATGCAAAACCAATTTCAGCAATTTCACCCGAAACAGTTTAGGTGTCTATTGAAATAATTCTAGCGCTTTCTTAAATCTTTATATGAAACATATTTGCTCCAAATGGTGTCAGTATCCCTTAAGTGTGTCACCCTACGGTTCGCGAATAATGCAGACATGATCGAGACCCCTCTCAGATCAATATTCAGAAGCGAGACCTGGAGATCCATACTGACTCCTACACGTTCAACGATGACTTCTGTGATCGTGAGAACCTTTAACGCTAGTAACTAAATCCCTTTGTATCATGATATAATACATGTCCGAGATTCGATCATCGGTATCTAAATACCTAGTTTGATCTCATTACTGACATGCACTCTTTTCTCGTTCCCGTGATATAACATTCTAGTGATCACATCACTTGCTTGCAAGCTATTTCAATGTGATATCACCGAGAGGGCCAAGAGTATATCTATATGTCATCGGGATGGACAAATCCCACTCTTTATCCATGAGCCTCAACATAACACCTTCGTAGCAGTGAACCCACCTTTATAGTCACCCTGTTATGGTGTGATGTTTGGTGTTATCAAGATACTATTCCGGTGTTAGCAATTAACATGATCGCATGGTCTAAGGAGTAAGATTACTTCGTATGATGTTATAGCAATATAAACATAATGACTCTGATCGTAATGCTATACTTCGGATGAATGTTCATCACATCATTCCACCAACGTTGTGACCTCGTTATTAACAACATCCAATGTCCATGAGCAGGAAACCTTGATCATCTTGTTAATCAACTAGCTAGTCCATCAGAGAGGCATAACTAGGAACCTTTTATTTTTTTATTAAACACACATGTATTGATGTTTCCAGGCAGTACAATTATAGCATGCAAAATAAACGTTTATCATAAACATGGAATAAGATAATAACCACTTTATTATTGCCTCTCGGGCATATTCCCTTCAGTGGATCCATATGTGGTTTGTGAAAATAACACACATGCAATGACAGTGGTAGATCCATATTTGGTTTGTGGAAAGATCACACGTGCAATGACATTTCTTGATCCATATGTGGTTTGTGGTAAGAACACACATGCAATGACATTGGTGGATCCATGTTTGGTTATTGACATGAACACACATGCAATGACATTGGTTGATCCATATGTGGTTTGTGACAGTAACACACATGCAATGCCATTGGTTGATCCATATGTGGTTTGACAAAAGAACACACATGCAATTACTTTAGTGGGTACATATGTGGTTTGTCGAATGAACACACATGCAATGGCATTGGTTGATCCATATGTGGTTTGTGCAACGAACACACATGCAATGACATTTATTGATCCATATGTGGTTTGTGAAAAGAACACACATTCAATTACTCTAGTGGATCCATGTGGTTTGTGGAAAAAACACACATGCAATGACTCTAGTGGATCCATATGTGGTTTGTGGAAAGAACACACATGCAATGACTCTAGTGGATCCATATGTGGTTAGTGAAAAGAACACACATGCAATTACATTGGTTGAAATATATGTGGTTTGTGGAAAGAACACACATGCAATGATTCTGGTGGGTCCATATGTGGTTTGTGAAAAGAGAACACGTGCAATAACTCGAGTGGGTACATATGTGGTTTGTGGAAAGAACACACATGCAATGACATTGGTTGATCCATATGTGGTTAGTGAGAAGAACACACATGCAATGTCATTGGTTTATCCATGTGTGGTTTGTGAAAAGAACACACATTCAATGCCATTGGTTGATCCATATGTGTTTGTGGAAAAGAACACACATGCAATGACTCTGGTGGATCCATATGTGGTTTGTGGAAAGAACACACATGCAATGACTCTAGTGGATCCATATGTGGTTTGTTGAAAGAACACACATGCAATGACTCTGGTGGGTACATATGTGTTTTATGGAAAGAACACACATGCAATGAAATTCGTGAATCCATGTGTGGTTCCTGACAGGCACACACATGCAATGACATTGCTTGATCCATATGTGGTTTGCGACAATAACACACATGCAATGCTGTTGCTTGATCCATATGTGGTTTGTAGAAAGAACACACATGAAATGATTCGAGTGGGTACATATGTGGTTTGTGGAAAGAACACACATGCAATGACTCTAGTGGATCCATATGTGGTTAGTCAGAAGAACTCACATGCAATGACTATGGTGGATACATATGTGGTTTGTGGAAAGAACACACATGCAATGGCATTGGTGGATCCATGTGTGGTTCATGACAAGAACATACATGCAATGACATTGGTTGATCCATATGTGGTTCGTGACAATAACACACATGCAATGCCATTGGTGGGTCCATATGTGGTTTGTGGAAAGAACACACATGCAATTACTCTAGCGGATCCATATGTGGTTTGCGGAAAAGAACACACATGCAATGACATTGGTTGATCCATATGTGCTTTGTGAAAAGAACACACATGCAATGACGTTGGTTGATCCATATGTGGTTTGTGAAAAGAACACACATGCAATGTCTCTGGTGGGTCCATATGTGGTTTGTGAAAAGAACACACATGCAATGACTCGGGTGGGTACATATATGGTTTGTGGAAAGAACACACATGAAATGACATTGGTTGATCCATATGTGGTTAGTGAGAAGAACACACATGCAATTCCATTGGTTGATCCATGTGTGGTTTGTGAAAAGAACACACATGCAATGCCATTGGTTGATCCATATGTGGTTTGTGGAAAAGAACACATTTGCAATGACTCTGGTGCATCCATATGTGGTTTGTTGGAAGAATACACATGCAATGAATCTAGTGGATCCATATGTGGTTTATGGAAAGAACACACATGCAATGACTCTACTGGGTACATATGTGGTTTGTGAAAAGAACACACATGCAATTGCAATGGTTGATCCATATGTGGTTTGTGGAACGAACACACATGCAATGACTAGTGGATCCATATGTGGTTAGTGAGAAGTATACATATGCAATGACTGTGGTGGATACATATTTGGTTTATGGAAAGAACAGACATGCAATTACTCTAGTGGGTACATATGTGGTTTGTGGAAAGAACACACATGCAATGACATTGGTGATTCAATGTGTGGTTCATGACAGGAACACACATGCGATGACATTGGTTGATCCATATGTGGTTTGTGAAACGAACACACATGCAATGACATTTATTGATCCATATCTGGTTTGTGAAAAGAACACACATTCAATTACTCTAGTGGATGCATGTGGTTTGTGGAAAAAACACACATGCAATGACTCTAGTGGATCCATATGTGGTTTGTGGAAAGAACACACATGCAATGACTCTAGTGGATCCATATGTGCGTAGTGAAAAGAACACACATGCAATTACATTAGTTGAAATATATGTGGTTTGTGGAAAGAACACACATGCAATGATTCTGGTGGGTCCATATGTGGTTTGTGAAAAGAGAACACGTGCAATAACTCGAGTGGGTACATATGTGGTTTGTGGAAAGAACACACATGCAATGACATGGGTTGATCCATATGTGGTTAGTGAGAAGAACACACATGCAATGTCATTGGTTTATCCATGTGTGGTTTGTGAAAAGAACACACATTCAATGCCATTGGTTGATCCATATGTGTTTGTGGAAAAGAACACACATGCAATGACTCTGGTGGATCCATATGTGGTTTGTGGAAAGAACACACATGCAATGACTCTAGGGGATCCATATGTGGTTTGTTGAAAGAACACACATGCAATGACTCTGGTCGGTACATATGTGGTTTGTGAAAAGAACACACATGCAATGGCATTGGTTGATCCATATGTGGTTTCTGGAAAGAACACACATGCAATGACTCTAGTGGATCCATATGTGGTTAGTGAGAAGTACACATGCAATGATTCTGGTGGATAGAAATAACACACATGAAATTACTCTAGTGGGTACATATGTGTTTTGTGGAAAGAACACACATGCAATGACATTGGTGAATCCATGTGTGGTTCCTGACAGGCACACACATGCAATGACATTGCTTGATCCATATGTGGTTTGTGACAATAACACACATGCAATGCTGTTGCTTGATCCATATGTGGTTTGTAGAAAGAACACACATGAAATGACTCGAGTGGGTACATATGTGGTTTGTGGAAAGAACACACATGCAATGACTCTAGTGGATCCATATGTGGTTAGTCAGAAGAACTCACATGCAATGACTATGGTGGATACATATGTGGTTTGTGGAAAGAACACACATGCAATGGCATTGGTGGATCCATGTGTGGTTCATGACAAGAACATACATGCAATGACATTGGTTGATCCATATGTGGTTCGTGACAATAACACACATGCAATGCCATTGGTGGGTCCATATGTGGTTTGTGGAAAGAACACACATGCAATTACTCTAGCGGATCCATATGTGGTTTGCGGAAAAGAACACACATGCAATGACATTGGTTGGTCCATATTTGGTTTGTGAAAAGAACACACATGCAATGACGTTGGTTGATCCATATGTGGTTTGTGGAAAGAACACACATGCAATGACTCTGGTGGGTCCATATGTGGTTTGTGAAAAGAACACACATGCAATGACTCGGGTGGGTACATATATGGTTTGTGGAAAGAACACACATGCAATGACATTGGTTGATCCATATGTGGTTAGGGAGAAGAACACACATGCAATGCCATTAGTTGATCCATGTGTGGTTTGTGAAAAGAACACACATGCAATGCCATTGGTTGATCCATATGTGGTTTGTGGAAAAGAACACATTTGCAATGACTCTGGTGGATCCATATGTGGTTTGTTGGAAGAATACACATGCAATGACTCTAGTGGATCCATATGTGGTTTATGGAAAGAACACACATGCAATGACTCTACTGGGTACATATGTGGTTTGTGAAAAGAACACACAGGCAATTGCAATGGTTGATCCATATGTGGTTTGTGGAACGAACACACATGCAATGACTAGTGGATCCATATGCGGTTAGTGGAAGTATACATATGCAATGACTGTGGTGGATACATATGTGGTTTATGGAAAGAACAGACATGCAATTAGTCTAGTGGGTACATATGTGGTTTGTGGAAAGAACAAACATGCAATTACATTGGTGATTCAATGTGTGGTTCATGACAGGAACACACATGCGATGACATTGGTTGATCCATATGTGGTTTGTGACAATAACACACATGAAATTCCATTGGTTGATCCATATGTGGTTTGTGGAAAGAACACACATGCAATGACTCTAGTGTGTCCATATGTGGTTTGTGAAAAGAACACACATGCAATGAATCTAGTAGATACATATGTGGTTTGTGGAAAGAACACATATGCAATGACTCTAGTGGGTCCATATGTGGTTTGTGAAAAGAATACACATGTAATGACTCTAGTGGATCCATATGTGGTTTGTGGAAAGAATACACATGCAATGATATTGGTTAATCCATATGTAGTTTTTGGAAAGAACACACATGCAATGACTCTAGTGGATCCATATGTGGTTTGTGGAAAGAACACACATGCAATGACTCTAGTGGATCCATATGTGGTTTGTGGAAAATAACACACATGCAATGCCATTGGTTGATCCATACGTGGTTTGTGAAAAGAACACACATGCAATGACATTGGTTGATCCATATGTGGGTTGTGAAAAGAACACACATGCAATGACTCTGGTGGGTCCAGATGTGGTTTGTGAAAAGAACACACATGCAATGACTCTAGTGGATCCATATGTGGTTTGTGGAAAGAACACACATACAATGACTCTAGTGGATCCATATGTGGTTAGTGAGAAGAACACACATGCAATGACTCTGGTGGATACATATGTGGTTTGTGGAAAGAACACACATGCAATGGCATTGGTGGATCCATGTGTGGTTAATGACAAGGACATACATGCAATGAAATTGGTTGATCCATATGTGGTTTGTGACAATAACACACATGCAATGCCATTGGTGGGTCCATATGTGGTTTTGGAAAGAACACACATGCAATGACTGTAATGCCCGGGAAAATATCAGAATAACCAGCTCAACGAGATACAACACTTTGTTGGAGCAAGCTACAATGGTTTTCTGAGGTCTTCTTCATACTGAAACTCTTGATAAATGCATCAAAAGGGAGACTCCCATTCAAATGTTGCCAGCCTAGGATGAGGAAAGGAGGTCATACTCTATTAAATTAGAACATATATTATTATATAAAGAGACATAGATTTGCTACAAACTCGTGTCCATAATTTCCATTCAAATCAAAATAAAGTGCAAGAATCATTTTACGATTTCACGAAAATAATAACCCGGAGCAACATTCAGCACCATATAGTAATATAGAGGGATGCAGCTCTCCATGTTGCTGTTGGATTTCAACATGCCAATAGAAGTACAAGTGACAAAGTCTTTGAAAAAATTAATTGTATATTTATGGATGATAAAGCTGAGCAAATTTTCTGGTACCCAGGTAAATATAGAGAAATGCACAAGTTCTAGTGCCCATATGTACATACATTTATCCAACAAGTGCGAGTATTTTTCTCTTACCAAACGAACTACACAAGACTAAGACCATATATCAACATGCCCATATTTATTCGACAAGTAGATACCTGAGATGCAGTGGATAGGGATGTAGTTGAAGATATGATCCGCATCATGGTTACCAATGGTCATTGCAGGTACTTGTCCACCGGCGTATTTTGAGGAAGACCTAGCCAAAGTGGATGTGGGCGAGAAGTACACATGAGATAATGAAAGTATGCATCTAGCAAAGTTAGAAAAGCTCAGTAATCAAAATAAGTATTCAAGGGCCTGGAGCACCAAATTGATCATAGAAATACTAGCAACCACTATGAAACTTTCACAAGTTGAATCATTAACAATAGAAACTGCCACAATAGCTTATTAGAACTTTATTTCTCCAGTCAAAATTTGTGGTTACTTAAGTGGAAGCTATTGTCTATTTACCAATCAGCATGAGACATAAGAGTGAGAAAACACATGTATTCATGCATGGGAGAAGAAGGTGTCTGCATCATATTATCTATAGAACCAAAGTGTACAGGGTGCATCTGGTTGCTGATGACTCCGTCTGCTGCTTCTGGCTGTGAGCATGCAGGCACCGACATAGCTAAATCGGCACACCCAGTTGGTCTGTACATTATAAAAAAAGTATTAATGCATTTATATTTTCTTATACAACAATATATAAGCAAGCTAATGTTTATATGCCATTTCCTAAAACTCTAAAAAACAAATGAAACTTAGGATGAGATATTAAGTTGATGCATTACTCTATCATAACCAAAATAGAAACATCACTTTACTATTCCAGATTATACAGTGCCTACCATAGCATGAGATATAGCATTTGAAGTAACTCTATGCAATACTAGGATAAAGTTTATATTGCAACATTATAATAATTATTGTTCCATATTATCATCACATCAGGGGCCCAAGCCAATACTACCAGGAGATGGTTTTACATCAAGCTTTTGCTTGTCCCCGCATGAACAAGAATCTACGGGAATAGCTCGGCCCCAGCCAAGACGTGCCCTAGGCCCTCCCTTTCGTACCTGCTCGCCTAACCACCACACCACCACTGTTGGGATTACCTTCTTCAACCAACCATGCAAAACAGATCTGATCATCTGAATATTACTGCTACATCCTGGATTTCTTCTATAAAAACATGTCTCAATACATCCAAGGCGTAAGTAATGAACAAGTTCCATAGCAGTAATTATGATAAGATAGATTACATCAAGAACAAAGAAGGGCCTTAGCTCCATCTAGCGGGTTGCTTGCAAGTAAAAAATGATAAATCTGCAAAAAGTTCATGGACTCAATAGGCACAGTAGTAACACCACGTACACAGATAAGAAACACCTAGTGAACTCCACCAAACACAATCATGAACAACGAGACCCGACCCTAGCTTCGCAGGCCTCCCTCTAATCACTTGATCGGAAGAAGGAAATTAAGAGCAAACAATCGTAACAGCAGTAGCTTTTTCAGGGGATATCCTAAACGCTCATGAGAAATATAACAATCAGTTTCCATAATGTAAATCAAGCTAAAATGGAGCAAAAACTAGATAGTGAAATATACCAGTCCTCTTAATTGTTAGAGCGCATTAGAGGGCCAGTAAAACAGTTCACCATCTATGCTTGCTTCAAACTAGTGTATATTTCAGGGTTTCAAAACAAAGTTAAAATGTATACTTATTGAAAACACACTACTTCAGAAGCCATACATATTTGCACAAGATTCTAGCATTCCTACAAAAAGATTTACATGCAGGTTTGATATCAACACCTCATAGCAGTTCAACTACACTGATACCATCTCAACCATCATCAATTTGAATACTAACTAAAGCACAAGTACATTAATAAACCCCGAAACAAACCCAGAATAACGTGTGGCATGAGAAATAACGTGTTGATCTTCTTGTTGTTGTTTACCTGGACAGCCGTAGAACCAGCTACAGCAGGAGGTAGAAGGCCGAGCGGCTGGTAGTCAGGAATGGAGGACTCGATCCTCCATGGGGATGAGGACAACGTGCTCCTCCACTGGGACGAGGAGATTGGGAGCGGCACTGGCTCCATGTTGTTGCCTTTCCTTATTTGGTGCCTACGAGGTGAAACAAGCGAGAGATGGGGTCAGCGCCTGCAAGGTCAAGCGAGCGACGGGCAGAGAAGTGGAGTAGAGGAGGAAGGCTGGCGGGATCTAGGAAGGAGGAGGAGATTCGGGGCTAGAGTGAGCCACGCAGTAGGAGAGGCGGGTCGCTACCTTGGCGAGCAGGTGGGTGAGGTTGCCGAGGGGAGGAGGTGCTAGAGTGGTCGCCACTTCCACAGTGTGCAAGGATTCCATCCACGTGGCCCGCCGTCGCCCGTTGTTGCCCGCACGCCTCGATGCCATCAACGTCATTCGCATCGGCGGAGATCGGCGATATGCTAGGGGAGGAGAGCGATTGAGGAAGAGGTTGTGGTGCTAGGGGAGCCAGGGGCGAACGGAGATGGTGTTCTCTAGATGGGATCGGGAGCTATGCAGGTGGGGGTGGCGGTGGAGAGATGAGGGAGTGGTCTGCGCGGCCCGTCTGTGACTAGGGTTTGGATGGGTCGTGGGTCTCCCGCGGGTGGACTAAGGGTTCGTTCTAGACCATCGGATCGAGTGGACGACTAGGATTTGTTTCGGTGGGTGATCCATGGTATCCTAATTTCTGCATTTTGATTGGTTGGATAAGACTGTCCATTGGCCTAGTTGTTAAAATGATTTCGAGCCAAACGACTAATGTTATGGCTAAAATCGCGGCATAGTTTGTCATATTGTTCCCATATTGTGCACATATATGTATCATGGGACGGCGATCAATGTTTCAGGAGGATGTTTTCCTTTTCATCTCACGGAAATACCATTTTCCATTTTCCGAGCGCCAAAAACAGACCGTTTTGTGAAGCAACTACCAAATGAAAGTTTCAAAATGCTACCATCCCATTTTTTAAAAATAATAGGCCACCTTACATGTACAAATGTCCGAACTGGGGTATCTCAAACCTTTCCGTACATCCCTGGTGAAAAAGACAAATTTCTGCCGAATCGGTAGGAAGTGGGTCCGGTTTGAACTACAGGTACATGATCTAAAGCTCATGATTTTTTTTAAAAATCATTTTTAGACTCACAATATGATGTTTCTTCAGAGATCCATCGAAAGTTTTGCAAGGCCCAGCCCCTAGCTAAGAACCTTCACTCCCGCGGTTTTGACCATAGTTTGAAATGGGCATAAAAAATTCATAAACGGTCCGAATAATGTAAATCCTTCGCGTGGCATCATGTTATGTGACATAGTTGCAAGGAAAAATACCAAACTTGGTAAATTGAGTATGTCTCAGAAAAACCTTCACAAAATGACCTATCATGTTCGAGGTTTCAGGGCTTTCGTGTCAAATGACCAATGTTATGGCTAGACTCAGGGCATAGTTTGTGATAATATGCCCGTATTGTGCACGCGTGTGCATCATGGGATGGTGAACAATGTTGCAGGAGAAAATTTTCTATTTCGTCGCACGAAAAATCCATTTTCCATTTTCCGAGCACAAAAAACGGGGGTTTTTGTGAAGCAACCACCAAAATTCTCATTCACAATGATACCACCGCATTTTTCAAAAATACTAGACCACCTTACATGGACAATGTTCCAACCGGGAAATCAAAACCTTTTCGTCCATCCCTGGTGAAAAAGACAAATTCCTCCCGAACCGGTAGGAAGTGGGTCCGGTTTGAACTACAGGTACATGATCTAAAGCTCATGATTTTTAAAAAAAATCATTTTTAGACTCACAATATGATGTTTCTTCAGAGATCCACCGAAAGCTTTGCAAGGCCCAGCCCCTAGCTAAGACCCTTCACTCCCGCCGTTTGGACCATAGTTTGAAATGGGGATAAAAATTTCATAAACGGTCTGAACAATGTAAATCCTTCGCGTGGCATCATTTTATGTGACATAGTTGCAAGGAAAAATACCAAACTTGGTAAATTGAGTATGTCTCAAAAAAAACCTTCACAAAATGACCTATCATGTTCGAGGTTTCATGGCTTTCGGGTCAAATAACCAATGTTATGGCTAGACTCAGGGCATAGTTTGTGATAATATGCCCGTATTGTGCATGCATGTGCATCATGGGATGGTGAACAATGTTGCGGGAGAAAATTTTCTATTTCGTCGCACGAAAAATCCATTTTCCATTTTCTGAGCGTAAAAAACAGGGTTTTTTGTGAAGCAACCACCAAAATTCTCATTTACAATGCTACCACCGTATTTTTCAAAAATACTAGACCACCTTAGATGGACAGCGTCCCAACCGAGAGATTTGAAACCTTTCCGTCCACCCCTGGTGAAAAAGACAAATTTATGCCGAACCGGTAGGAAGTGAGTCCGGTTTGAACTACAAGTACATGATCTAATGCTCATGATATTTTTAAAAATCATTTTTAGACTCACAATATGATGTTTTTTCAGAGATCCACTGAAAGTTTTTAGTAAGAGTCAACCCCTAAACGAGAATAGTCACTCCCTCGTTCTGAACTCATATTTTGAATTATGATATTGTTCCTACAATGGACTAATGTGGGATTAGTAAATCCACTATTTTTAAGTAATCAAAGTATTTCTAATTAATACCCTAAGATGTTCTACTGAATTTTATAGATAATTAGGAACAAAAAACAATTATTTTGGACTTACTATGAAAAAGCTACAAAAGAATTAAGAAAAAAAACTGAACAAGGAGACCTGGCCGGGCCATAATCTGCCGCTCCCACCGAGGCCCATCGTGACCCACTCCCTCACAGATGCCCATCACAGCGAACTCCCTTACCACCGAGGCCCATCGTGATAGAGAAATCAGCCCAGGCGCAACAATTGAATAGATATAATGGGTCATTGTAGTATTATAACAAGAAAGATTGGTTGGTGCAATGGTATGGTTCGCTAGGTTTGGTGGGGAGGTCGTGGGTTCAAATCCCTGCATCTCCTCTTTTTTATAAATAACTTCTGCCTATTATAGTTTAACATATATGACATGTAAGCAGCGTCATGTAAGCAAATATTGGATATTACACGTAGTAAAAAATTGACACATAGACATATATGACAAGTAAGCAGCGCCATGTAAGCAAATCTTAACACACGAATATTACACGTAGTAAAAAACTGACACAGACACGACACATAGGCGCAATTGTTGACGTGGCTAACTACCAATTTTAACTTATCTTAATTTGGACCTCATGATGATTTTAAATCATCATAGTGAGGTTCAAATAACGTCATAGGCTATATCCGTCAGGTTATGACGATTTGAGCTAACGAAACTATGACGATCCTGAGCAAAATTGTCATAATTTAGTAAGATTTTGAACCTTCGGAATGGCTTTTTACCATCTAGTGTGAAATCGTCATAACTCTCTGATGATTTTATCCACGGTCACTATGAGAAGGTCATAGAATAACACATTTCTTGTAGTGTATCCCCAATTAGAATTGCCTGTTATTTTTTTGTGCATCATGATAACATCATGCATATTTTTTCCCTAAAATATTTTTGCCAAAAGCCTATTTTGTTTTCTATTTAGGGCCCTCCTTTAATTTCAAATTAAAACCCTTGTCTTATTCAGATCTTTTACCAGTCTAAAAACTATTTATAAAAGCCTCTCTAAAAGTAAAACAAATAAAAATAAAAATGTTTTTAGGAGGAGGCAGCCGGCTAGGCCTGAAGGCCCAGCCAGCCAGCCTACTACCCCATATATGAAACCCTAATCCCCAACCACAGCTCCCCCTGCCACCTCCACTCCCCTAGGCAGCCCGCGCGCGCAGCACGTACTCACGCTGCGGCGCACCCACCCGCTTGGCCTACCCCACTAACACGCTCTCGCCCTCAGCGTACACCGCCCGCACCTGGCCCTGTCACGCTGCACGACACGACCGAACCCACCCGGGTCGCCCCTCTCCCTCGCTAGTGACAACTCCCGCCCCACCTCTTCTTCCTATCACGAAGCCACCTACCCCGCTCCTCGCATCGAATCCTAGCCCCGCACGCAATCCCACGCCTCCGCCTCGCGATTCCTCTCTTGCCTCACTTCTCCGGCCTCTCTCTGACGGCGCCACCACCCTCACCTAGCAGACGCGCGAGGCGTCGCCTCTCCCTGCCACAGCGAGCCCCATGCCTACCGCCACCCGCGACGCTGGCCTCTCTCTGATGCGGTGAGCCGCAGCCTGGCAGGCCCTGCTCCACCTCCCTGCTGGCTGGCCTCCTCGTCGCTGCCCTGCAACGTCGTCTCCTCGAGCCGCCATCGCCCAGTCCCCTGCACCATGCTGCGTCCTCCTCGAGCAGAGAAGCTCCTCCACTATACCGTTCCGCGAGCCGCCGCGAGCAGGCCCTACAGCGACGACGTCGCCTCTGCCTGTAGGTCTCCTTCCTCTACCCGGCACGCTCCCGTGGCTCCACCTTGGATCCGGCCGCGCCAAGATTACCAGCTGCCACGCCATGCTCTGTGACCCGTCGTCCTATGGCCTCTATGTTTTCTGCCCGTGTGTGACCATGTTGCAGGCTCGGGTGACGCTGGTTTTGGCAGCTGTTGTTGTGTTTGTTGCTGAAGATGTGAACCACCAAGTTCGTCACCGCCCCTTATCCCGTCGACAAGTTCTTCGCAAAGCACCAAGACCGGTAGCAGTTGAGGAACCATAGACAAGACCTTCATCATGGATACAAGTACCACGACATGGCCTCGAAGGACGTCGGACACCAAGGCCCCGAACCCTGGCCCCGGAACCGAAGGGTGGACCTGAAGACCACGAGTCCTCCTTCAAGGATCCGATGGACGAGCCCCTGAAGACCGAACCCTCGGAACCCCAAGATCACCGGAACCCTATGTGTGACCCCTTTTTCCTCGAAGCCCTATTTTATAAATGTTATATACTTGTTGCATTAAATCATTCATATCGCACGCATATCATTGTTGTTTGGGGGTACTTAGGCGATTCACCTAAATTAAATATGGAGAATATATGAGGGCTATTTTAGTCTTATATTGCCTCTATTTAAAATTGTGTAGCTCATAGTTACCATGTTTTGCCATGTTAATTCAACATTTAAATTGCAGGGTAGATAAATAACTTAAACCTATAATTAAATGTCGGGATCCCGATTCTGCTTAATATTGCTAATTGCATCGCACTTGCCATGTCATGCATCATATCATAAACATGCCGTATCTTCCGCCATAGCCTTAAATATTGCACCGGTTGTTCTTTATAGAGGTTTGCTTCTTCACCAGATAGGACGATGAGTCGATGTGAGATACGACGAGCCTTTGGATGATCTTCTCAGGCGAGCATTCTTCCCTCTTCTATCTATTTTGCATTTATAGTCTTTACTCCCTTCCTTTGATTTATTGATATCCTTATTGTCGATGCTTTAGTACCATTCCCTCTTTTTACCTGCTCCACTATATTGCCATGGTTATCCTATTGCCTTTGTTTGAGTAGCTAGCTTTGTCCTTGCGAGTCGTGGTACATGCTTAGGTCTATTGCCCGCTCTCACAGAGGTGAACCATGATATCTGGTTATGGTTCATAACATGATAAATTAAATTGGTGAATTTGTTTATGGTTGTGATTATGGTTATGGTTTCACCTAATGATAAGGCCTCGACAGGGACCACCTTTGGGAATTGCTTGAGCCGACCTAGGACCCGTTCGTTCTACGATACTAGTTCTGAGTTGATCGCGCTAACCAAACGTGGGGACCCGTGGGATCCCCCTTCAACTACCGGCGCTATTTGTATATCCAGAGGGTCACAAAATTGGTTTTCCATTTGGTGCATACGCATAATATGTCCTCAGACATGGGTTGAGTTGTGATATGATTTTGGTGCACTGCCATGGCTTGCATTGCATAAAATCGGGATACCGTGCCGGAGGTGGGATGGAGCTCTACAAGTTATCTTCTGATCATCGACCGGTCATAGACTCAAATGCTATGCCACCTTGAGGCTCGGCCGTGCCTCTTGGCTGGATAAAACATAGTAGGTGATACCTCTAGATATGCGCATAGTTATGGGACAGTTCTTGTTGTGAGATTTTGAAGGCACGCGTATTATGTTGCCTGAAGGGTTGAACATGCATTTGGGTACAGTACTGCACCACTGGAGGGTAAATCTTTTTGAGAAGCCGTGTGTCCACGGTTATGGACGCCTCAGGAGTACGGTGTCATGATCATAGACAACGCCACTAACGTTTTTCCTCTAATAACGTGACTAGTAATTAGCCTTATCAACTAAACACCTGCCTAATTATAATTTGCCACCGTGTGTGTTCTGCAAGTGGATTTCCTCGACTGGTCTTCGAGGGGGAAACCTTCAGATGGGTTATGTTTGGTGTTATACTATACTTATCGTATAGCTCTCTCTTACCTCGCTCTAATAGCCGAAGTTGTAGTGTGTCTCTATAAGTTAGATAGTGCGAACTTTGCTGCCGCTGAGCCCACCATACCTATGTAGGCGAGGACCGCCGAATTCTAGCCTCGCCGTGTACTGGCCTTAGTACTGACCGCTCTCTTTTTCCTTTGCCCTTTGTCGGCACCCCTTTGGCTTTGACAGGTATGTGATTGACGATGTTAGAAAGGTTACCATTCTGGCTTGGCCTGGGCAGGGTTATGGATGCCATTGGTTATTCTCCAGGACTCTTAGTCCAATTTGGATCTTGTCCATACTTGGACACTATTTTGCTTTCTTCGAGATTTGTATCTTCTAGTTGTATCATTTGTAGTCTTGACTCGTTGAGTCGTTGTTGTATATATATGTTTCTTGTGGACTCTGTTGTAAACTGCTATGATGTAACTACTTGTAATCAAACCCCACCCACACGAAAATGTCTGGTGAGTGTCTTAGAATCATTTCTATGCGGGTTTTGGCGGGAAATGCTAAGATGTGCATAGACCCAATTCTGGGGCGTTACAAGTGGTATCAGAGCAAAGGTTTACGATACTCCACTAGTCCAGGCTGTAGGTTAACCTTGCCAACGGCCGATGTCTAGTGTAAAAACTATTTTACTACAAATGTGTTGGATAGATCTGATTAGCTCTGATTTTTAATCCTTACCTCTGTTCTTTCTCCTCTCATCTTTACGTGTTTTAATCTGATCTCTTACCTTCCTCAAGTCATGGATTTCTCGTGGTTGGGGTTCCGTCGTACCTTTAGGGTTCCGCTTCCATCCTTTTGCAATGGTGTTTCTAGGTCTGATTTCATTCTACCTGTGAACCTCTCCTTTGTTTTCAAGATTTCCCTTCCTTATGTTTCTGGTGTTTTTGCGACTTCTGAGATGACAACCTCATCATCTTTCCGAATCTTTGTGAATACTCTTTATATGATCTTCCGTCTAAATCCCGAGAGTTCGGTTGCCTATTTCCCTATCCATGTACAGAGTAATAGTTTTGGTGCGTGATGGATTGGCTGCCATCCGACTACTCTTTCTATTCGCTCTTGTATGTTGAATTGGGCGAATGTGTGACTCTACTCCTTTCATGGAAGCTAGAGGTGTCTTTATCTTTTGAGACCTTTACTTTCTCATTTGTCGCTCTGGAGTGTTCCCTCGAAGAACGTGAGCAACAACCCTTGTTGGTGGTGTCGACAATTTCGAGACGGAGCAAGAATTCTTGTTAGTGGTGTCGCGACCATCAACCTGACGCAAGAAGATCCGATCATCAAACCTCCCTCTCCCCCCCCCGGTGTCTCTGCTTGGGTCTCGGGACGAGATCCTTTGTTAGTGGTGTCGAGTTGTAATGCCCGGGAAAATATTCCCCAATTAGAATTGCCTGTTATTTTTATTTTGTGCATCATGATGACATCATGCATATTTTTGCCCTAAAATATTTTTGCCAAAAGCCTATTTTGTTTTCTATTTAGCCCCTTCCTTTAATTTCAAATTAAAAGCCTTGTCTTTTTTAGATCTTTTACCAGTCTAAAAACTATTTATAAAAGCCTCTCTAAAATTAAAACAAATAAAAATAAAAATGTTTTTAGGAGGAGGCAGCCGGCCAGGCCTGAAGGCCCCGCCAGCCAGCCTACTACCCCATATATGAAACCCTAATCCCCAGCCATAGCTCCCCCTGCCGCCGCCACTCCCCTAGGCAGCCCGCGCGCGCAGCACGTACTCATGCTGCGGCGCACCCACCCGCCTGGCCTACCCCACTGACACGCTCTCACCCTCAGCGTACACCGCCCGCACCCGACCCTGTCACGCTGCACGACACGACCGAACCCACCCGGGTCGCCCCTCTCCCTCGCTACCGACAACTCCCGCCCCCACCTCTTCTTCCTATCATGAAGCCACCTACCCCGCTCCTCGCATCGGATCCGAGCCCCGCACGCAATCCCACGCCTCCACCTGGCGATTCCCCTCTTGCCTCGCTTCTCCGGCCTCTCTCTGACGGCGCCGCCACCCTCACCTAGCAGACGCGCGAGGCATCGCCTCTCCCTGCCGCAGCGAGCCCTGTGCCTGCCGCCGCCAGCGACGCTGGCCTCTCTCCGCTGCGGCAAGCCGCAGCCTGGCAAGCCCTGCTCCGCCTCCCTACTGGCTGGCCTCCTTGTCGCTGCCCTGCAACGTCGTCTCCTCGAGCCGTCGTCGCCCAGTCCCTTGCACCACGTCGCGTCCTCCTCAAGCAGAGAAGCTCCTCCGTTGTACCGTCCCGCGAGCCGCCGTGAGAAGGCCCTACAGCGACGACGTTGCCTCTGCCTGCAAGTCTCCTTCCTCTGCCCGGCATGCTCCCGCAGCCCCACCTTGGATCCGGCCGCGCCAAGCTTACCAGCTGCCATGCCACTATTTTTATTTCTTTGACATTTGTATCTTCAAGTTGTATCATTTGTAGTCATGACACGTTGAGTCGTTGTTGTATATATATGTTTCTTGTGGACACTGTTGTAAACTGCTATGATTTAACTACCTTTAATCAAAGCCCACCCACACGAAAGTGTCTGGTGGGCATCTTGAATCGCTTCTATGTGGGTTTTGGCGGGAAATGCTAAGATCTACATAGACCCGATTCTGGGGCGTTACAATGACTCTGGTGGGTCCATATGTGGTTTGTGAAAATAACACACATGCAATGACTCTAGTGGATCCATATGTGGTTTGTGGAAAGAACGCACATGCAATGACTCTAGTGGATCCTTATGTGGTTAGTGAGAATAACACACATGCAATGACTCTGTGGATACATATGTGGCTTGTGGAAAGAACACACATGCAATGGCATTGGTGGGTCCATGTGTGGTTCATGACAAGACCATACATGCAATGAAATTGGTTGATCCATATGTTGTTTATGACAATAACACACATCCAATGCCATTGGTTGATCCATGTGGTTTCTGGAAAAGAACAAACATGCAATGGCTCTGGTGGATCCATGTGTGGTTTGTGTAAAGAACACACATGCAATGACTCTGGTGGATCCATGTGTGGTTAGTGGAAAGAACAAACATGCAATGGCATTGGTGGATCCATGTGTGGTTAATGACAAGAACATACATGCAATGCCATTGGTTGATACATATGTGGTTTGTGACAATATCACACATGCAATGCCATTGGTTGATCCATGTGATTTGTGGAAAAGAACACACATGCAATGACTCTAGTGGATCCATGTGTGGTTTGTGGAAAGAACACACATGCAATGACATTGGTGGATCCATGTGTGGTTCATGATAGGAACACACATGCAATGGCATTGGTTGATCCATATGTTGTTTGTGAAAAGAACACACATGCAATGCCATTAATTGATCCATATGTGGTTTGTGGAAAGAACACACATGCAATGACTCTGGTGGAACCATGTGTGGTTTGTGGAAAGAACAAACATGCAATGGCATTGGTAGATCCATGTGTGGTTCATGACAAGAACACACATCCAATGAGATTGGTGGATCCATATGTGGTTTGTGGAAATAACACACATGCAATGACATTGGTGGATCCATGTGTGGTTTGTTGAAAGAACACGCATGCAATGACATTTGCTGATCCATGTGTGGTTTGTGAAAAGAACACACATGCAATTACTCTAGTGGATTCATGTGGTTTGTAGAAAAACACACATGCAATGACTCTAGTGGATCCATATGTGCTTTGTGAAAACAACACACATGCAATGCCATTGGTTGATCCATATGTGGTTTGTGGAAAAGAACTTATTTGCAATGACTCTGGTGGATCCATATGTGGTTTGTGGAAAGAACACACATGCAATGACTCTGCTGGGTACATATGTGGTTTGTGAAAAGAACACACATGCAATTGCATTGGTTGATCCATATGTGGTTTGTGGAAAGAACACACATGCAATGACTCTAGTGGATCTATATGTGGTTAGTGAGAAGTACACACATGCAATGTCTCTAGTGGCTCCATATGTGGTTTGTTGAAAGACAACACATGTAATGACTCTAGTGGATCCATATGTGGTTTGTGGAAAATAACAGACATGCAATGACATTGGTTGATCCATATGTCGTTTGTGAAAAGAAGATAAATGCAATGACATTGGTTGATCCATATGTGGTTTGTGAAAAGAACACACATGCAATGACTCTTTGTGGGTCCATATGTGATTTGTGAAAAGAACACACATGCAATGACTCTAGTGGATCAATATGTTGTTTTTGGAAAGAACACACATGCAATGACTCTAGTGGATCCATATGTGGTTAGTGAGAAGAACACACATGCAATGACTCCGGTGGATACATATGTGGTTTGTGGAAAGAACACACATGTAATGGCATTGGTGGATCCATGTGTGGTTCATGACAAGGACATCCATGCAATGACATTGGTTGATCCTTATGTGGTTTGTGACAATAACACACATGCAATGCCATTGGTGGATCCATATGTGGTTTTGGAAAGAACACACATGCAATGACTCTAGTGGGTCCATATGTGGTTTGTGAAATAAACAGACATGCAATGACTCTAGTGGATCCATATGTGGTTTGTGGAAAGAATGCACATGCAATGACTCTAGTGGATCCATATGTGCTTAGTGAGAATAACACACATGCAATGACTCTGTGGATACATATGTGGTTTGTGGAAAGAACACACATGCAATGGCATTGGTGGGTCCACGTGTGGTTCATGACAAGACCATACATGCAATGACATTGGTTGCTCCATATGTGGTTTATGACAATAACACACATGCAATGACTCTGGTGGATCCATGTGTGGTTTGTGTAAAGAACACACATGCAATGACTCTGGTGGATCCATGTGTGGTTAGTGGAAAGAACAAACAAGCAATGGCATTGGTGGATCCATGTACTGTTAATGACAAGAACATACATGCAATGCCATTGGTTGATCCATATGTGGTTTGTGACAATATCACACATGCAATGCCATTGGTTAATCCATGTGGTTTGTGGAAAAAAACACACATGCAATGACTCTGGTGGATGCATGTGTGGTTTGTGGAAAGAACACACATGCAATGACATTGGTGGATCCATGTGTGGTTCATGACAGGAACACACATGCAACGACATTGGTTGACCCATATGTTGTTTGTGAAAAGAACACACATGCAATGAAATTAATTGATCCATATGTGGTTTGTGGAAAGAATACACATGCAATGACTCTGGTGGATCCATGTGTGGTTTGTCGAAAGAACAAACAAGCAATACCATTGGTGGATCCACGTGTGGTTTGTGGAAAGAACACACATCCAATGACACTGGTGGATCCATATGTGGTTTGTGGAAAGAACACACATGCAATGACATTGGTGGATACATGTGTGGTTTGTGAAAAGAACACACATGCAATGACATTTGTTTATCCATATGTCGTTTGTGAAAAGAGCACACGTGCAATTACTCTAGTTGACCCATGTGTATTGTGGAAAAACACACATGCAATGACTCTAAAGGATCCATATGTGGTTTGTGGAAAGAACACACATGCAATGACATTTCTTGATACATATGTGGTTTGTTGTAAGAACACAAATGCAATGACATTGGTGGATCCATGTGTAGTTCATGACATGAACACACATGCAATGACATGGGTTGATCCATATGTGGTTTGTGACAATAACACACATGCAATGACATTGGTTGATCCATATGTGGTTTGTGGAAAAGAACACACATGTAATGACTCTGGTGGAACCATGTGTGGTTTGTGGAAAGAACACACATGCAATGACTCTGGTGGATCCATGTGTGGTTAGTGGAAAGAACAAATATGCAATGGCATTGGTGGATCCATGTGTGGCTCATGACAGGAACACACATGCAATGTCATTGGTTGATCCATATGTGGTTTGTGAAAAAAACACACATGCAATGACATTGGTTAATCCATATGTGGTTTGTGGAAAGAACACACATGCAATGACTCTGGTGGATCCATGTGTGGTTTGTGGAAAGAACAAACATGCAATGGCATTGGTGGATCCATGTGTGGTTCATCACAAGAACACACATACAATGACATTGGTGGATCCAAATGTGGCTTGTGGAAAGAACACACATGCAATGAAATTGGTGGATCCATGTGTGGTTTGTGAAAAGAACACACATGCAATGACATTTGTTGATCCATATGTGGTTTGTGAAAACAACACACATGAAATTACTCTAGTTGACCCATGTGGTTTGTGGTAAAACACACATGCAATGACTCTAGTGGATCCATATGTGGTTTGTGGAAAGAACACACATGCAATGACTCTAGTTGATCCATATGTGGTCTGTGGAAAGAATGCACATGCAATGACTCTAGTTGATACCTATGTGGTTAGTGAGAATAACACACCCGCAATGACTCTATGGATACATATGTGGTTTGTGGAAAGAACACACATGCAATGACTCTAGTGGATCCATATGTGGTTTGTGAAAAGAACACACATGCAATGACATTGGTTGATCCATATGTGGTTTGTTGTAAGAACACAAATGCAACGACATTGGTGGATCCATGTGTGGTTCATGACATGAACACACATGCAATGACATTGGTTGATCCATATGTGGTTTGTGACAATAAAACACATGCAATGACATTGGTTGATCCATATGTGGTTTGTGGAAAAGAACACACATGCAATGACTCTGGTGGATCCACGTGTGGTTTGTGGAAAGAACACACATGCAATGACTCTGGTGGATCCATGTGTGGTTAGTGGAAAGAACAAATATGCAATGGCATTGGTGGATCCATGTGTGGTTCATGAAAAGAACATACATGCAGTGACATTGGTTGATCCATATGAGGTTTCTGCCAATAACACACATGCAATGCCATTGGTTGATCCATATGGTTTGTGGAAAAGAACAAACATCCAATGAATCTGGTGGATCCATGTGTGGTTTGTGGAAAGAACACACATGCAATGGCATTGGTGGGTCCATGTGTGGTTCATGACAAGACCATACATGCAATGAAATTGGTTGATCCATATGTTGTTTATGACAATAACACACATCCAATGCCATTGGTTGATCCATGTGGTTTCTGGAAAAGAACAAACATGCAATGGCTCTGGTG
This sequence comes from Avena eriantha, assembly GCA_910589775.1. Lineage (NCBI taxonomy): Eukaryota > Viridiplantae > Streptophyta > Magnoliopsida > Poales > Poaceae > Avena > Avena eriantha. The sequence continues at coordinate 369,552,681 of OU342744.1, forward strand.
GATCCATGTGTGGTTTGTGTAAAGAACACACATGCAATGACTCTGGTGGATCCATGTGTGGTTAGTGGAAAGAACAAA
>OU342744.1:369552858-369706437 GCA_910589775.1 Avena eriantha
ACCGCAGTCGCAGACAAGTGGGACCACGCGGTGAAGGGCCCAGCTCGCGCGCAGGCTAGCGGGGTGACGATACGTGGGGCAGCCAGGGACCGCGGGTCCAGAACCAAAGAAACCGAGGGGCATTTGTGGAAAAGTTTCTGGGAAGCTGATTGATGGATCGAGCGAAAAATCGAAAAAATAGCCAGCTGAAACCCATATTCCCGAGACGATGATGACGAAACCGCTGCATATCTCGCGATTCCGTGAAAACGAAAGTTGTAGAGGGTTCAACGTTCTACATCTTCCGTTTAGGAGGTTTCGTTAGAGGTGGACTATTTTGGCCGAGATCTTGCGATGAACAGAGACTAAACACAGGTCCAAAACTGTTAACTGCAGCAGTTTTCGGTGAGATGTTGCAATCTTGGAATGAGGATTACGAGCACTGTTGTGATTGGTTTGAAGAGTGGTTTGTTGCTATGCAGAGAGGGTAGTACCAAGATTTAGTGTACGTGAATAACCTTGCCGGAGGGGGACTATAACGCTGGGAAAACAGTGATGAACATAGGCATTTTAAACTGTCTAACTGTCAAATTGACTGCAGCTGAAAAACAATGAGATCGGCCGATCTTTGGAAGAGATTTTCGAGAGATCTAAAGCTCCGTTTTGGGAAAGATTTTGTGTTCTGCGTAGATGGATGTACCGCGAACGTGTGAGTATGACGAATGTTGCTGGAGGTGGCCTGAAGCGGTCGTAAAATTGATGGAGACAGAGTGCTAGTAGATGCGATCGCTGCCTGAGCGCGGCGAGTTGCTGTCTACGCGTAGCGCGACGTGCGGCGAGGAGCAGGAGATGGCGGGAGAGGAAGAGTAAGTTACAGAGAGGAAGAGGGGCTTCACCTCGCGCTCGTGGGCTAGCCGAGCTAGGCCGAGCGTGGAGCGAGGCGTGAGGAAGCCAGCGGTGAGCGTCCGGTGTTTGCAGCGTTCCCGGAAGCGCGGCGACGACTGACGAGCTTCTGCAGGTACTCCTTCGCGTAGAGGTGGCCGATTAGGTCTAGCGTGGTCCTGTGCACCTCCAGGACATGGAAGCATGGCTTGGGGAAGCACCTCAGCAACGAGACGGCGGCGGCTATGTGGTGGCCATGGCCGGCTTTGCGTGGAGAGGAGGAAGAACGGGAGGACGAGATGGGATCTGAGTATGCCTTGGAGGATAAGAAGAAGGTGGTGGTACGTGTGGGGGAGGGCGAGGCTGACGCGGTAGAGGGAGAGAACGTGCTGCTCGTGCCCGTCACTGTCCTGCCGAAGAAGAGAAACAGGGGATGGGTCGGTGGTCCACTCCTGGACGGGTGTGGCTGCACCAGCTCGAGAGGAGAGGCCGAGTCGGAATAGGTCACAGCAAGTGCCAGGTTTTAGCTAGGAGCAAGGTTTGGGTCCAGCTAGCTTGATCCAGGGGAGGTCTCGGTTTGGTGTGTGTGTGTGAAAACATGCACGTGCATGGGTGGTGGCTTGGTTTGGTTCCAGCCAACAAGAGAAAAAAAGGGGATTGAAGTTTTTATCTAGTCTAAACTAGACTAGATGAGACTAGTTTTAGACAAATTTTTTTTGGACGGATTTAGTGTCAAAGATTTAAGCAGAGATCAAGAGACAAAAAATAAATATTATAGATGGAGTCTTTATTTAGATAGTTAGATTAGCTAGGAAAAACTTGGTATATGGAGTGTAGATATAGGATTTGATCAAAAATTTGAGCAAACAAACAAGTGCAAAAGAATTTGAATAAAAGAGAGGTTACTAGTGGCATTGATATCACATGTGATTAGGGGCTATATTGCATGTAGCACTAGATTTGAATAAAATGTAGGCCACAGGAACATATGTATATTTGAGAAAGGCGAGCACTAGAATTGAATAAAAGGAGATGGAAAACACGGTAGAATAGACACCACACCCAAAATAAAAGATTGCGGTTAAAGGGGAGGTGGAGGGTTTTATTTGCATGAGACATGCAAGATTACATGCATGCATGCATGATGTATTAAGGTGGTGAGACATATCACCTATGTATGAGTGTATGCGATAAGTAGATTTGGATCCATACACATATATGTGGCTTGGTTTTAAAATACTAACACAAAAGGCCACATACATGTCTCATGGTGGAAAATAGATGATATCGAAGGAGAGTGTATGGCAAGTTAGTGGATGGAAGGGGAAGTAAAAGACATGCCCTCAACTCAACTTGGGCATTTAACATATATCAAAAGCCCAATAAGATTTAGTAAGAACCAAATGCAATGTATCAAGAGGCAAATAAAATTAATAGTGCATATGAGGTAAGAACCAAATGAAAAGGGCTTTATATGATGCTCAAATGCAAGGTGGCATGATGACATGAGCATGATATAATTATGATGCAACAATTATAAGTAGGAAGTAGCATTTTATTAATAGACCATCTAGCATTACAGATGTTAGACAAATGGGATGCCACAGTGGATCCATATATGGTCTGTGAAAAGAACACACATTTCAATGACACCGGTGGATCCATACATGGTCTGTGAAAAGAACACACATGTAATGACAATGGTGGTTCCACATGTGGTATGTGAAAAGACAACACATGCAATGACAATGGTGGATCCATATGTGGTTTGTAAAAAGAACACACATGCAATGACACTGGTGGATCCATATGTGGTCTGTGAAAAGAACACACATGCAATGACACTAGTGGATCCATATGTAGTCTATGAAAATAACAAACATGTAATGACACTGGTGGTTCCATATGTGGTCTGCGAAAAGAACACACATGCAATGACTCTGGTGGATCCATATGTGGTTTGTGAAAAGAACGCACAAGCAATGACAATGCTGGATCCATATGTGGTCTGTGAAAAGAACACACATGCAATGACACTGGTGGATCCATATATGGTCTGTGAAAAGAACACACATGCAATGACACTGGTGGATCCATATGTGGTCTGTGACAAAGAACACACATGCAATGACACTGGTGGATCCATATATGGACAGTGAAAATAACACACATGCAATGACACTGGTGGATCCATATATGGTCTGTGAAAAGAACACACATGCAATGACACTGGTGGATCCATATATGGTCTGTGAAAAGAACACACATTTCAATGACACCGGTGGATCCATACATGGTCTGTGGAAAGAACACACATGCAATGACAATGGTGGTTCCACATGTGGTATGTGAAAAGACAACACATGCAATGACAATGGTGGTTCCATATGTGGTCTATAAAAAGAACACACATGCAATGACAATGGTGGATCCATATGTGGTCTGTGAAAAGAACACACATGCAATGAACTCTAGTGGATCCATATGTGGTCTATGAAAAGAACACACATGCAATGACACTGGTGGATCCGTATTTGGTCTTCGAAAATAACACACATTTCAATGACACTGCTGGATCCATACATGGTCTGTGAAAAGAACACACATGCCATGACAATGGTGGTTCCACATGTGGTATGTGAAAAGACAACACATGCAATGACAATGGTGGTTCCATATGTGGTCTTTGAAAAGAACACACAAGCAATGACACTGGTGGATCCATATATGGTCTGTGGAAAGCACACATGCAATGACACTGGTGGATCCATATGTGGTCTGTGAAAAGAACACACATGCAATGACACCGCTGGATCCATATATGGTCTATGAAAAGAACACACATGAAATGAAACTGGCGGATCCATATATGGTCTATGAAAAGAACACACATGCAATGACACCGGTGGATCCATATGTGGTCTTTGAAAACAACACACATCCAATGTACCTGGTGGATCCATATATGTTCTGTGAAATGGACACATATGCAATGAACTTTGGTGGATCCATATGTGGTATGTGAAAAGAACACACATTTCAATGACCCTGGTGGATCCATATGTGGTCTGTGAAAAGAACACACATGAAATGGCATTGGTGGATCCATATGTGGTACATGAAAAGAAGACACATGCAATGACAATGGTGGTTCCATATATGGTCTGTGAAAAGAGCACACATGCGATGAAAATGGTGGTTCCATATGTGGTCTGTGAAAAGAACACACATGCAATCACAATGGTGGATCCATATGTGGTCTGTGAAAAGAACACACATGCAATGACACTTGTGGATCCATATGTGGTCTGTGAAAAGAACAGACATGCAATGACACTGGTGGTTCCATATGTGGTTTGTGAAAAGAACACAAATGCAATGACTCTGGTGGATCCATATGTTGTATGTGAAAAGAACACACATGCAATGACAATGATGGATCCATATGTGGTTTGTGAAAAGAACACACATGCAATGACACTGGTGGATCCATATATGGTTTGTGAAAAGAACACACATGCAATGATACTGGTGGATCCATATCTGGTCTATGAAAAGAACACACGGGTGGATCCATATATGGTCTGTGAAAAGAATACATATGCAATGAACTCTAGTGGATCCATATGTGGTCTGTGAAAAGAACACACATTTCAATGACACTGGTGGATCCATATGTGGTCTGTGGAAAGAACACACATTTCAATGACACTGGTGGATCCATATATGGTCTGTGGAAAGCACACATGCAATGACACTGGTGGATCCATATGTGGTCTGTGAAAAGAACACACATGCAATGACACCGCTGGATCCATATATGGTCTATGAAAAGAACACACATGAAATGAAACTGGCGGATCCATATATGGTCTATGAAAAGAACACACATGCAATGACACCGGTGGATCCATATGTGGTCTTTGAAAACAACACACATCCAATGTACCTGGTGGATCCATATATGTTCTGTGAAATGGACACATATGCAATGAACTTTGGTGGATCCATATGTGGTATGTGAAAAGAACACACATTTCAATGACCCTGGTGGATCCATATGTGGTCTGTGAAAAGAACACACATGAAATGGCATTGGTGGATCCATATGTGGTACGTGAAAAGAAGACACATGCAATGACAATGGTGGTTCCATATATGGTCTGTGAAAAGAGCACACATGCGATGAAAATGGTGGTTCCATATGTGGTCTGTGAAAAGAACACACATGCAATCACAATGGTGGATCCATATGTGGTCTGTGAAAAGAACACACATGCAATGACACTTGTGGATCCATATGTGGTCTGTGAAAAGAACATACATGCAATGACACTGGTGGTTCCATATGTGGTTTGTGAAAAGAACACAAATGCAATGACTCTGGTGGATCCATATGTTGTATGTGAAAAGAACACACATGCAATGACAATGATGGATCCATATGTGGTTTGTGAAAAGAACACACATGCAATGACACTGGTGGATCCATATATGGTTTGTGAAAAGAACACACATGCAATGATACTGGTGGATCCATATCTGGTCTATGAAAAGAACACACGGGTGGATCCATATATGGTCTGTGAAAAGAATACATATGCAATGAACTCTAGTGGATCCATATGTGGTCTGTGAAAAGAACACACATTTCAATGACACTGGTGGATCCATATGTGGTCTGTGGAAAGAACACACATTTCAATGACACTGGTGGATCCATACATGGTCTGTGAAAAGAACACACACGCAATGAACTCTGGCGGATCCATATGTGGTCTGTGAAAAAAACACACATGCAAAGACACTGGTGGATCCATATATATCTGTGAAAAGAACACACATTTCAATGACACCGGTGGATCCATACATTGTCTGTGAAAAGAATACACATGCAATGACAATGGTGGTTCCACATGTGGTATGTGAAAAGACAACACATGCAATGCCAATGGTGGTTCCATATATGGTCTGTGAAAAAAACACAGATGCAATGACACCGGTGGATCCATATGTGGTCTGTGAAAAGAACACACATGCAATGAACTTTGGTGGATCCATATGTGGTATGTGAAAAGAACACACATGCAATGAACTCTGGTGGATCCATATGTGGTCTGTGAAAAGAACACACATGCAATGACACTAGTGGATCCATATATGGTCTGGGAAAATAACAGACATTTGAATGACACTGGTGGATCCATACATTGTCTGTGAAAAGAACACACATGCAATGACAATGGTGGTTCCACATGTGGTATGTGAAAAGACAACACATGCAATGACAATGGTGGTTCCATATGTGGTCTGTGAAAAGAACACACATGCAATGACAATGGTGGATCCATATGTGGTTTGTGAAAAGAACACACATGCAATGACACTGGTGGATCCATATATGGTCTATGAAAAGAACACACATGCAATGACACTGGTGGATCCATATGTGGTCTGTGAAAAGAACACACATGCAATGACACTAGTGGATCCATATGTGGTCTGCGAAAAGAACACACATGCAATGAACTCTGGTGGATCCATATGTGGTATGTGAAAAGAACACACATTTCAATGACACTGGTGGATCCATATGCGGTCTGTGAAAAGAACACACATTTCAATGAGACTGGTGGATCATACATGGTCTGTGAAAAGAACACACATGCAATGAACTCTGGTGGATCCTATGTGGTCTGTGAAAAGAACACACATGCAATGACACTGGTTGATCCATATGTGGTCTATGAAAAGAACACACATTTCAATGACTTTAGCTGTGGTTGATGAAAAGGAGACACATGCAATGAAAATGGTGGTTCCATATGTGGTCTGTGAAAAGAACACACATGCAATGACACTAGTTGATCTATATGTGGTTTGTGAAAAGAACACACATGCAATGCCTACTCTTTCTATTTTCTATTTGAATCCCTTATTTTGTCTTACTCTTGGTTTTCTAATAGTACTCAGATTTGCCCTCTCTCTCTCTCGGTCACAAATCTCACAAAAGCCCAAACTTGTGCTCACTCTGGGTGCTACGCCCTGATTGGGTGACACAGATGTCACGCGGATCGTCTCCACCAACCGTTGATCCTCTGTGATCCAACGGGCAGGATAACCCCTCCCTCTCTACTTTTTTATGCATGGTCTATCCGTGCCACTGATACTTTACCTCCATAAACAAGTGAAAATCCATCTATCTAAATAAAATAAATAAAATAAATGATCATATTTGGAAGATGCTATCGTCTTTGTCTTCCGGTTCGTCCTCATCTTCGTCGATGCCATGGTCCTTGCCATCGCCGCCGTCGGTGTCCTCCTCTGATGACTAGACTTCACCCCTTCCTCGGATAAGCGTGTATCTCCTCGTCGGAGTCCTCCTCCTCGTCCTCTTCATAGTCCCACGAGTCCACGTCACTCTCCTCTGCTTCTGCCTCCAACTGATCAATGAACGCCTTCTCGTTGGCCGAGTTGGACTTGTCCAAATAGTTGTCTCCTCTCTTATTCCTAGTCTTCTTCTCGTTCATATTCTTATCCGTACTCGCTGGTGCAACATGCGCCCCCATCATGGCTGCTGCTCTGCGCTCGTTCATCGCTGAACGTACCCCACACTCCTCCCACGTGGCCGGTACGAGCTTCGACGTATCGGTGTCCTCGAGTGCCGATGTCGATGGATCCTGGTGTGGTCGGACACGACGTGCTGCCTCAGTAGGCGAATTGCGAGAGCGAACGATGCAGCGAAGAGCCGGGGACGCAGGACGGTCAGTGGACGGCTTGGACCTGCCATTGCCACAACGAGGGGGTATCGTGCTCGAGGTAGTTGTTCCAAATGGTCGATGGCGGGTACACAGAGTGGGGTGCCGATCTGATCAAGGACAAGCAGCGGTTTCGTGCGTCGTGTTCACGCATGCATTTGTCGATTATCAACAAAAAAAGAAGTAATATCTCGCGTACTGAACATAATTTGATCACAACAAAAGTGACAGCATATTCTAGACTCGTAAATATCCTGTGCATGCCTGTTGACGTGGAGTTCGACGGAGTTCGACGTGCCGACGTGATCGTGCAGCAGTTGCGCACGTCATTGCCCCATCAACACGTGACACACGGACGTGGGGCGTGCATGCCGATGCCCGTGATGACCACCCAACTCGCACTCCTCTTATTATATACTAGATTTTAGGCGGCACCGAAGACCATTGGACTGTCCATCACAATAAAGACAAGTCCCATCGATTCCCTACCCCTGCCTCCCTGGCTTCTTTGAGAAGGTAAACCGTACACGGTGGTCTTGTATAATAGTAGCAGTACTACTGGACCACGGCCTGTACTCTTTGACTCTTCTCCCACACTAATCACTATCTTCTTCCTCCTGCCGCCGCCACCCTCACCCTGCAAGCCATGGCTCCCCTGAGGAGAGCCTGATCGACGATCCTCGCGGATAAAAGGGAGAGATCTCGCCACGAGGCACTTCTTTCTATACCAGCCGCTTAAGCCCCCCCTCACCAAGGCCCAATCTCCCCCGACAATGGCGCTGAATGTTCTAGCAGGCGAGGGCTCCTCCCAGTATGGTCTTCTTGTTCTACTTCTTCTCCATCTCCCTCTCCCTCTCCATCATGATCTTATTCAGCTTCTTCTTGTTTTTCTTCTTCTTTCTCTTCCTCTTCTACGTATTACAGGCTGGCCGCGGAGCCAGAATCCACCATGATGGAGGCGTTGCAGGACCCGTTCGGCCCCGTTCCACGTCTCAGCGAGGTAGCAAATCTCCACACTCTTATTTCTCCGAGTTGTGATGTGGATTTCTTAGATCGCGTCCGCTCCGCATTAGTTTTTCTTCTTGTTTTGTGAGTTGTATTAGTTTTCATGAATATGACCGGATCTCTTGGTCTTTCCTTAATACCGTTGTTCATAGATTCACTATGGATTTTTTGTGATTAGGATTAGTTTATCGTGGTTATGAATAGATTCAACACTGCGGTCAATAGATTCAACAGGGATTTTTTGATTTGTATTAGTATTCACCTGGAACTTGGAGTGCAATTATAGAATTTCTATTTCAATTAACATGAACGATGCAGCGATCGAAGGCCGAGTACCATGACAAGGTGGCCATGATCAGTGCCAAGATTGATAACCAACATGAGCTTGCACGCTCCCTCACCCAAGCTAATGAGAGCCTACACAAGCAATTATCTGTGCAGAAGGAGATCTCGCTAGATTTTGCACGTGACGTCTTGAGGCTGCAGAAAGTACTCGACCGTAACTTGAACAGGCAAGAACATGCCATCAATATAATCAATGAGCTCATGGAGGAGAAGAAGAATCTCGTGGAAAGGTGCACTCTCCTGTAGGATGAAGTCACAGAGGCACTCAGAGGACGCGTCGAGGAAACCAAGGCTGCCATCTGAGCCTACCATGACAGGAACCATTGCCTGGATGATGTGAAAGAGATGAAGGAGGACATGAGTGGAGGGATCACCGTACTCGAGGGTGTTCGGAAAGATAACGAGGAGCTAAGGGCTTGTCTGGAGGCGTATCAGAGCAATGCCCAAGTCTGATTCCCGTTAGAGGGGGCACGAATATTAGTTCGTGCTCCACTCCTTTTGTAAAGCTAATGGAGTGTGAGACCTATGGCGGGAATCTGCAGCGCGAGCCAGAGCTGATACGGCACTGAACTTCGTTCTTTCTTGGTATGAAGAGCTGGATCTAAACATGCTTGAGCGTCTGCACACTAGATCAAAATGGTCCAATGATCCTGAGTGCATTGCTCAACATAAGGCCTGCGCCAACAAGCTTATCCAATATGCCTTCTACCATAGCTGGAATGAGGGTCCAAGCTATCTTGATGCACTTGATGATGATTACATCTTTGATGGTGCTGAGGGTGGAGAGGATGAAGAGGAAGCCTCCGAGATCGACAATGATGCTGAAGACCTGGAGGACGAGGATGCCCACCCCGAAGATGAGGCCAAGGCTAGTGCCCTGCCTACTAATGCTGAAGTACCTCCTCCCTCTACCGATGTTTCGGCTCCAGCTGCTGCTCCCTGAGCTTATAAACACTTAACAATATTCATGAGATCCCCGGTATGCCGGGTGCAATTGTATATATACACAGTGACGTGTTCTGCGACAATCAGTTTCGATTCGCTACTAAGTTTTTAATGCCAGATTAACGTGGGCGAAGTCCCCGAGTTTCCTTTTCTCGTTCCTCCAATTTTATGACTCGGCTCGCGTCTACCTTGATTCGGTTTTCGACTTACGAGTTCGAGGTTCAAAAAATTGACTTAACAATACTTGAAACTTTGAGATTAACTCAAAATAATCCGACGAAAAATAAAGTAAATATAGGGTTAGTCCAAATAACAAATGTCGGCTCGATTACTTTCCTCTCCTTAGTCGTTTTTCATGTGTTTTGCGATTGCAAACTTGTTCTATTGCTTTCCATGAAGCCAATTCTTGTTGGACAACAACAAATTCGAAGAGTTAGGTTTTTGGTGCTCACACACTACTAATTTGGCTAAGCTATAAGAAACTTAAGCTAGCTCACATATATAACATAAAGACAGGAAATACAATTATTAAGGCAGTCCCCGAGTTTCTGCTAGGGGTGCCGAGTTCATTGATAAGCTCGTTGCCGACATACATACCGATATACGAGTAACTCGGATACATTCACCTCTTTGTCAAGTGTAGAAAGGCCGAAGTAGTGCTACATTCCATGGACGCTTAGATTCTTCTCCGGACCTGTCCACCTTGTTCTTCTCCTGTGGTTGTGCGTCAATAAGATAGTAGGAATCATTGTGCAAAGCTTTGCTTACAATGAAAGGTCCTTCCCATGGAGGGGGTAACTTATGCATGCCAGCAGTGCACTGCACCATCCGAAGTATGAGATCACCTTCCCGGAAGACTCAGGTGTTTACTTTCCGGCTATGGTAGCGTCTGAGGTTTTGCTGATATATGGAGGATCTGGACAAGGCTAGCTCTCTCGCTTCTTCCAGCAGATCAACATCATTTTTCCGGGCTTCATGCACTTCGGCTTCTATGTATTGTGTGACTGTTGGCGAATCATGCTCTATGTCGGCTGGTAGTACAGCTTCTACCCCGTATATAGAAAAAAATGGTGTATAACCCGTTGATCGATTCGGAGTTGGTCTTAAACTCCATAGTACCGCTGGTAGTTCTTTTATCCAGCACCCCGCTGACCTTTGAAGCGGATCAATGAGCCGGGGTTTTATCCCGGACAATACTAGTCCGTTGGATCTTTCCACTTGTCCATTCGATGTGGGGTGGGCTACAAAGGCAACATCTAGCCGGATCTTCTTCTCTCCGCAGAACCTCGCAAACGCTCCTTCAGCAAAATTTGTGCCATTATCAGTTATGATACTATGGGGGTAGCCGTATCTCAAGATTATGTTCTTGAGGAAAGTAACTGCTGTTGCCCCATCACATTCCCTAATTGGCTTAACTTCAATCCATTTTGTAAAGTTGTCCACCATGACCAGGATGTGGGTCATTCCTCCCCTTGCCAGCTTAAATGGTCCTGCCATATCCAGGCACCACACAGCGAATGGCCATGTAATGGGAATGGTTTTGAGTTCCGACATTGGCATGTGGGTTTTCGTGGCGTATATTTTGCAGCCATTGCATTTTCTCACCAGATACTCCGCTTGTTCTAAGGCACTTGGCCAATAGAATCCCTGCCGGAAGGCTTTTGCCACGAATGCTCTGAAGGATGCATGATGGCCACATTCCACTTGATGGATATCCTGGAGTATGTAAAGCCATTCTTCCGTGTCTATGTATCGCTATAGTACAGTGGTTAGACTTCTTTTTTATAGTTCAGCATTGATGATAGTTTATGTTTTTGCCCTTCTCTGGATTTTCCTTGAGAGTACCTCATCATCCGGCAAAGTTCCTTCTTTAAGGAAATCAAATATTGGTTTAGCCGAAGAAGGTATAGGCCGGATGGGGAACAGTTGTTCGTCAACTTCCATCGCATCTACCGACATAACTCCAGCCATATCAAGCTGAACAGTCCTCGGGTTCTATGCGACAATCCGCGGGTCTGCCGAAGCAGTCCCCGGGTTTGCTGAGGCACTCCCCGGGTTTGCTGAGGTGCTTCCCTAATCGATTTCCATAGGAGTAGCTTCTGACCCGGAGAGCGCCGGGATATATATTGACTCAAATTCTAGTGATGGTGTAATAGATGGTTTCCCGAAGTGTTCTAATGCAATGCCTGGCAGGATTGGCTGCCGAGACGACCCCAACTTGGACAATACATCAGCTGCCTCATTTTCAATCCAAGGTACGTGATGGAATTCACATCCCTCGAAGAAGCCACTTATCTTCTGGACGTAAAATCTGTAAAGTGCCATGTTTGTGTCCGGAGCATCCCAGTTGCCAAACACTTGCGGTACCACCAAATCCGAATCACCGAAACAAAGTATCCGACATATGCCTACCTCCTTTGCTACCTTAAGCCCATGTACAAGTGCTTCATATTCGGCCTCATTGTTTGACACGCTAAAATGGATCTAAAGGATGTATTTCAACTGGTCCTTCTTGGGCGAGGTAAGCACTACCCTGGCTCCTAGTCCTTCCTTTAGCTTTGATCCATCAAAGTGCATTCGCCAGTAATTTGAATCTGGCAGAGGTGGTTCATACTGCATATCAACCCAATCCACAAAGAAATCCGCCACTGCTTGTGACTTGATCGCTGCGTATGGGGCTAGCTCAATTGTCCATTTTGCGATTCGGCCACTAGCATCTTTGTTACCTATAATTTTAGATATGGGCGCTTCACATACCACCTTGATGGGGTGTTCCTCGAAATAGTGTTTGAGCTTCTTAGCCGACATATACACACCATACGCCATCTTCTGATAGTGAGTTTAATTCTATTTTGAAGCTGACAATATCTTGCTCAAGTAATACACCGTCCTTTGCACCGACTTTCCTTCCTCTTCGTGTTCCACTACTATTACGACACTTACGACTCGATTGGTCGTGGCTATATAGAGCAGCAATGGCTCCTTGGGTAGTGGCGTAGCTAATATTGGTGCAGAGGACATCATATTTTTTAACTCATGGAACGCACTATTAGCTTGGGGTGTCCATGTAAATTTATCTGCCTTTTTCATTAACTGATAGAGGGGCAAGGCCTTCTCTCCTAGCCGACTTACAAACCGGCTTAATGATGCCAGGCAACCAGTGAACTTCTGCACATCGTTGAGGCACTTTGGTAGTTCCATTCTTTCTATGACTCGGATTTTTGTCAGATTGGTATCAATACCTTGGCTGGAGACAAGGAAACCAAGTAATTTTCCTGCCGGTACTCCAAAGGTACATTTTTCTGGATTAAGCTTCATCTAGAACCTCCTTAGGTTTGCAAATGTTTGCCAGATATCTTCAAGGAGTGTTTTGCTTTCCTTGGATTTTATCACCACATCATCCACATAAACTTGCACATTCCGACCTATCTGGTCATGTAAACATTTTTGCATGCATCGCTGGTACGTTGCTCCTGCATTACGTAATCCGAATGACATAGTGCGATAGCAATAAGCCCCATACAGTGCGATAAATGCAGTCTTTATTTGATCATCTGGGTTCAGTTGTATCTGGTGGAAACCAGAATATGCATTTGTGAATGACAATAACTCACACCCAGCAGTTGAATCTATGACCTGATCTATCCTTGGCAGTGGAAATGGATCTTTCGAACACACCTTATTCAGGTTCGTGTAATCGATACACATGCGCCATGCCACTGCCACGTTTGGATCATCCTTCTTTTTATCCACAAGCACCAGATTAGAGAGCCAATCCAGATAAAGTACTTCCATGATAAATCTGGTTGCAAGTAGCCGAGCTATCTCATCTCCAATTGCCTTTCTCTTGTCCTTGGTGAAGTGTCAGAGAGGTTGCTTCACCGGCTTTGACCCGGGTCTTACATTTAAAGAGCTTAGCCAACTCCCTCGGCACACCTTGCATGTCCTATGTAGACCAAACAAAAATGTCCCGATTCTCACGGAGGAAGTTGACGAGCTCGCTTTCCTATTTGTCACCTAACCCGACACCAATGGTTACGGTGCGCTCCATAAACTAATCATCAACAAGCACTTTCTTCGTATCATTCGTCGCTTGAAACGAGACACTCCCATGCAGATTACTTAGAGCCAGAATATGCTATTGCACAGACTGAGCCAGCACAGCCACTTCCAAGATTTTCCTCTTCTCCTGAGTGATCACGAGTGATTCGGTCAGGTTAGATCCAGCAGATGCACATTCGATAGAACACCTGAAGTCGCCAGCTATGGTAATCACTCCCCTTGGTCCGGGTAATTTCATCATCAGGTAACTGATGTGAGTACTTGCCATAAATTTGTTCAGAGTAGGTCGGCCGAGTAACGCATGATATGCACTTTCCAAGTTCACGACCTCAAACTCATCAACCCAGATCTTTCCAATTGGTTCATAGGGGATACCTGGCACAATGCCATGAAAAGTGGTCCTTGTCCTGGAGCATATTCTCTGATATCCCCAACCTGTGCATGGTATCCTTGTACATGATGTTAATGCTACTTTCGTTGTCTATCAGCACCTTGGAGAACCTCACATTGATATTTGGCCCAATGAACGTCGGATCTAGTTCTAGCATGTAGGTCCCTGGACTTGGCATGAGCTTCGGGTGATCCTTGATACTCCAAGTAATCTCCTGGTCTGACCAAGGCATATACCTTACCACGGTTGGCATTACTGCATTCACCTCCATATGTCGGCGCTGCAAACTCTATCTGTCAGTTTCTTCCGTGGTGAACACACAGTAACTTTGATGATGCTCTCTGTACTCATTTCTCCCCTCATTGCCGTGATACCCTTGATCTTGTTGCTGTTGGTTATTTACTTGATGCACAACATCCCTCCTGTCCTGATTTTCATACCTTAGTGGAGGTAGAGGCAACATCAGCTATTGGCCGTTTCATCCCGTGAGCAATTGCTGCCGAGGTGCTTCATTCCGAGGTGCCTGAGCATTCCCCGAGCTACCTTGTTCTAGTTTCCTCATCCACTCGCATTGCCGGGTCGTATGGTTCGCCAGACTATTCAGACTTGGCATATGGTATTTGCAAGGCTGATCCAACATAGACTCGAATGTGTACCTCGGGCGATCCTTTCTTTCCTGCCACTATTTCTTATGTTCCGGAGTCCAAGGCTTCTTTCCTTCACTCTTTTGTTGCCACTGTTGCCCTCTAGTTTTTTGATGCTAGTTCGCGCCGGCATTAGGCTGATCTCGGTCCACAGCGGCCACTTGCTGCGAGCTGTACCGGTAATCCGGACGATCATCCCTTCTTTTGCCTCGGAAATCATTCCTCCTGGATGATCCCGAACCATCTTTATTGTAGTACTCCTCATTTGACTCGCTTGACATTAACCAGGGTTGTGTTGGGTCTCCTAAGGCATACGAATCTGCAATCCAGATTGTCTCAGCTAGCGTGGTTGGCATATCTTGCTGCAACCTCTTCCACAACATACTACCATACCTACATCCTTGGGCGAACCACGCTATAGCTTGCGATTCAATTACCCCTTCGCATGAGTTACGCACATTACACCACCGAGTTAGAAACTCTCGGTCCGGCTCATTTGGTCTTTGTTTGCATAATGCTAAAGTATGTGGCCTGTTTGGCCTCTTGTAGGTGCTCGAGAAGTTGCTTACGAACAAATCCTCAAAATCCAGCCAACAGTTGATACTCCCTGGCGGCAAGTTGTTTAGACAAACCCTTGCTGGTCCTTCTAGCATCTGTGGTGCGTATCTCATAGCCCACCTCAAGTTTCCTATTGCAATTTTAACCACAGTAGCATAGTCAATGAGCCAATCCTCCAGCTTTGTGCTTCCATCGTACGTCTTTGTTCCCCTGGCCAACTGGAAATTCGGCACCGGTGGTTCTTTCATGATCCGAGGGCCAAAGCATGCTGGACCCAGGGACCTTGTACCTCGATCATCTCCGACCTGTAAAGCCGATCCAGCTTCAGTCGCACATCATCCGGCTGCAGGCTCCTGCTTCCCAATCTAGATCCAATCACATCGTGCTCTGGTCTTGGGTATCCGGCTTCTACCATTGCCGAATAACCATCATTGTATTTGTCCTAATCCGAATGAGCGTTTTGCAGTTGCATTTCTTGGCCTGCACTTCTCTACGACCAAGGTACGTATTGCTGTTGGTGTTAGCGAGGCGCATTTTGCCATGTTCCCGCCGGATTACGCTGTCCGGCATTGCCGTTGACGATGTTCCTTTAACCGGCATTGCCAAGGCCAGCTTCACCTCGGCTAGCACTATGGTGATCCTCATCAACTTGCACTGCTTTTCCTTTCCCTACCCTTACCGGGTCATACGGGACCATTTGCTTGTCTCGTCTCCCCGTGGTTACCACTTTCGCTCTCCTAGGGTCATGACTCGAGGAAGACGCAGCTCCGGCGGATTTTGCCGGGTTATTTCTAGCCGAATGAACTATGTTTGATGCTCCAGGCTGAGCCGGGTTAGCCTTGTTCATTTCCTCATTTTGATAGCATGCCACCCTCAACAAATGGTTTACTCTTTCCTGTTGCCTTTCCCGGGCCTCTCTTGTTAAACCTTCTAACTCAGACACAGCTATGTTTGCAGCCCCGAGGTTCTTTGCCGGGTACTGTATCTCTCTAGCCCTCCTGTTACTATAGTGGCTGTCTGACCCGGCCTAGGCTCATACTCCGTGTCAATTTCCGTAATCAGGTTTCTACCTCGGATTTTTACTCCATCTATGTGATTTGATTTTGCATATTCCCGCAAAGTTATGTTCAGTGACTGCTGCAACTCAGCTATCTTTTTCGCACCAGCTAGCATTTTCTACCTAGTTTCCTCTAACTCAGCTTGTGCCTGAGCTGAATCTACCACATGAGCTATTGGTGTCGCTAAGATATCTATTGCTTGCCGCAGTACATTCTTTTGCCTCTCTAGTGGAGGGAATCTAGACCTTGCCTACTTCGGCGTGACTTCCAGATCTGGCGCAGGGTCCTTCCTTGCTCCTGCGTTTGGCATGGTCATCCTGACCTCGAGGCAGCTTGCGGAATGAGTGGTACGCGGGCCACTAGCCGCGCTGAGAGGTGGCTCGCCTCCCTCGATGACATGCCGTGGGTGAACGCAGGACTCGTCCACACCGATGTAGATCTTGTGCGCGCCAAGCTTGATGGAGAGGCTGTTGCGCGGAGGAGGACGCCTGCCGAAGCCTCGAGCATTGTCGTTGACGTAGTCCAGCACTCCAAAGCGCTGAACCAGGCTAGAGATGATGTGCTCACCGGTGCCGATGATGTTTCCCGTCCGGATTTTCACCCCTGCTAGTGCCGCTAGACCCATGGTGGGCGCTAACTGTCATGGTGGTGGCACGACATATGCCATAGATAGGCTAAAGATGGGGCCAATGAGCACTAGACGAATCCAGGGAGGGATAGTGTGGTGATTCCATACACGGAAGTTTGTATTTCACTCTATCAAGGGTGGATTACAAGGGCTCCTTGAGCTATTCGTGAGAAGGAGACTAGTTCTCTTACCCCCCACTACCATGCTCTAGAGTTCTCCCAAGACAGAATGATCGATCCCCTGCTATGGAGGTCCTAGTGCTCCTTATATATGGGAGCCCAGGTTACAATGTTAGGGCATACGTGGAGGAATATTCGAGTATTATGCCCTTTGTTTAAATCTAGATGCCTCTTTATTCAATTTAAACGGCTAGTATGGACTATGGACGTAACCCCCTGTGAGCCCCTTGTCTTTTGGCATTAGCAAACACAGGCTACGTCAGCCTACATTGCCCACATCACCTTTGTCATCCGCGCCCCACTGGTCCTTCCCTCTGTTCGATTCGCTCATGCTACAGTGGACAGAGGGCACGTTTTGACCAACGTGAGATTCCTTCCTTCTCTTGGAAGCCAAGTGGTAGCCCGACTAGCGCTTGGCTAACCTAGCTACGAGGGTACCTGCATACATGGAAAATCAAGCATGGCCGACTTATATTTTATGTCGGCTGGGTTAATGTTAGGTGGATAATCATCAGGCCGGGTTACCCCATATGTCGACCTACCTTGAGGAGACCCTGCTAGCACTTGCTTTGACCGTGCCGTACCTCGGCTAACTCGGCCTTTATAGCCTGGTAGGACCCTACCTGGGGGTATCCCCCAACATAAGATAAGAAGTATTACGAATGGCCGATCTAATGGTTGGTCTCGTAGGAGTGAGGTGCTTAAGAGTTAACACGGTCGATGGAAGTACAAGTTACATCAAGGACCTCCTAAAAATGATAATTGCATCCAAGTCCATGCATTTAGCACAAGGACCATGAAACAGAGAGCAATGAAGTGAGTGTTTTGAGGTTTGCGCATACTAGCGTTCATCGTGCTAAAGACTATCAGTAGAATCTTTCTAGATGCTAAGAATGGGAAAGAAGATCCAATGGTTAGCAATGTTTGGATTTGCCAGTCTTGATCAAACATTCATTGTTCCATACACTATGCAGTGGTATGGTATTGTGAGAGATAAGACAAGATAAAGACAATATAATAAGTATTGTGAATGTCCGATCTAACGTTAGGTCTCATAGGAGCGAGGTGCTTGAGAGTTAACATGGTCGGTGGAAGTACAGGTTACATCAAGGATCTCGTAAAAAATAAAAAATTGCATCAAAGTCCATGGATTTAGCACAAGGACCCTAAAACTGAGCAATGAAGTGTGTGTTTTTAGGTTTGCGCATACTAGCGTTCATCGTGCTAAAGACTTTCAGTAGAATCTTTCTAGATGCTAAGAATGGTAAAGAAGATCCAATGGTTGTTAGCAATGTTTCGATTTGCCAGTCTTGATCAAACGGTCAATGTTTCGTACACTGTATAGTGATGGTATGGTATTGTAAGAGATAAGAGAAGATAAAGATAAGATAAGAAGTATTATGAATGGCCGATCTAATGGTAGGTCTCGTAGGAGCGAGGTGCTTGAGAGTTAACACGGTCGGTGGAAGTACAAGTTACATCAAGGACCTCATAAAAATGATAATTGCATCCAAGTCCATGCATTTAGCACAAGGACCCTCAAACTGAGAGCAATGAAGTGTGTGTTTTGAGGTTTGCGCATATACTAGCGTTCATCGTGCTAAAAACTATCAGTAGAATCTTTCTAGATGCTAAGAATGGAAAAGATCCAACAGTTGGCAATGTTTGGATTTGCTAGTCTTGATCCAGCGGTCAATGTTCAAAGTTAATACGTACACTATGTAGTGGTTTATTTTATTGTATTGTATTGTATTGTATTGTATTGTAAGAGATATGACACGATAAAGAGAGATAAGAAGTACTGCAAATGTCCTATCAAATGATAGGTCTCGTAGGAGAGAGGTGCTTGAGAGTTAACACGGTCGGTGGAAGTACAAGTTACATCAAGGACCTCATAAAAATGAAAATTGCATCCAAGTCCATGCATTTATTGGCACAAGGACCCTGCAAAATGAGCAATGGAGTTTGCGTTTTGAGGTTTGCGCATACTAGCATTCATCATGCTAAAGTAGAATCTTTCTAGATGCTAAGAATGGAAAAGAAGATCCAGCGGTTGGCAATGTTTGGATTTGCTAGTCTTGATCCAAGGGTCAATGTTCAAAGTTAATCCGTAGACTATGTAGTGGTTTATTGTAGTGTATTGTATTGTAAGAAATAAGACACGATAAAGAGAAGATAAGAAGTACTACGGATGGCCTACCAAATGGTAGGTCTCGTAGGAGCGAGGTGCTTGAGAGTTAACACGGTCGGTGGACATACAAGTTACATCAAGGACCTCATAAAAATGAAAATTGCATCCAAGTCCATGCATTTATTAGCACAAGGACCCTGAAAACTAAGCACTAGAGTTTGTGTTTTGAGGTTTACGCATACTAGCATTCATCATGCTAAATTAGAATCTTTCTAGGTACTAAGAATTGAAAATAAGATCCAACGGTTGGCAATGTTTGGATTTGCTAGTCTTGATCCAACGGTCAATGTTCAAAGTTAATCGGTACACTATGAAGTGGTTTATTGTATTGTATTGTATTGTAAGAGATAAGACACGATAAATAGAAGATAAGATGTACAGTACTACGAATGGCCGATCTTTTGAATAACCTTTCCCTCCTGATGTTTGGGAAGCAAGTGAAAATTTCAAAAACCGGAAAACTTTGAATTTTTGTGTCGCCAAGGACCAATCTGGTTTCCTTCCTATGTACTCTTCATCCCTACTCCACACTAACGCGAGGCTGCCAAACACGCCAGAGACACAAAGCCTCCATACCAAGGCACACGTGAGCAACGCCATGCTATGGATGAGGGGAGAGAGATCAGCCGGACCAGTTCGCGAGGGGAAAGGGGAGGAGAGATGGATGATAGCGAAGAGGTCCTAAAATTTACTACTAGTATAGTGTAGTACACTGTAAGGCCGCAGGAGTACCTCGTGTCAGAAACCCATCATAACTTTGCTCTGACATGGAACCGCCTTCAACTTCTCTTTGCTACTGCCCTCTTCCCCTACCAACGTTTTATTCTCTCAGCATGTACAACACATGGACATAGGTGACCATATGTCTAAGCAAAGAAATATACTACTCCTACATTGTGTAAAAAAGCACACCTTAATAAGGCCTACTATGTGGCATCCGCTAAGGCTCACCTTATACATAGTGGAAAAAATAAAGTTATCTTTAAACCTAAGGTGCACCTCAAGCTTGTGGGTTACCCATAGAGAATAGAAATATCATTTCCCCTCTCTCCCTATTTCATGTGATCGTTTTTAAAAGGGGTTCAAAATTTTCAAGATGCAAAATCTTTTTTTTGAGGAAGATGCAAAATCTTAGCTAGAAGTCGAACCAGTCGTCAAAGCACTTTGTGGTTTCTGATGGGTATATTAATTAACTACTCGATGGGTACCTCCAAAAGATTTTTCATAAAACTTCCAAAGCAACCTACAATTTATTACTTGTAGTTGAAATTCGACCTTATTTCGATACCTCGACATGAAGTCGTTGAAGTGGGCAGAGTTAGCTAGGAAGCTTGAAAACTCATAAAACATCGGAATCGCAAGTACAACATATTGTTGATCCATTGTATATGTGTGAAAACTTGGCTTGTGGAATTCAAATCGGATATTGTTCGCACTTTCTTTACAGAAAAGAATGATATCATCACCAATTGAGAATGTTCTTTCCTGGTAGTTGGACACTCACACCAACGACACTGCTTTACAAGAAGAGATGCACCCATCTACCTTCGAAAAGACAATTAATTTTAGAGCAATCTATCATGCTTACTTGTAGCTCAAGTTTGACCTAATTTTGTTAAACTGTCAAGATGCAAAATCTTAGCAAGAAGTTGAACCTGTTGTGGATGAGGAAGATACAAGCCGGACTATGCACCCGCGGCTGTAGAGAAGAAATTGATGGAGGATGGATGGTGAGAGCCAGCACGAGAGAGAAAACGCAACTTGTTTTGCGTGCATATACTAGTAGTAGGTCCATACATTTACTACTAGTGGAGTGTACCCTGTAACTCGTGTCAGCAGCCCATCATAGCTTTGCTCTGAGATCGCACCGCCTTCAAGTCCTCTTCTAGGATGCTCTCACGCGGCCTCATTTTTTTGAAAGTCTCGCGCTGCCTCCCTCTTGTTTTCTTACTTGTGTCGCTCAGGTTTGACCAAATTTCGTTAAATTGTCAAGATGCAAAATCTTATCAAGAAGTTAAACCTGTTTTCCAAACTCTCGGTGGTTTCAGATATACTCCTAATTGATCCCCAATGGGTACCACCAAAAGCTTTTTCGTAAAACTTTCATAGAAACCTACGATTTACCTATCATCGTCCCCCTCTCCACCACCGACCGCCGTCGCCGCGCTCGGCCGCCGCTCTACACCACCTCCATCACCTTAGAAAAGATGCACCCATATACCTTCGAAAAGACAATTAATCCAAGATCAATCTATCATGCTAACTTGTAGCTCAAGTTTGACCACATTTCCTTATGTTGTCAAGCTGCAGATTCTTAGCAAGAAGTTGAACGTCTTGTCCAAATTTTAGGACCTTATTATATACATGCACTCAAAACAAATTATGTTTTCTCTTTCCTTCACTGCCTTATCACCATCCATGCACACCCCGGCTAGCTGATGTCTCCCTCATCCACAACGTGGCGCGTGCGTCGACCTGCCTTGTCGTTCCATTTCACAACCTACGAATAGGAAGCACCAAGCACACCCCGACCCTTCGTACTTTTTGAGTTCTTCAATGTAAATTATAGTCGCTCCCACTAACCGTGTCAAATTTTAACTACAAGTAAGCACGATAGATAGATTCCTCTTAAAATTTTCCAAAAATCTTTTGAAGCTAACCAGGAATTCGATACATCAAAAACCACCAAAAAGCTTTTTCGTAAAACTTCCAGACCAACCTACAATTTACTTGTAGTTCAAATTTGACCAAATTTCGATAAATTGGCACAAAGTCTCATTCAAGTCGGTAGAGTTAGCTAGGAAGTTTTAAAATTTGCAAAACATTGGAAAATCGAGAATGTCCATTCCTGATAGTTGGAAACTCACACCGACGACATCGTTTACTAAAAGAAGATGCACCCATCTACCTTCGAAAAGACAATTAATCCAAGAGCAATCTATCACACTAACTTGTAGCTCAAGTTTGACCTAATTTTGTTAAGTTGTCAAGATGCA
This sequence comes from Avena eriantha, assembly GCA_910589775.1. Classification (NCBI taxonomy): domain Eukaryota; kingdom Viridiplantae; phylum Streptophyta; class Magnoliopsida; order Poales; family Poaceae; genus Avena; species Avena eriantha. Next base: position 369,575,480 of record OU342744.1, read on the forward strand.
TATTTTAAGCAAGAATTGGAATGTGTTGTCGAAATTTCAGGACCATTACTTTATGCATGCAGAACAAATTATGTTTTCTCTATCCTTCACTGCCTCATCACCATCCACGCACACCCAGGCCGACTGATCTCTCCCTCATCCACAACATGGCGCTGCCCACACATGCGTCGACTTGCCTTGTTGTTCCATTTCACACCCTACGAAGAGGAAGCACCAAGCACACCCCCAACACGCTGGTTTGAAAGTGTGAGGAGCATTTTTTTGTGTGAAACGAGTATAGTAGTACAAAGGGTATGGCTCAGTTGCTCGCTCGAGAAGGATCCGACTGCTTTTCCTTGCTTAACATTAGGGCCCTTTGTGCTAAATTTATGGACCTCTATGTAATTTTCTCTATTTAAAGGTCTTCGATGTAAACCATACTCGCTCCCACCGACCGTGTCAATTATTAACTACTAGCAAGCGCGATGATAGATTCCTCTTAAATTTTTCCAAAAAACTTTTGAAGCTATAACCAAGAATTCAGTACATCAAAAACCACCAAAAAGCTTTTTCGTAAAACTTCCAAACCAACCTAAAATTTACTTGTAGTTCAAATTTGACCAAATTTCGATAAATTGGCACATAGTCTCATTCAAGTCGGTAGAGTTTCCTAGGAAGTTTTAAAATTCGCAAAACACTGGAAAATCGAGAATGTCCATTCCTGGTAGTTGGAAACTCACATCGACGACATCGTTTACTAAAAGAAGATGCACCCATCTACCTTCGAATAGACAATTAATCCAAGAGCAATCTATCACACTAACTTGTAGCTCAAGTTTGACATAATTTTGTTAAGTTGTCAAGATGCATATTTTAAGCAAGAATTGGAATGTGTTGTCGAAATTTCAGGACCATTACTTTATTTATGCATGAAAAACAAATTATGTTTTCTCTCTCCTTCACAACCTCATCACCATCCACGCACACCCCGGCAAGCTGATCTCTCCCTCATCCACAATGTGGCACTGCCGACGTGTGTCGACCTACCTTGTCGTTCCATTTCACACCCTACAAAGAGGAAGCACCAAGCACATCCCCCATCACATTGGTTATAAAGTGTGAGGAGCATTTATTGTGTGAAGTGAGTACAGTAGTACGAAGGGTATGGCTCAGTTTCTCGCTCGAGAAGGACCCACCTGCTTTTCCTTGCTTAACTTTAGGGCGCTTTGTGCTAAATTTATGGACCTCTACATGTAATTTTCTCTTTTTTAGGTCTTCGATCTAAACCATACTCCCACTGATCGTGTCAAATTTTAACTACAAGTAAGCGCGATAGATAGTTTCCTCTTAAAATTTTCCAAAAAACTTTTGAAGCTAACCAGGAATTTAATACATCGAAAACCACTAAAAATCTTTTTCGTAAAACTTCCAAAGCAACCTCAATTTACTTATAGTTCAAATTTGACATAATTTCGATAAATTGGCACATAGTCTCATTCAAGTCGGCAGAATTAGCTAGCATGTTTCAAAATTCACAAAACATGGGTAAATCAATAATGTTCTTTCCTGATAGTTGGACACTCACACCGACGACATCGTTTACAAAAAGAAGATGCACCCATCTACCTTCGAAAACAGTATTATTCCAAGAGCTATCTATCATGCTTACTTGTAGCTATAGTTTGACCTAATTTCATTAAGTTGCCAATATGTAAAGTCTTAGCAATAAGTTGAACCACTTGTCAAAATTTCAGGACCTTTACTATATATATGCATGCAAAACAAGTTGTGTTTTCTATCTCCTTCATACTGCATCATCACCATCCACACACACCCCAACCTCCTGACCTCTCCATCATCCACAACGTGGTGCTGCCCACGTGCGTCGACCTGCCTTGTCGTTCCATTTCACACCCTACAAAGAGGAAGCACCAAGCACACCCCAGCACGCTCGTTCTTCAGTGTGAGGAGCTTTTTTGTGTGTGTGTGTGAAGCAAGTACACTAGTACGAATTGTATATGGCTAAGTTGCTATCTCGAGAAGGACCCAACTGCTTTTCCTTGCTTAACTTTAGGGCCCTTTATGCTAAATTTATGGACCTCTATGTAAATGTTTTTTAGGTCTTCGATGCAAATCGTACTTTCTCCCACCGTCCATATCAAATTTTAACTACTAGTAAGCACGATAGGTAGATTCCTCTTAAAATGTGCCAACAAACTTTTGAATGTCTACCAGGAACTCAGTACATCGAAAACCACCAAAAAGATTTTTCATAAAACTTCCAAAGCAATCTACAATTTACTTGTAGCTCAAATGATATGGGGTGGCCCGATCTTCTCAGCAAGCTCTTGTCGATGGTGATGGTGGATGATAGATAACTAGTGCGTAGCTATGATCTCTCCCGCTCGATCCCTGATGCCAATGCAACAGCTCCCGAACCTTGTAGGATATTCACAACACCACGCTCTTGCGCACGCAGCCGTGACCACGAACGGTAGTCTGCAATCTACTAATTCCCAATGGAACAACAGATCACACTCAACTATAGTTGGTAGATTTGAACACAGGGTAATAACAGAGGTTCTATGAAAGAAACAACTCCAAAATATTTTAACGTGGTCTTAACCCTAACTTGTGATGGCTACGGAGGTTTATATGAGGGTTGGGGCATCCTCCCCTCTAAACGGGTCTAAAAACAGCCATAACTTGGCCCAAACTGACTCGGTTCGACTCAAACTGATACATACCGACCCATATATGGGTTCGGCCTTATTGGCACGCATTCCAAACATCGTGGAATACCTCAAACATGTAATTCTTGGTGCGCCATCTCTCACTCTTGCTCATACGTGATTTCCTCATTGCCTCCTAGTGCGCATGCCTCCCGCTCCTCCCTCGTGCACTTGTTGATATGGGAAATCAACGCTTGTCTTTCTTGCTGCAACTCTCCTCCTCCTCGCGCAATTCTTGTGTTATCAATAAACCTGATCATACAAAGATGCATAGACTTAGGTAGTATAAATTTCTCATTAAATAAAACATCAGGTTCAATTAGGAATAAATTCACTTGATAGTCATTATTGATTTGACTCAATATTTCCTTCCAGTTCAGGCAGTCAGAATTATCATAATCCATGTATATATCCTCATCATCCTCCCTTTCTTCATGAAAAGCCGTTCTTGGCTTTGGGTAAGCTGAAAGTGGGAGAAACAAAAAGAGCAATGTGTACGCAAAGTATATGTATATATAACATGTTGTATTATTGTTGTTCACATGAAAAGTATGTCCAGTATACATCAAGCAACTTAAATTGCAGGTATAAGTGAAGTACAAAGAATCATGATCATGGTGAAAAACAACTGAATAGATTGTCATGTTCTTCAATATTAAATTCAGTTTTCTCAAAGAAGATATATGATCAAATTTGTGAACAAGATCAAACCAATTCAATATGTCTGAAAACCAAATTGAATCATGACATGCTTCAACTGCGCTACTCTGATTATTATGAACATGATCATGTTGTCCATTATGTAAAATGCAACTCAATTTGCAAATATCAAGGAAGTCTAAAGTAGTAACAAAACTAGACAAAGACTTTTGGGACAAACATAGTGAATATGAAAACTTGGGTCCTATTCTAGCAAGAGTAGAACAATCCAACATAGGTAAAATTACTTGTGTTGGTTGCAATATATCAACTAGACCAGAATGTATTTCCATAATATCTGCAACATGAGCTATTGTCCCATAGCAAACATTTTGTGATGTATGGCTGAAAACAACATGTTTCAGTTCAGCGATTCTATCACAAGTAATGCATATGTGATCCACAAGAAAATTTTCATGCATGATATATTCACCAATCAGATTGAAAGTGAAACAAGGAGAATATGTGCTAGAATTCAGAAATGAAATTTCAGAAATCTTATCCATAGCACAACTCATACTTATAGGTTCATTTAGCATGATGGAATACACAATATCAGTAGGTGGTATTCAAGCAAGTATTTCCTTATGTGTTATCAGTACCACATGATCAAAATTTGAATTTGGTAAACTATCACATGGTGCTGAAACAGTAGTGCAAGGCAAATCACAAGGAGGCTTCAGTAAAGGAATAGACTCACAATATGTCGCACATGTTGGCTGAAGCTCCAAAACAGTACCAATGTCATCAACAATCTCCTCAGTTGTAGTAGGTACTAAAACATCCACCGCAAGTGACAATGCAAAGTCCGACGATGTAGGTTGTAAAATAGATTGCTCCCTTTCTTCAAAAGCAACCTGCATAGCACAAGAAACAATACCAGGAGTAGAGATGATTACATTAGTAGAAATATCCTCACATGTATTAGCATCTACTGCACTGATGTTTTCTTTTTCTCTCATACTCTTAGAATGGATGCTCTCAACCTCATGTTTAGTGGAATCACACAGCTCACTTTTGATAACACTCTCACTCAGCTTGGCTATGTGGCTCTCATTCTCACATGGGTTGTAATGCACACCGTGTTCAAGATGACAAATAATAGAATTGTCACCGTTCATCATGACCTTGTACTTAGCAGACAAACTGAACTCTTTTGTACTCTCCTTGCGAAGAAGATGATACTCATGAAATTTGTCAGCTGAAATCCTGAGCATAACACGCCTCTTCATGTTCCATTTGAAAGAAATCCTTCCAACAACAGGACATATTTGAGCATCAAACCTTCTACTCCAAGGTTCTCCCAATAGTATGTGACAAGAATCAAGTGGTATAGGAGATACATCATAGCGCACAATCTCAGTATGCTCTTTAAAAGTCATAGGAACATCAGCGGTGTGTGAAATCAGGAATGTGCCATATGATGAATGCAAGAGATATGGCACCGCACGGGCACATGTGGGTAGCTGCAACTTTTGTACAACTTCAACGCTAATCAAATTAATAGTAGAGTTACTATCAATGGTAATGGAAGCACATCGCTCACCAATCATCACACTATGGTTGAAAAGACCATCACCATCAAAAATACCGCGTTCTTCCTTCCAAAAAGTTCCACTACAACGCCAATTGTCGATGAATTTGTAACTATACATCTCCACATTATTTGTAACATCACCTGCCTCCATTTTCTGCATCACATCAACACTACTAGAAGACATGATTAGTACATTAGTGCACAAATCAAAATCAGTAAGGTGGAAACTCTCACAACTCACTCACAACTAATAAGAAAGGAGATCTTACCGTTCCAAAGTGAATAGAGATGCTCTACCAAACGAAATCAAAAACTGATGCACTGATGTGATGAAGTGAATATCAAAGGTATAGAGAATGATCACAGGGCACACAGGGTATTTATGGTGGAGCTATAGGTATGGTATCCTAACTACACCGCAAACAAGTCCTAGTGCTGATCGTATGACATAGACCCACGGAAACACACACGGTGGAGATAAATGGGGCAATTGCAACTATGAAAATGAGCTCAAAAAAGTAAGGTATGTCGGAGGAATGCTCGTGTTGCAATGCACAAGGAGAGACGCTAGCAATGTCTCAACAAAACGGGCACAAGATTGCTAACTGAGCAGCCCGCAGAGCACTAAGCACGCTAGTCTCGTAGGATAGTTATAGACACAAATAAAGGCTTACTAAGGCTCACAAGGATAGGTACGCTATGTGGACTCAGTAAAAAAAATAAACAAAAAAAGAAAAAAATTTGACCTGAGAATTGGTCTCTGCCACGGCAGAAAAAGGCCTAAAATCCTGCCGCGGCAGGAATTTTTTTTCTCGTACTAGCACAAACTGGTCTGTGGTAAGGCGACAGTTCGATTTTTTTTTTCGGAATGTTTTTTGGTCACGCTGGAGCACAGACTTGTCTGCGGTCAGGCGTGAGGCAGCGAGCCAATTTTTTTATTTTTATTCTGACTCGCTAAGTAGTACACAACTAGGATTCTTTACTTGGATCGGATCTAACTTGATGGTAGAGGAAAAAGATGGTGGAAAACAACTAGAATAACTAGAAAACAAATCTACGAAGAACAGATCTAGATCTAATCTAATAGAGGAACTCGACCAGCAACTATTACTCGAATACGATGTAATCTAGGTATGGCAACTCTTTTTGTGGGGCTTTTTCTGTATAGGATGAAAAACACTCTCTAATCTATGGATGGATTGTGGATTGCTTACCGAGGCAGCGAGGAAATCTGATACCAAGATGATATGGGGTGGCCCGATCTTCTTAGCAAGCTCTTGTCGATGGTGATGGTGGATGATAGATAACTAGTGCGTAGCTATGATCTCTCCCGCTCGATCCCTGATGCCAATGCAACAGCTCTCGAACCTTGTAGGATATTCACAACACCACACTCTTGCGCACGCAGCGGTGACCATGAACGGTAGTCTGCAATCTACTAATTCCCAATGGAACAACAGATCACACTCAATTATAGTTGGTAGATTCGAACACATGGTAATTCCAGAGGTTCTATGAAAGAAACAACTCCAAAATATTTTAACGTGGTCTAAACCCTAAATTGTGACGGCTACGGAGGTTTATATGAGGGCTGGGGCGTCCTCCCCTCTAAATGGGCCTAAAAACAGCCATAACTTGGCCGAAACTGACTCGGTTCGACTCAAACTGATACATACCGACCCATATATGGGTTCGGCCTTGTTGGCACGCAGTCCAAATGTCGTGGAACACCTCAAACATGTAATTCTTGGTGCGCCATCTCTCTCTCTTGCTCATACGTGATTTCCTCATTGCCTCCTAGTGCGCATGCCTCCCGCTCCTCCCTCGCGTCCTTGTTGATATTGGAAATCAGCGCTTGTCTTTCTTGCTGCAACTCTCCTCCTCCTCGCACAATGCTTGTGTTATCAATAAACCTGATCATACAAAGATGCATAGACTTAGGTAGTATAAAGTTCTCATTAAATAAAACATCAGGTTCAATTAGGAATAAATTCACCTGATAGTCATTATTGATTTGACTCAATATTTCCTTCCAGTTCAGGCAGTCAGAATCATCATAATCCATGTATATATCCTCATCATCAAATTTCACCTAATTTCGATAAATTGGCCTAGAGTCTCAATCAACACGGTAGAGTTAGCTAGGAAGTTTTAAAATTTGCAAAATATGGGAAATTTGAGAATGTTCTTTCCTGATAGTTAGAAACTCACACCGACAACATCATTTACTAAACGAAGATGCACCCATCTATCTTCGAAAAGACAATTAATCCAAGAGCTATCTATCACGCTTACTTCTATCTCAAGTTTGACCTAATTTTGTTAAGTTGTCAAGATGTAGAATCATAGCAAGAAGTTGAACCTCTTGTCAAAATTTCAGGACCTTTACTATATATATGCATGTAAAAAAAATTGTGTTTTCTATTTCCTTTCCTACCTCATCACCATCCACACACACCCTGGCCTGCTGATCTCTCCCTCGTCTACAACGTGGCGCTACCCACGTGCGTTGACCTGCATTGTCGTTCCATTTCACACCTTGCAAAGAGGAAGCACCAAGCACACCCCCAACACGCTGGTTCAAAAGTGTGAGGAGCATTTTGTGTGTTTGTGTGAATCAAGTACAATAGTACGAAGGGTATAGCTTAGTTTCTCGCTCGAGAAGGACCTGAGTGCTTTTCCTTGCTTAACATTAGGGCCCTTTGTGCTAAGTTTATGGACCTCTATGGTATTTTCTCTTTTTTGAGGTCTTCGATGTAAACCGTACTCCCACCGACCATGTCAAATTTTAAGTACAAGTAAGGACGATAGATAGATTGCTGTTAAAATTTTCTAAAAAACTTTTTAAGCTAACCAGGAACTCAGTACATCGAAAACTATCGAAAAGCTTTTTCATAAAACTTCCAAAGCAATCTATAATTTACTTGTAGCTCAAATTTGACCCAATTTCGATAAATTGACACAGAGTCTCATGCAAGTCGGCGGAGTTAGCTAGGATGTTTTAAAATTTGCAAAAGATGGGAAAATTGAGAATGTTCTTTCCTGATAGTTGGAAACGCACACGGACAACATCGTTTACTAAACGAAGATGCACCCATCTATCTTCAAAAATACAATTAATCCAAGAGATATCTACCCCGCTTACTTCTATCTCAAGTTTGACCTAAATTCGTTGAGTTGTCAAGATGTAGAATCATAGCAAGACGTTGAACCTCTTGTCAAATTTTCGGGACCTTTACTATATATATGCATGTAAAACAAATTGTGTTTTATATTTCCTTTCCTGCCTCATCACCATCCACACACACCCTAGCCCGCTGATCTCTCCCTCGTCTACAATGTGGCGCTGCCCACGTGCATCGACCTGCATTGTCGTTCCATTTCACACCCTACAAAGAGGAAGCACCAAGCACACCCCCAACATGCTGGTTCAAAAGTGTGAGGAGCGTTTTGTGTGTTTGTGAGAAGCAAGTACAGTAGTACGAAGGGTATGGCTCAGTTTATCGCTCGAGAAGGTCTCGAGTGCTTTTCCTTGATTAACTTTAGGGCCCTTTGTGCTAAGTTTATGGATCTCTATGTAGTTTTCTCTTTTTTGAGGTATTCGATGTAAACCGTACTCCCACCAACCGTGTCAAATTTTAACTACAAGTAAGCACGATAGATAGATTGCTCTTAAAATTTTCCAAAAAACTTTTTAAGCTAACTAGGAATTCAGTACATCGAAAACTATCGAAAAGCTTTTTCTTAAAACTTTCCAGCTTATAGACAAATTCTGCCACGTACATAGGTGATGCCCTAATACTAGTATGAAAACAGAAGATGTAAATAGTACTCCGCTGACGTGACAAGAATGTACTGCGCTAGGAAGTGACATGTTTAATTTATTTCACAGGGGCGCGTTTTTCACACATTCACGCTAGCAAGTGTCCTCGATGCAGCCGCTTCTTATAGAAGAAGAAAATAAAAAAACCACTTTCAAAGACCCATCCTATCTACCCCATCTCCGTTTAGTTTATCCCACTCGCCTACGCTGCCTGGCCGCATCTCTGGCGCCCTCTTCACACATTTTACTCCCCATCTTGCACACTGCATCACTCCCTTTAGGCCACCAGCCCTCTCCTCCAAAAACCACCAACAACTCTACATAGATCCACCCTCGCCCCTAATTCGTCCGGACGGGATGGCGGATTCGAGGTGCAACCCACGTCACTATGGCTGGAGCAAGGTTGGCGACAACGTCTTCAACGAAATCACTATGCGTCTAGACACTATCATCGCAGTTAGGCTGGCCGCATGCTCCAAGGAGCTGTACCGCCAGGTCTCCTGCGGAAAAGGTAGCAGGTGCCCCAACGACCGATGTTGTTCATTGGTCTCCTATAATGAAGTCTACGAGCAAAATATCTAGTGCTGCTATACCCTGTGCGCAGCCTGCACGGAGCGAGGATGCGAGTTCGTCACCCGGCCATTGACTGTGCACGAGCTCTTTGACCACTTGAAACTTGCCCACAAGATGTACTATTTTCCCAAAGTGACCTACTCCAACAAGCACTAGTACCCAACTAACCGGGTGCATGCACCAGAGGTCATCGACATCGGGAAAGAGGGCACGGAGTTTGCCGCCCTAATTGGAGGGTACACCATGGACATCTTCCTATCCGTCAGGTACGTTAGGTCGGTGGCGTGCGAATCACTGTGGTACAAGATGATGTTATGGTCGCTGATGTCATGGAATAAGCTCCATTTGGTCGAAACGGCAGCGACATCTGAGCAGACAAGTAGGCCTTCATTGGCTGAAGTCGCGTTGAAAGGCCTCATGTCGTACCTATCGAAACCACGGTGTTACATGTGAGCTTCTAAAGATTTTTTCGGAATTCCCCCTGGATTACAAGAAATCAACCAAGAGTGATTTAACACATATAAATCTTCTTGTGATGATCCTAATATGAATATATATAACGTCGTACTAATTAATTACTTTATGTTGGTGACATACCCAATTGGTATGGGCTGTCCAACCAAATATGTATTCATGTTCAATGCTCGCTGATGCGGTCCAATGGAACTATGTGGTGCCTGGCTGTGAGTTCGCCGCAATTCCGTTTGTGCTCCACTCCCACCTCAGAGAAGCCCACGCCATGAGGTTCCTCATTTTGCACTATGGTAGTAAAGGCAGGTACATCTCTAAGGCGGTGCTAGCACCGGGCTCGCAAAATGTAGATATCGGGCTAACCAGGTACGATGACGAGGTGTTCTGCCTGCTATTTGAGAGGTGCGACAATGTCATCTTGATATCCATCGTGTCCGTCAGGCCAGTGGAAAGCATGTCGCTATAGTTCATGGTGAAGTTGAGCTCTGCACATCCAAATGGCTTGTGTGAGAAGGTATTCTAAGCGAATTATAAAGCCACTTGCTCTTTATGGGTTTGTCGGTCTAATGTGGTTGTTCATCGTTGGAATCGACCATCGGAGTTCATAGTGGAATACAAGCTTCGTATCGACAAGATTCTTGGAGATTAACACATCCTTATCTTATTGTGATGATCCTAACTTGAACACATGTACTCCTCGATAGGATTTTTCTTATCATTTTGGAACATGTGGTTCCTAGATTAAGGTAGTTCTGAGTATTTTGTATGGAGTTCTGCTACTGCTAATCTATTTTGTAGTAGGAGTAGTACCTATGTATTGGTACTTGTTTAGACCGACAGATCTAGTGTAGAATATGTTATCTCTTTCCTTTTGAATCATGGCCTTGCTACATCTACCGAATTTCAATGTCTGCATTGCTGAATCTGTCAATTCCTTTGGTCATTATTTGTACTGCTAAATCAGTCACTTTGAAATGGTGCTAAATCTGTCAAGTGCCGCTTATTATGAACTGGGAAACTATTGATATTTTTCTGTCTTATTCAGTACCACTGAATCTTTCAAATGCTAGTAAATCTGTCAAATGTTTTGTTGTTCCTATTTCTAAAGTATTATTTAGAACAAAAAGTAATGTATTGGTACTTGTTTAGATCAAGACCAGTAGATGGTCTTGCTCTTCTTTTGGAACATGGCCGGATTATGTTCTCTCTGTCCTTTTGAATTATGGCCTTGCTACATCTATTGAATTTCAGTGTCTGCATTGTTAAATCTGTCAATTCTTTTGGTCATTATCTGTACTGCTAAATCGGTCACTTTGAAATGCTATTGAATCTGTCAAGTACCGCTGATTATGTATTTGGAATCTATGATATTTTTCTGTTTTATTCAGTGCTGTTGAATCTTTCAAATGCTAGTGAATCTGTCAAATGTTCTGTCATTTTTATTACAATACTAAAGTATTTTGTAGAACTAATACTTACGTACTGGTACTTTTTTAGATCAAGGGTAGTCTATGTTCTTACTGTTCTTTTGAAACATGGCCTTGTCACAATCTAGATGAGGCTCGGGGAATTTTGGTTTGCATATGTGGGTCACATAGTCATTGATGTGAGTAGAAGGTATGCGCAGAAAGAAAGGCTTGATGGTCCATTTTTCTTGCTCCGATGATCGAGTGTATTCAGAGAAAAGCTACTGATCCCGCACCAAGGTTTTTAGGGCTGCAACAAGAATTCATTCTTGTTGTCCTGCTATTGAATTTTAGAGTCTATATTTCTGAATCGGTAACTTTGAAATGCTGCTGAATATGAACTAGGAACCTGTCGTTATTTCACCAAGCATGATGCAATTTAGGCCGTGGGTTCTTGCCTTTCTAAAAGTTTCAGCAATTTTAGCATGCTTGCCAATCTTTACAAAGGGGTACCTTTCTAGAAAGTTCATATGAGGTTCAGCATCTTGGTATTTTGGTACGTACTATAAAGTACCAAAAAACATAAGTGACTCAACTTACAACTACTCTGTCTAACTGATGTGAATCTAGACAAAGTTGAGGCCATTAGAATATGAACTAGAGGGAGTAGTATAATAATGGAAGCAGTAAATAAATCATCTCTCAGTTCTAATAATTGAGATGTGATGAGAGAACACTCCATGGCAGCGTGCCAGTCCAGAGTACCTATAGTACTCCTACTCCATAACTCTAGTCGGCGTGCTCGATGCAGTACGCCCGACAGAAGATAGCCGAAGGAGCACGGCAAAAACCCCTCCTTCAAGGAGCCATTCCCAACTCCGAGAGGCTGCATTTGGATCTTCTTGAGTGCGCACTTCACACATTTTTATCGCCATCTCACCCACAGCATCGATCTTTCTAGGTCGCCACCCCTCTCCTCCAAATAAGCCCAACAGTCATACATATATCCGTCCTTGCGCCCAATCAATCGGACGTGATGGCTGTGGATTCGAGGCACAACCGGCTGAAAAACGTCTGGACGAAGGTCGGCGGCGACGTCTTCAACAAAATAGCTAAGCCTCTGGACACTACCAGTGCCATCCGGCTTGCCGCATGCTCCAAGGAGCTGTACCGCCAAGTCACTGGCGGAAAAGGTAGTAGATGCCCCAACGACATCTGCTGGACTTTGGTCTCCTACAAGGACGTGTACGACCACAAGATCGCGTGCAACTACCACCGGTGTGTCTGCACGGAGCCAGGATGCGAGTTCACCAGCGTCAAGAAAGTGTTCGTTGAGCACCTCATATCTTCCCACTCGATGATAGTGCCCAGATAGAGCCCCAAAAAATGGGACCCGTCTGTGCCGGTTTGTGCACCGGGCTCGCTCAAAGCTGAGGTCATCAGCATCGGGAAGGAGGGCAAGATGTGTGTTGCCCAAATTGACGGGCATATCACGGACTTCCTCCTATCCATCAGGCCAGTTAGGTCGGTGGCGTGCGAATCGCCGCAGTACGAGGTGAGGTTTTTGTTGGTAGTCTTGTTCGGTAGTTTCAATCAGGTTGTAGTAAAGAGGTCATCCGAAAGAACGATTAGGTCATCGCCGGCCAACACCGCGCAGGAAGTTGTAACATCCCAAATCTTTAATCAAAGTTATCAAGATCCAAATCAGCCAATTTAGGGTTAACAAAAACTCGTTATCATCAAAATAATTAAGAATGCATATGTGTGTTGCATTAATATAGAATGTTTTTGAATTGCAATGTTTGTTTGTTCTAATGGTTGTGCAATGATTCAAAGATGAATTCCACATCATCTAGATCATCCCCAAGGAAAATCCAAAGAAAAACAAATCAAATAAGATTAAAAAGTGCAAATGGTCATTTGTGCCATTTTAATCCACTGTGTCACTTTAGGTGTTCCTAGAAGGCAAATTCAAACAGAAACAATTCTAACTCTTTGCACCCCTTGCTAGTACATGTAAACATCTACCAAGGTCCACTTTGAAATATTACAAAAACTTTTGAACACTAATTTTAAATGGCATTTGAAAATGGAATCCATTTCATATCCACATATCCCACTTTTTAAAAAGTCACTCAAATGAGTTCACCTTGACAATCCCAGCAACCACAAATGCTTAAGCATATGACTAACACACCCACCAAAAATCATTTCAAAATTCAAACAAAACTTTCTTGCGGCCGTTTTTTCGAACAGTTGTCAGGCAGAGAAAAATTGGCCTAACTAATATTGTTGCTAATCAACTCTTTGTCCCCCATTCGACCCCCTATGCTCTTCACTGTCTCCCCTAGTCCCCACCAAGCCATCAAGGAGCTACCCCTTAGCCTACAGCAGCAGTGCCGCGCCGCCCATTCTTGGTCGCTGCCGGCCAAATGTGGGCAACGCGCCAGAGACAGCACCATGCCAAACCAGCACATCCCCTAGCTCCGCCGCACCCTACCGCGATCCCCTGTCCACCCCACAGACACAACCAAGCCCTGGACCACCGTAGACAGCCAACGCACCGAGCCTCTGCGCCATGCATGGAACATGCTAGAGTTCCGTCCCCGACAGGCCAGCACAAGTCGCGCCTCGACCTCAGCTTGCATGCACCGCTCCGCCTTAACCCTAGCACGCCACTAGACATGCCCTTTTCCTGTCGCGCGACCAGTAGCCACCGCACACAGCGTCGAGCATCGCCTCTGCCGCTCAGAGCGTCAGCCTTTCCCGACCGCATACCACCGCCCCTAGATGCGCCATTGCGCCGTAGCTGACCGCCAGGAGGCAAGCCATCGTCTGCATACCCCGCCCATGCCTCTAGCACCCTGTACCACCGTCACCGACGAGCTCACCGTCACCCTCACGGTTCCCTCGTCGACCCTATATAAGGATCCCTCCCCAGCACCATTTCTCCACACTACCTCACTCCCCACCTCCCACTGAGTACCTCACACCATTCCCGGAGCCACTCGAGCCACTCGAGCCACTGTTCGCTGGAATTTCAACCGGAGCCACCGTAGTAGAGGAAGGGGCAGTCGATTGCGACCACCCCAAGAGCCGCCGCGACCACGCCTGAGTCTGCAGTCGTCTCCTCGTTCGATCGCCCCCATCGCCATGTTAGCTGGAGCCCTGGTAAGCCCCCACTAGACCCCCACCGAGCCGCTAAGGTCCTGTCTCGCCAGTGACCAGTCCGTCATCGACGATGAGCCAGAGCCGTCGATCGTAGTTCTAATCGTACGGTCCACAACGCCCCATACCGCTTCGCGTTTAGTTGTGCCTCTGACTTGCAGGACCCCCTTGTCAGTTGCCAGCTGCACCGTGGAGTGTCACTGGGCCGGCCCATTTAGTTTCCCGCGCTGGCCCTAGAATTCAAATAAGCCTTTTTTATTTAGACTTAATCTAGTTTCTGTCCACTTGTTTAAAAATCAATTTAGAAAGATTTACTTAACCAAATGACATGATTCCAATTTTGCTAGAAAGATAATTTAAATCTCTATCCAAGCCTGTTGGATTTAAATCAATTAGAGTTATAGATCACCTATAGCAAAAAGATCAAGACAGAGACTTTTCTACATTCAAACATTGTTCAAAAATCAAGCACAATAGCTTTTGAGTTGATTCCAACTCTCAAAAATCACATTTGATAATAACTATCTGAATATGTAATAATATTTAGGTTTGCATGCAGTGACTTTGGACTAGTACCAAAATAATGCTATATGGGCATTTCTAGTCACTTTAAATCATTAAAATAATGAACTTAAACTTATTAAAAGGTGATCCAACATTTAAATCACATTCCCATGTATTAGAATATGTGGTGATGACATGTGTCCACATGATACCATATTTTAATTGGAGAATATTAAATCTTATTTATTTTCAATGAGTAGAAATTACTTTTCTAAAATAAAATAAATGAAACTAGTTCATTAAACCTTGTGATGAATGTGATGATACTAGATCATCAATTATGTGCCTTAGTGTGCTAAATAGACTAGTTAAGTATTGTTTGGTGATTGTGTATTCCGTATATATTTATAGACGATAGTACCGACCATGTCTACGAGGAGGAGGGGTTCTACCCCGAAGAAGACGAGGAGAATTTCAACCACTGCACCAACCAAGGCAAGCCATCATTAACAATGCAAGCTAACACTTGCAAGATTTTATTGGCAAGCTATTGTTAGCAAGCTAGAATTAAGCAAGATGCATTCGGCATGCTTTGGTTATACCTTTTTGATTTATACTAATCCCAAGTTTTACTTACAAGCTTTACTTTCTTTTACTTTACCAAAGTTCTTTACTTTAATTATAGATAGCATAAAGAGTATAAAACTTGTCCTATCTAGTTAGACTTAGATGTCATTCTATGGAATGAGATTGATATTAGCATCCCACATTAGTGAACACTCTTAACTTAGTAGTTTAGAGCTAAACCAAGAACTTGATCACTTTAGATGGGAATACTTGGTGAAAATGATTATGAAAACCTTGGAATCATGAGTCATTCTATTGAGATGTTTTGACATGTGTTGAGAAACACAAATGGTTTATGATGATGAAAATGTTGAGGCATGAGCCTTAGCCCTTTTACAAAAACTGATGGTTGGATTCGGATGCGATACCATTCCAATTTTATTGTACAACCACAATACCTGAATTGGGTAAGGCTTAGTCGGAAGTTTATATGCATTTGTATTAGTTCCCTCGCGTGAGAGGTTTGAGCTGAGGCTACCTCACAATGTTCTCCACCTATGCAGTGCCCAAGATGACAGATGGTCATGGTTGGGAGGCCATACTCATAGGAGAGGTGCTTATACTAGGGTGTGTAAAGGAAATGTTATGTTTGATTATCTCCATACTAAGTATGATGATTCAGGGTTATCCCTGACAGATGTATCAAATTTTGTGGTGAAAGTGTACCACCTCTGCAGAGTGTCAAACTACTCGAATAGTCGCGTCCATGGTTATGGACAGTTGGAGTGGCCATACTGTCCCGTTGTCAGATGTTTTCAAAATGACGTATGAAATGAATTGTGACATGACTGGACCACAATAGAGTTGTGACTATGACAACTAAGTTAGAACTTTATTTTATCTTTCTTTGTTTCTGAACTTAGCTTAGGTTTCAAACTTAACTTTACAAATAAAATTAGATCTTAGCATTCCTACTAGAACTACCTTACTTGTTAGTGATAGTTTGTGAGTACTTAAAGAGTACTCATGGCTTTGTCCCTGGCTATTCTCGTGGCCAGACTATGAGGAGGACTATCCGGAAGAAGGACAGCAGGACTGCTACGACAACTAGGACTATCTCCCATCGTCAGCATTGCCTGTGACACTGAAGATGGAGCCCACCGCTACACTATTTATTTCGCTACTTACGTGTACTAAGACTGGATCATGAGATCCTTTATTTGTGTAAGACCTTATAATGGTTTGTAATGGGTGATGTACTGTGATATCCAATCTGTTATGTCTCGCAAAAATGGTAATCCTGGGATTGTGATGTATGGCATAACAGGCATCTGGTATTAAAAATCCGGGTGTTGACAAGTTGGTATCATAGCCATCCTGACCATAGGAGATCCTAGTTAGAATGGACATCCGAACAAAAACTTAGTTTCAAAACCAAAGTGAGTATTTGTGAAAATCTATTTCCCCTCTTACCCTTGAGATTCTTTCAAAAAGATACATGTTCCTCAAAACTCTTACATTACTATACAAAATTTGACACACTTGATCACCTCACTAACTTTCTCATCCTAAATTCTTATAGATGGAAGTTCAGTACTGCATGTTCTACCAGTTGGGCAACAGAGGCCAACTGATCTTCAAGAGGGATCTTGATGCACTGTCTGAGTACTTGAGCGTCCGCATCCGTAATTCTTCGGAGCTCAACTCAATGACCACCCAGGAGGAGATTTACAATGGCTGATAGTTGCTGATCTTCGAGGCAAGATGAAAGCACCACTTTCCGAGAAGATTCAATTCACCGTGAGAGAGAACAACTGGCTAGATGGATTAGCCAGGGCAATGCATGAAGCTCTCACTCGTATTTGCGCACAGAATGCCAACTTGATGCAGGGAACTCGCTTAGCTCACTATGCAAGGCGTGATTCTATGGGAATGCCTCTGGAGATGCCAAGTCACCCGGAGTTGAAACGCCAAGTGGAGAACCTCGACTTCCTACTGTATGACAGACAGAATGAATTGGACAATGCTTGATAGTACGCCAACCACAACCTTGCCATTGCCGCCCAGAAGGCCTAGACTTTCTCACTGCTTGTCAAGGATCGTCAATCACTTCGTCGTCAACGCAAAAAGAAGGATCGCACCTCGACCGTCTTCGCAAGAAGGTGGTCGACCTCGAGAAGACCATCAAGGAGGAAGAAGCTCAACTTGCAGTAAAAGAAGAAGAGGAAGAAGAAGGTGAAGACATCCAGGGGATATTCACTCGTACCTCAGCAATGATGATGACTATCTGGAGGATAATGCCATGGACTTCTACACCGATGATGATGACTCCGACTTCATCGATGATAAGTAGATGCACTAGAGCACTATCGTAGGAGTGAGAAGTATCGGTCCCATTGTATCTTAGCTTACAGAATGGTTCTTAAAACCATCTGTTTTCCTTTTGTTGTGGTGTGTGTGTTTGTATCGTGTGCTTTGCTTGAATGAATGAAAAGAAGTTAGTTTGCCAAACCTAAGTCAAACTCAAAGTTTTAGCTTTGAAACCAAAACCATAAACCTTAGAACTTTCCCTCTTACCCCTGTATCTATCTCAATCTTCATATGACTCGTGGAAACCAAGGAGGGAGCAGCTCAACGCAGGACCCGATGCTGCAAATTCTGCAGACGCTAATTGCGGACCATGAAGCTAGTAGAGTAGAGCGCCAAGCAAATCTAGCCACCCTGCAGCAGATCGCCCAGATGGCCCACAACAATCAAGGCCATGGAAATCAGGATCATCATGGATCCAAACTCAAAAACTTCCAGAATACCAATCCCCCAATCTTTAGCAAGTCTGAAGACTCGCTGGATGCTGATGATTGGTTACATACCATGGAGAATAACTTAGAAGTCGTAGGAGTGGATGCCAACGAGAAAGTTCTGTTTGCCACCCACTATCTGGCAGGAGATGCAAGAGATGGTGGAATATCACCCGTGCAATGAACCACGGTCAAGTGATGACGTGGGAAGCTTTCAAAGTCAAGTTCAGCCGCACCCATGTTCCACAGGGTTTAGTCACCAGAATGAGAGATGAATTCAGAGAACTAAAGCAAGGCAGAATGACTGTAGTGGAGTACCGTGACAGATTTTTGTCCCTCGCCAGGTATGCACCTGATGAAATCAACACTGGAGCCAAGAAGAAGGAGAGATTCCTAAACGGACTGCATGATGAGATGCAGACGATACTAGTCAACATCCGTTTTGAGGATCTCGAAGAGCTAGTCGACTCTGCCATTCAGATGGAAGGGAAGATCAACCAAGCAAATGATAACCGCAAATGTCGGATGATGCACCAAACTGGATCCCACAGTGTCCAGAAGTATCGTCCCAACCCGTCTGCCGGATATGCTCCGTAGAATAATAGACCCCCAATGTCTCGCCCAAGCTACCCCAACCGTAGCGGAGGGAAAAATGTGAAGTCCGGAGGGAACAACAACAACCACCCCAGCAACTCCAACAACTTCCACTGTGCACCGCCCAAGTCCAACAACAACAACACTGCCCCAAGGACTAGAAGCAATGTCGTGCCTGTGGCAGCAAAAGACAAGTCTCAGATTACTTGTTTTGAGTGTGGAGTGAAGGGTCACTACTCCAATGAGTGTCCCAAGAAGATTGCCGCCAGTGCCAATGTGAATGCCCTAGCTCAATAGCAGCGCTGTGTTCAGCCCGGACGAAGATTCGCCCCAGGGAACCCTCACAACCACAATGGCCGTCTCTTCCACATGAACGCCGAAGAAGCCCAAGAAGCGCCATATGTCGTGCTAGGTATGTTTTCTGTTAACTCAGTATTAGCAAGAGTGTTGTTTGATTCTGGAGCATCACACTCATTTGTTACCAAAGAATTTGCATGCACTAGTAAGATTCACCCAACCCACTTGAAGCATGTTATGATAGTTCAAATACCTGGTTCAACCACAAAAGCTAGAAAAATTTGCAAGGCTGTACTTATCAGAATACATGGGATATATTTTTATGCCAATCTAATAGTACTCGGAACCAAAGGTTTGGAAGTAGTACTAGGAATGGATTGGATGTCGAAGCATAAAGGATTGATCGACTGTGCTAATAAATCCATCACCATGACCAGTAGCTTGGGAGTATCAGTAGAGCATATATCTGAAACCTTGCCCCATCAATTCAAATGCAACAAGAGTTTAGCCCTCCCCACCATAGACCAAGTCAGAGTAGTATGTGAATACCCTGACATATTCCTAGATGAATTGCCCGGTATTCCCCCAGATCGGGATAAAGAGTTCATTATTGTTCCTGGAAGCGGAGCCATATCTCAGAGACCCTATAGCATGAACCCATCGGAGTTAGTGGAGCTAAAGAAGCAACTGGATGCTATGCTGGCGAAAGGTTTGATTCAACCAAGCGCATCGCCATGGAGATCGCCCGTGTTGTTCGTCGACAAGAAACATGGAGGTAACCGTTTGTGCACAGATTATAGGAAGCTGAATGACATCACCATCAAGAACAAGTACTCACTGCCCAAGATAGAGGATCTGTTTGATCAGTTGACTGGTGCCAGAGTGTTCTCTAAGATTGATCTTAGGACTGGTTATCACCAACTTAAGATTCATGCAACGGATATTCCAAAGACCGCCTTTACCACTAGATATGGATTATATGAGTATACAGTCATGTCTTTTGGATTAACCAATGCCCCCGCTTATTTCATGAATCTCATGAATAAGATCTTTATGAATTTCCTAGATAAGTTTGTCGTTGTGTTTATCGACGATATCCTTATCTACTCCAAGTCAGAAGAAGACCATGAGCAACATGTAAGAATTATCCTTGAAACCCTGAGAGAGCATCAGTTGTATGCCAAGTTCAGCAAAATTGAGTTTTGGATGAAAGAAGTAGGATTCCTCGAACATATTGTGTCTGCCGGAGGAGTCGTTGTTGATCCCGCCAAGATCAAAGATGTTGAAGAATGGGAAGCCCCAACCACTCAAACCCAAGTCCGTGCATTTCTCGGATTAGTGGGATATTACCGCAAGTTCGTAGAAGGATTTTCGAGCATCGCAAGACCCATGACACAATTGTTGAACAAGGACAAGAAGTTTGAATGGACTGACAAATGTGAAGCAAGTTTCCAAGAGCTCAAGAAGAGATTGATTTCAGCCCCAATATTGATTATGCCAGATATCAAGAAGTCGTTTGATGTGTATTGTGATGCATCCAAGATTGGTCTTGGATGTGTATTGGTGCAAGAAGACAAAGTCATCGCATATCTGTCTCGACAACTAAAGTAGCATGAGAAGAACTACCCTACCCATGATCTTGAGTTAGCAGCTGTAGTTTTAGCTTTGAAGACATGGCGTCATTATCTTATGGGTAATCGCTGTGAGACTTACTCAGATCACAAGAGCTTGAAGTATATTTTCACTCAGATGGAGCTGAATATGAGGCAAAGGAGATGGATAGAGTTAATCAAGGATTATGACCTTGACATTCCCTATCACCTCGGCATAGCCATTGTGGTAGCAGATTCTCTTAGGCAATTGCCGTGTAGATTAAACACCATGATCAAGGAGAAGCAACCAAGTTTGCATGAAGAGTTGGAGCACTTTAGAACTGAGTTAGTTAGCAAAGGATTTTTAGCTAGCATGGAACTTCAACCCACTTTGATCAGTCAAATCAAGGAAGCCTAGAAGGGAAATGCAACTATCGACAGAATCAAGCATCGTATTGGTACAGGAAAGGTACCTGGATTCACCGAAGACGAAGAAGGAGTTCTGTGGTACAAAGGATGTACCTGTGTGCTAGCACATTCGGAGCTGAAGCAAGTTATCATGCAAGAAGCTCATGATACTCTTTATTCTATCCACCCCGGAGGAACGAAGATGTATCAAGATTTGAAGGAGCAATTTTTGTGGCACAAGATGAAGAGAGAAATCGGAAGCTACATCGCCAAGTGTGATATCTGGCAGAGAGTCAAAGTGGAACATTAGAGACCCGCAGGACTGTTGCAACCATTACAGATTCCGGAATGGAAATGGGATTCCATCGGAATGGATTTTATCATCGGTTTGCCTACCTCCAGTAGGGGAAATGACTCAATATGGGTCATCGTTGATAGACTATCGAAGGTAACCCATTTTATACCTGTCAAGACTACCTACAAGAGTCTAGCAAAGTTGTATATTGCTAGAATAGTCAGTTTGTATGGAACCCCCAAGACCATAGTGTCAGATCATGGAACCCAATTTACCTCGAGATTTTGGCAGAAAGTCCAAGAAGGATTGGGAACCAAGTTGAATTTCAGCACAACTTATCACCCACATACCGATGGACAGACTGAAAGGGTCAACCAAATCCTAGAATATATGTTGAGAGCTTGTGTGTTAGAGTATGGGTCAAAATGGGAAGATTGTCTACCTTTCGTAGAATTCTCATACAACAACAGTTATCAAGCCAGTTTGCAAATGGCCCCATTTGAATTTATATATGGAAGGAAGTGTCGTACCCCTTTGAATTGGTCGCAAGTAGGAGAGAGTCAGATTTTTGGACCCGACATCCGATGGGAAGCCGAAGAGAAGGTTCACAAACTCCGTGAGCACCTCAAGACCGCGCAATCCAGACAGAAGAGTTATGATGACAAGAGACAGAGAGACCTGACTTTCAATGTCGAAGATTTTGTGTATCTCAAAGTTTCACCATTGAAGGAGACGCAACGTTTTCATCTAAAAGGAAAGCTAGCCCCCAGATATATTGGACCCTTCAAGATTCTGAATCATCGAGGAGAAGTATCGTATCAACTGGAACTTCCTAAGGAGATGTCAGCCATCCATAATGTGTTCCATATCTCGTTACTTCGCAAATGCTTAGAAGTGCCGGAGAAGACCGAAGTTTTCAAGAACATCGATCACCGAGCCGTTGATATCAACAAGGATCTGACGTATCGTGAAGTGCCCATCCATATCTTGGAGGAAGCTTATAGAACCACCAGGACCCGGAGTATCAAGTTTCTCAAGATCCACTGGAGCAACCATACCGAAGAAGAAGCCACTTGGGAGCGGAAGATTACATTAGGACTGAGTTTCCAGATCTCTTTAGTTCCTAGTTTTCTTTCATAAATCTCAGGATGAGATTTTGTTTAAGGGGGGAAGGTTTGTAACATCCCAGATCTTTAATCAAAGTTATCAAGATCCAAATCACCCAATTTAGGGTTAACAAAAACTTTTTATCATCAAAATAATTAAGAATGCATATGTGTGTTGCATTAATATAGAATTGTTTTGAATTGCCATGTTTGTTTGTTCTAATGGTTGTAAAATGATTCAAAGATGAATTCCACATCATCTAGATCATCCCCAAGAAAAATCCAAAGAAAAAGAAATCAAATAAGATTAATAAGTGCAAATAGTCATTTGTGCCATTTTAATCCACTAGGTCACTTTAGGTGTTCCTAGAAGTCATATTCAAATAGAAACAATTCTAACTCTTTGCACCCCTTGCTAGTACAAGTAAAGATCTACCAAGGCCCACTTTGAAATCTTACAAAAACTTTTGAACACTAATTTTAAATGGCATTTGAAAATGGAATCCATTTCATATGCATAGATCCCACTTTTTCAAAAATCACTCAAATGAGTTCACCTTGACAATCCCCAGCAACCACAGATGCTTAAGCATATGACTAACACACCCACCAAAAATCATTTCAAAATTCAAACAAAACTTTCTTGTGGCCATTTTGTTGAACAGTTGGCAGGCAAAGAAAAATTGGCCTAACTGATACTTTTGCTAATCAACTCTATGTCCCCCATTCGACCCCCTCTGCTCTTCCCCGTCTCTCCTAGTCCCCACTAAGCCATCAAGGAGCTACCCCTTAGGCTCCAGTAGTAGTGTCGTGCCGCCTATTCCTGGTCGCCGCTGGCCAAACATGGGCAACGCACCAGAGACAGCGACGTGCCAAACCAGCACACCCCTAGCTTCGCCGCGCCCTACCGCGATCCCCTATCCACCCCACGGACATAGTCGAGCCTTGGACCACCGTAGACAGCCCACGCACCGAGCCTCTGCGCCATGCACAGAGCACGCTAGAGCGCCGTCCCTGACAGGCCAGCACAAGACGCACCTCGACCTTAGCTTGCACGCGCCACTCCGCCTTAACCCCAGCACGCCACCAGACATGCCCTTTTCCCGTCGCGCAACTAGCAGGCACCGCATGCAGCGTCGAGCATCGCCTCTGCCGCTTAGAGCACCAGCATTTCCCGACTGCATACCACCACCAGTAGCTGCGCCATTGCGCCGTAGATGGCCGCCAGGAGGCAAGCCACCGTCCGCCTACCCCGTCCATGCCTCTAGCACCCTGTACCACCGTCACCGACGAGCTCACCGTCGCCCTCACAATTCTCTCGTCAACCCTATATAAGGAGCCCTCCCTAGCACCATTTCTCCACACTACCTCACTCCCCACCTCCCACTGAGTACCTTACGCCATTCCCGGAGCCACTCGAGCCACCGTTCGCCGGAATTTCCACCAGAGCCGCCACAACAGAGGAGTGATGACCCACAAGTATAGGGGGCGTATCGTAGTATTTTCGAGGGAAGTGAAACCCAATTTATTGATTCGACACAAGGGGAGCCAAAGAATATTTATAAGTCTTAACAACTGAGTTTTTAGGTCAGATGGCAACTTATAGGCGAAGAGGGAGACCAAGGGGGTGTCTGGGGCGGCCAGGCCCAGCCCGCGTGACCAGGCCCAGCCCGCGTGGCCAGGTGGTGTGGCTGGGCCCCATCCCCTCTCCGTCTCGTATTCTGGCTCCTGGTGTCCCTTGGTAAAATAATGACTTTGGCTTTTGTCCCGTCCAATTCCGAGAATATTCATTTTCTGACTTTCCTGGAACCAAAAACAGCAGAAAACAGGCAGCTGGCATAGTGCCTCTTGTTAATAGGTTAGTCCAAGAAATCATATGTAAAGTACTCCAAAGTATGGACAAAACATAAGAAAGTAGATAAAACCAAGCATGGAACATCAAAAATTATGGATATGTTTGCAATGTATCAAGGAGGAAGGGGGCAGTCGATTGCGACCACCTGAGGAGCCGCCGCGACCACGCCTGAGTCCACCGTCGTCTCCTCATTCGATCGCCCCCATCACCACGTTAGCTAGAGCCCTGGTAAGCCCCCACTAGACCCCCACTAAGCCACTAGGGTTCCATCTCACCGGCGACCAGTCTGTCGTCGACGATGAGCCAGAGTCGTCGATCGTAGTTCTAATCGCACGGTCCACATCGCCCTGTACCGCTTCATGTTTAGTTGTGCCGCTGACATGCGGGACCCCCTTGTCAGTTGTCAGCTGCACCGCGGAGTGTCACTGGGCCGGCCCATTTAGTTTCCCGCACTGGCCCTAGAATTCAAATATGGATTTTTCTATTTAGACTTAATCTAGTTTCTGTCCACTTGTTTAAAAATCAATTCAAAAAGATTTACATAACCAAATGACATGATTCCAATTTTGCTAGAAATATAATTGAAATCTCTATCCAAACCCGTTGGATTTAAATCAATTAGAGTTATACATCACTATAGCAAAAATAATAAGACAGTGACTTTTCTACATTCAAACATTTTTCAAAAATCAACCATAATAGCTTTTGAGTTGATTCCAACTCTCAAAAATCACATTTGATAATAACTATCTGAATATGTAATAATATTTAGGTTTGCAACAAATCAACATCCCCAAGCTTAACTCATGCTCGTCCTCGAGTAGGTAAGTGGTAAAAAGAAAGAATAATTTTTGAGGTGACATGCACCATCATAAACTTGATCAAAGTATTTGTAAAACATTCAAAGCTGGGATCATAGTACCTCAATCATAACATGAAAGACAAAGTTCTAGCAATAAGACAAATAAACTATGATGCACATAAAGAAAACATAGCATAGTAGCATTCAGCATGTCCCTCATAGAGTAGCAAACATAAATGCATAGGACACCTTCAAAGTTTATAAGAGTGACTAGATACAAATAGTTTAAAATAAGCAATATCAAGGTATGCACCAATCAACAAGTCTTGGGACAATGCACATAGAACTAAGAATAGCCACTATGCTCTCTAAGTAGGTGCATAAAGGTAGAAGGTGGAGACTCAATATATATAGTGGAAGAAAGGCCTTCATAGAAGGAAGTAGGGATTCAAGTCTCATAAAGAGCTTCCAAAAATTATGGTACTTAATAGCTTTCAGCTCTCATTACCCCTATCATAAGCATCTTGAAGGTGATTAAGGTTAAAGTGAACAAACTATGGTGTACATGCTTGACGAAGTATAAGTTAGAAATCTCATGTCCCTTGAATACGAGGGCCGCTCCTCATGCTACTCAAGTTTAGTCACCGGTAAGTTCTTGTCATCGTAAGTATATGTGTATCATAGAGAACCGCCAACGGGGTACCCCTTTCCTAATGATACGAAAGAATCCCCATATCAAAATGACAAGGCATGCAAACAACGAGCATCTCAGCAATCTTCTTATTTACCATGGGAGTATGGTGCTTTTTTTTCTCTTTCCTCTTTTCATAATATCTTTTTTTTTATTTTTCTCTTTTTTCTCAATATAGGACTCCTTTTTTTATAAGAAGAATGCTTCATAGGCAGCTCATTATGGTTACACTGCAGGTTTCCACCATGTCAGCATGGATTAGACCAGCGACACATGCGTTTCTCTAACACATATACATAACTCCATGGACTTACAAGCTCCCCTTTCATTTCACACTGACGACATCCATAGACAAAAGAGCATGATATCAACTAGGTACAAAGTACCCGTGCAATGTTGAAAGCGTTCCCCATGATAGCATGGTTCTGCTAATCCCCAACATATAAGTGCAAGCATATACAACATAGACGACACAATGGTTCAAGTTTATTAAGGGCAAGAAAAGTAAAGTGTGCCATCAAGTTTGTGAGAGCTTTAATCACTAGTTTTCTGATAACAAGTTTAATTCAGAAGGTAGATAAAAACATGAATATACTTGGAATAGCATATGCTAGTAGGTAGGTATGGTGGACTATTTGGAATAACTTGGTTTAAGGAGTTGGATGCATGAGTGGAACTCATACTTGGTTGTGGAGGCTAGCAAAAGACTGGGAGCGACAAACTAAGAGAGCAATAATGGCCATAATCATGTAGAGCGACAAAACATCATTAATCAAAGCATAAAGTGACACTACAAGTTAAAAACTAAAGGATCATAAAGGCTTATGGTGACTTGGTATAGTCATAACATGGTGTGAGCATGCGCCAAGTCAACCCAAATAAAGCATCAAAGGAGAATACCACAATACTATGCTTTAGTATGCTAAAACAACGCATGATTCTTCCAAGGCACATTAAGCAATCTCAATTGTTTATAACAAGTCATGCTACAGAAAAGAATACTAAGCATAAAGCCAAAACAATATCAAGCATGGCATGACAAAGCATAGGCCACAGTCAAAACAAGCTCTTTTTATCACTTAAACCTGAACTTTCCTACTCTTTTCCAATCCAAACCAAACTATTTGAAAACCAATGTATGAAAGAGGGGGTCCAACCAATTTATTCACAAAACTAAGAAAACCAAGCAAAAGAAAAACCAAAACAAAAACAAAAAAGAAGACGCTCCAAAAATAACACAACTGTGCATGAAACAATAAAAATGAAGTGTTTGGAAAGAACCTGAAATTTTTATTGATGAAGAAGGGGATGCCTTGGGCATCCCCAAGATTTGACGCTTGTAACTCTTGAATATTTCTTGGGGTGACACGGGTGGGATCCCAAAGCTTGAGATTTAGTCCATCCTTCATCTCATTACTCATTCCTTCCATACACCTGAAATTTTTCCTTCATACAAAACTTCACACAATCTTTATTAGCAACATTAGTGCACTCAAGATAAAAAGTCTTTAGATTCAGTTCTAACACCAATAAAACTTCCATTAAAATACTAGCTACTGTAGCACTTCCCTAAAAAAGCTCAATTCCCCAAAAGAACTCAAAAAGGAACCAACAAGAAGCAAATGCAAATAATGGCAGAAATCTGTCAAAACAGACCAGAAGGTAAAGACGATTTTTTTTGAAGACCTTCTGTTGCTCAAATCGAAAAGTGTTGAACTAACGAAAGTTAGATAACAACCCGGGGCAGAAGCACAAAAATTCACGCCTCAAAAGGACGTACATAGATTGTACACGGATTTTATAGTGAAGCACATAAATCTGTTTCGAGACAACAACTTTCTGAACCATTACTTCTTTCTTATTAGAGGTTACTCTTGGCACAAAAAGCAAATAAAAAAGGATAAGGAGTGGTTATGAATGAATTAATAACTTCCAAGAATCATCTAAAACTTTTGGGTTATCTCCCAATAAGTACTTTTTTTAACGCCTTTAAGTTAGGCATGACAGTTTGAGAGGATGGTCACATAAGAAATATGAATTGAAGTAAAAGAGAGAATCAAGAAGCAAATTCAAAACACATTTAAGTCTAACCCACTTCCTATGCATAGGAATCTTGTATGCAAATAAATTCGCAAGGAACAAAGTGACAGGAATAGGAAGATAAAACAAGAGTAACTTCAAAACTTTCAGCACATAGAGAGGTGTTTCAATACCATGAAAACTTCTACAACCATATTTTCCTCTCTCATAATAATTTTCAATAGGCTCATGAATAAAATCAACAATATAACTATCACATAAAGCATGCTTTTCATGTTCTATAAAACATAATTTTTATCAAGCTCAAAAATAGTGGGATTAAAACCTTCAAATCCACTTTTAACAATTCTATAACAAGATAACTGATCATTCAGTATAGGAACATCGTCTAGAGCTTTATCATAAACGATTTCTAAGCAAAACTCTTTAGTACCATGCATCTCGAAGTTAGGCACAAATAAAGGATTATCACAGATAACATGAGCATAACATTCATCTTCCTTTGGTAAGCATGGGGGGCAATCAAATAATGTAAGGGATAAAGAGTTACTCTCATTAGAAGGTAGGCATGGGTAGCTAATCCATTCTTCCTCCTTTTGGTCATCACCCTCCTCCTCTTTTTCATCTAATGAGCTTTCAGGTTCATCAATTTCTTCTTCCATAAGATCCTGCAAGGCATTAGTCTCTTCCAGTTGTGGAAAGCATCTATTCATATATTCAAGAATATAGCCATTTTCTTCCTTGTAATTATGAAAGCAAAATTTAAGTATATCATAAACCTCATATTTATAAGGTGAATCATAAATATTTCCAAGCAAAATAGCAAGTTCAAATGCACCCTTCCAAGCAATAAATTCTTCGATTTGTTCCACACCATAAAAGTCAGAATTTCCTTTAACATAAGAAGATATGGTAACATTATCATTATACTCACATTGAAAAGGGATGTGTTTATACCTCTTACAGCAACAAGATTTATCAAATCAATAAGTAACATTATAAGTAGAGCACATGTTTCTAGCAATGGTATACAATTTATCAATTTGTTCCCATAAGTGTTTCCCTTTTTGTGACAAGCGGTGTTCCTTATAATAATATTTTTGATCTTCCGTGAACCCACCTTGCTAATAAGATTCAGTTTCAAAGAAACCAACTATTGATAAAAAGCATGATAAAGCAAGACAATAACAGACCAACGAAAATACCAACTAGAGTAGGAATTAGTTTTTTTGTATTTTTGATAAAGAAACAAGCAAACAAGGCGGAAATAAACTAAGCTCGAACAATAGTGGTTCCAAGTGAACTTGATAAATAAAGCTATGCTCCCCGGCAACAGCGCCAGAAAATAGTCTTGATGACCCACAAGTATAGGGGGTGTATCGCAGTATTTTCGAGGGAAGTGAAACCCAATTTATTGATTCGACACAAGGGGAGCCAAAGAATATTTATAAGTCTTAACAACTGAGTTGTCAATTCAGCCGCACCTGGAAACAATCTTGCTCACAACAGTTTATCAGTAGCAACAGTGTTGTAGTAGGAATAGTAAAGTAGCAGCAGTAGTAAAGTAAAGACAATAGTAACAATAGCAGTAAACAGTAGGATTCGAGTGCGGTAGGCATATGGATGGATGGACGGGCGTTGTATGGACAAGACAATTCACATAGCAATCCGAACATAGGGCAATTGCAGATAAATAAGATAAATCATCCAAGTACTAGATAATCATAGACATGTGCTCCAAATATAGTCATACGTGCTCGCAATGAGAGCTTGCACAACATCTTTTGTCCTGCCAGCCCGTTTGCAGCGGGACCTCAAGGGAACTACTGGCAGTTAAGGTACTCCTTTTAATACAGCACCGGAGCAAAGCATTAACACTCCGTGAACACATGTGATCCTCACATCAAAGCCATTCCCCCCGGTTATCCCAATTTCTGTCACTTCGGGGCCATTGGTTCCGGACAACAACGTGTGTATACAACTTGCAGGTAACACCAAAAACAATACTATCATAATGTATCAATAACATGTTTAGATCTAAAATCATGGCACTCGGGCCCTAGTGACAAGCATTAAGCATAACAAGTTGCAACAAAGTCAAAAAGCACTAATAGAAGATAGTAGGCACCATGCCCTAATAATCCGATGCCATTACATGAACGATCTCATCCAATCCCTACCATCCCCATAGCCTACAGCGGGGGATTACCCTCTCATAGATGGGGGAAACATGGATGGTCGATGGAGGAGCGATGGTGATGATGATGGCGATGATCTCCTCCAATTCCTCGTCCTGGCAGGGTGCCAGAACGGAGTTTCTGGTGCTCTTTCATGGAATCTGGTGGTGGCGGCGGAGCGGAACTCCTGGAAAAACGTTCACCCCCCTGAGTTTTTAGGTCAGAAGGCAACTTATAGGGGAAGAGGGAGACCGAGGGGGTGTTTGGGGTGGCCAGGCCCAGCCCGCGCGGCCAGGTGGTGTGGCTGGGCCCCAGCCCCTCTCCGTCTCGTATTCTTGCTCTTGGTGTCCCTTGGTAAAATAATGACTTTGGCTTTTGTCCTGTCCAATTCCAAGAATATTCATTTTCTGACTTTCCCGGAACGAAAAATAGCAGAAAACATGGAGCTGGCACTATGGCTCTTATTAATAGGTTAGTCCAAGAAATCATATGAAAAGTACTCCAAAGTATGGACAAAACATAAGAAAGTTGATAAAACCAAGCATGGAACATCAAAAATGCAACGTATCAAGGAGGAAGGGGGCAGTCGATTGCGACCACCTCAGGAGCCGCCGCAACCACGCCTGAGTCTGCCATCGTCTCCTCGTTCGATCGCCCCCATTTCCATGTTAGCTGGAGCCCTGGTAAGCCCCCACTAGACCCCCACTGAGCCGCTAGGGTTCCGTCTCACCGGCGACCAGTCCGTCGTTGACGATGAGCTAGAGCCATCGATCATAGTTCTAATCGCACGATCCACATCGCCCCATATCGCTTCGTGTTTAGTTGTGACGCTGACATGCGGGACCCCCTTGTCAGTTGCCAACTGCAGCGTGGAGTGTCACTGGGCCAGCCCATTTAGTTTCCCGCGCTGGCCCTAGAATTCAAATAAGGATTTTTCTATTTAGACTTAATCTAGTTTCTGTCCACTTATTTAAAAATCAATTTAGAAAGATTTACTTAACCAAACGACATGATTCCAATTTTGCTAGAAATATAATTTAAATCTCTATCCAAGCCCGTTGGATTTAAATCAATTAGAGTTATAGATCACTATAGCAAAAATAACAAGTCAGAGACTTTTCTACATTTAAACATTTTTCAAAAATCAACCATAATAGCTTTTGAGTTGATTCCAACTCTCAAAAATCACATTTGATAATAACTATCTAAATATGTAATAATATTTAGGTTTGCATGTAGTGACTTTGGACTAGTACCAAAATAATGCTATATGGGCATTTCTAGTCACTTTAAATCATTAAAATAATGAACTTAAACTTATTAAAAGGTGACCCAATATTTAAATCACATTCCCATGTATTAGAATATTTGGTGAAGACATGTGTCCACATGATCCCATATTTTAATTGGAGTATATTAAATCTTAGTTATTTTCAATGAGTAGAAATTACTTTTCTCAAATAAAATAAATGAAACTAGTTCATTAAACCATGTGATGAATAGTGTGCTAAATAGACTAGTTAAGTATTGTTTGGTGATTGTGTATTCCGTATATATTTATAGACGATTGTACCGACCAAGTCTACGAGGAGGAGGAGGAGTTCTACGCCGAAGAAGACGAGGAGAATTTCAACCACTTCACCAACCAAGGCAAGCCATCATTAACAATGAAAGCTAACACTTGCAAGCTATTATTGGCAAGCTATTATTAGCAAGCTAGAATTAAGCAAGATAACCTAAGAAAGATGCATTAGGCATGCTTTGGTTATACCTCTTTGATTTATACCAATCCCAAGTTTTACTTACAAGCTTTACTTTCTTTTGCTTTACCAAAGTTCTTTACTTTAATTATAGATAGAATAAAGATTATAAAACTTGGCCTATCTAGTTAGACTTAGATGTCATTCTATGGCATGAGATTGATATTAGCATCCCACATTAGTGAACACTCTTAACTTAGTAGTTTAGAGCTAAACCAAGAACTTGATCACTTTAGATGGGAATACTTGGTGAAAATGATTATGAAAACCTTGGAATGATGAGTCATTCTACTGAGATGTTTTGACATGTGTTGAGAAACATAAATGGTTTATGAAGATGAAAATGTTGAGGCATGAGCCTTAGCCCTTTATAAAAATTGATGGTTGGGTTCGGATGCGATACCATTTCAATTTTACCGTACAACCATAATACCTGAATTGGGTAAGGCCTAGCCGGAAGTTTATATGCATTAGTATGAGTTCCCTCGCGGGAGAGGTTTGAGCTGACGCTACCTCTCCATGTTGTAAACCAATGCAGTACCCAGGATGGCAGATGGCCATGGCTGGGAGGCCAAGCTCATAGGGGAGGTGCTTATACTAGAGTATGTAAAGGAAAGGTTATGTTTGATTATTTGCATACTAAGTATGATGATTCAGGGTTATCCCTGACAGATGTATCAAATTTTTTAGTGAAAGTGTACCACCTCTGCAGAGTGTCAAACTATTCGAATAGCCGTGTCCGCGGTTATGGAAAGTTGGAGTGGCCATATTGTTCCGTTGTCAGATGTTTTCAAAATGACTTATGAAATGAATTGTGACATGATGTGACCACAACATAGTTGTGACTATGACAACTAAGTTCCCACTTAGGTGATTTAGAACTTTATTTTATCTTTCTTTGTTTCTGAACTCAGCTTAGGTTTCAAACTTAACTTTACAAATAAACTTAGAGCTTAGCATTCCTACTAGAACTACCTTACTTGTTAGTGATAGTTTGCGAGTACTTAAAGAGTACTCATGGCTTTGTCCCTGGCTTTTCCCGTGGCCAGACTATGAGGAGGACTATCCGGAAGAAGGACAACAGGATGGCTATGACAACTAGGACTATCTCCCATTGTCAGCATTTCCTGTGACACTGAAGATGGATCCCACCACTACGCTATTTATTCCGCTACTTGTGTGTACTAAGACTGGATCATGAGATCCTTTATTTGTGTAAGACCTTATAATGGTTTGTAATGGATGATGTACTGTGATATCCAATCTGTTATGTCTCGCAAAAATGGTAATCCTGGGATTGCGATGTATGGCATAACAAGCATCTGGGATTAAAAATCCGGGTGTCGACAGAAGTGCTCACGTCTTTTCTGTCCAAGCCGCGGCTTTACTAGCATACTACTGAATCTGTCGTCGGACAAGATTCACCGGTGAGATATCACATCTTAATCCTCTTGTGATGATCCTACTGTGAGTGTATGTAATATTGTACTAATTAGCTAGTTTATGTTGGTGGCAGATTCCCTTTGTAATTGTAATTGCCGAAATGAAGGATCCCGAATTTCCTAGTTTGTTGTAGGAAATTTACATGTATGTTGCTGACCTAGATGCCGATAGGCGACAATAAAACGAGAGACATGTCCCAGGTAGGAAATCAAGTGTGCAGCCTGACTAGCACTTTAACACGTTGGAGCATTCTCGTTTCTTCGAGTATGCATGATGGGATATGTAGTGGTTCCTAGCTTAGTGTAAGCTTGTAGTTCTATACTTCTACTAAGTATTTTGTATGGAGTTCAGCTACTACTAATCTATCTTGTAGTAATACCTATGTAGTGGGACTTATTCAGATCGAGTGGAGAAAATGCATGGTCACGCTTTCCTTTTGAAACTTGGCTTTGCCGCATCGTTGTACATCCATTGAATTTCAATGTCGGCATTGCTGAATCTATCAATTCTTTTGGTCATTTTCTGCCACCGTTGAATCGGTCACATTAAATTGCTGCTGAATCTGGCATGTGCTGCTGAAAGTGAACCGGACGCGTCCTAGTCGCCCTTGTACATGGCCGTGTCACAATCTATATGAGACTTGGGCATTTTGGGTTGCATATGGAGGTCAGACAGGCATTGATGTGAGAAGAAGGTACTCAAAGCAGACTTGATCATCAGTTTTGCTTGCTCCAATGGTCGAGTGTGTTTGGTGAAAAGGACAAACTGATCGCGTGACAAAGTTTTTAGAGCTGAAACAAAAACTGGTTCTCTCTTTACTGCTATTGTATTTCATTGTCTGTATTGCTGAATTGGTCACTTTTGAAATGCTGCTGAATTGGTCAAGTGCTCCTGAATATGAACTTTGAATCTGTTGATAATTTTTCTACATTATTCTGTACTTCTAAATTTTGACATGAATAGCTGCCAAAAAGAATTATCGCTTTTCCCCTCCCTCTCTGAGGTCTTTGTTTTGAATCCAACCAAGCACATCACAATGCAATTTTTATTAACCCGGAGAAGAAATTTAGTAGCTCATTCGGCCCCTCTTTAGCCTAGAACATTTTATTCGGTCTTTTCGGGGTCAGGGGACTGCTGTAACATCCCAAAACTTAATCCAAAGTTATTAAGATCCAAATCATCAAATTTAGAGTTAACAAAAACTTTTCCATTTAAAATGGTTAAGCATTCATATGTGTGTGCATATAATTTAGGAGTTGTTTTGAATTGCCATGTTTGAGTGATCCATTGATTGTAAAATGATTCTAAGGTGAATTAAACATCATCTAGACCATTCCCAAACAAATCCCAAAGAAAAACAAATCAAAAAGAATAAAATGAAGCAAATGGTCATTTGTGCCATTTTAAGCACCATGCCTACTTTGGCTATTCCTAGAACTCATATCTTAACAGGAACAAATGTGCATCTTTGCACCCCTTGCTAGTACAAGTAGTGATGTACCAAGGACCACTTTGTTTCATCCCAAAACCTTTCAAACACTAAATTTAAATGACATTTGAAAATTGAATCTAGTGTATGTATCTAGATCACATTAATTCAAAAACCACTCAAATGAACTCCATTTTCAAATACCAAGCAGCCCTAGATGCTTAAGCATAAGATACATAACTCCATCAAAAATCAGCCCAAAATTCAAAACTTTTGTTCTTGTGGCCATTTGATCGAACAGGTGGCATGCACAGAATTTCTGCCTAACTTTTGTTATTTGAGGATCAATGCTTTGTCGAGTTGTTGACCCCCATTTGGTTCCCTTGTCTCCTCTAACTCTAACCAGCACATAACTAAGCTACTCCCTTAGCCACAACAGCAGTGGAGCGCCGCCACTTCATGGTCACCGCCGGCCAGAAGCAGGCAATGCGCCAGAGACAGCGCCGCGCCGTTCCAGCACATCCCCTAGCTCCGCCTAACCCTACTGCCACTCCCTGTCCACCCCTCGATCACCCACAGCCCCTGGACCAGTCCCCAGCAGCGCCGCCCTTTCTCTTTGCGAGCTCGCTAGAGCGCCGGAGCATGATAGCCGCCAGCATGCCACAGACCGCGCCTCGACCGTAGACCGCGCATGCTGCTCCGCCTCGACCCCAGCACCCCGCCAGACACGGCCGTGTACCGCCGCACGACCCACAGTCGCCGAGCGCCGCGTCGAGCACCGCCTCTATCTCCCAGAGCGGGCGATGCTCCCGACCATATACCACCGCCCCTAGCCGCACCATTGCGCCGTAGCTAACCGCTAGGGAACCGCCCACCGTCCGCCTACCTCACCCACACCGGTAGCCTCTTGTGCCGTCGTCACCGACGAGCTCCGCCCAAACCTCTCGGTCTCACCGTCGAGCCTATAAAAGGAGGCCACCCTAGCACAAACTCCTCACACCATTCCACTCCCCTGAAAATTTCCCCTCTCTCTCCGGAGCCGCTTGAGCCATAGTTCACCGGAATTGCACTGGAGGAGCCCGCTGCAGAGGAGACGCTGTCGTCGATTCCCTCCACCGCAGCCCCTGCCGTGACCTCGCCTGAGTCCGTTGTCGTCGTCCAGTTCGATCGCCCACCTCACCGAACTAGCTGGAGCCCTGGTACGTCCCCAGTAGACCCTCACCGGCTGTTTAGAGTTCGGTCTCACTGGCGACGAGTCCTTCATCGACGACGACTGTGAGCCGTTGATCCATGTTATAATCGTGTGGCCCAGATCGCTAGATATGGTTTTGGATTTTAAGACTCGCTGACAAGCGGGACCAACATGTCAGCCGCCCTCTGTGCCGCTGAGCGCCACTGGGCCGGCCCATTTCCTTTCCCGCGATAGCCCACGAATTCAAATATAGGTTTTTCTATTTAAGTTTAAACTCAATTCTGTCCCTTAGTTCAAAATACAATTCAGGAAGATTTACTGAACCAAATTGAGGTTCCAATTTTGTTAGAAAGCTTCTGAAAAGATCTATCCAAGCCCATTGGAATTAATTCATTTAGAGTTAGAGATCTCTCATAGTAAAAATAACAATATAGAAGCATTTGGACATTGAAACATTTTTATAAAATCAACCGTAATAGCTTTTGAGTTGATTCCAACTCTCAAAAATCACATTTAACCATACCTATCTCAATATGTAATAATATTGAGGTTTGAATGCAGTGACTTTGGACTAGTACCAAATTAGTGCTATTTAGGCATTTCTAGCCACTTTAAATCATTAAATATTAAACTTAAACTTGTTAAAATGTGATCCAAACTTTAAATCACATTCCCATATGTTAGAATACGTGGTGATGACATGTGTCCACATGATCCCATATTTTAATTAGAGAATATTAAATCTTAGTTAATTTCAATGAGTAGAAATTACTTTTCTTAAATAAAAAGAATGAGGCTAGTTAATAAAACCTTGTGATGCTTGTGATGATAATAGATCATCAAATGTGTGCCTTAGTGTACTAAGTAGCCTAGATTAAGCATTGTTTGGTGATTGTGTATCCCGTATGTATTTATAGACGATAGTACCGACTAAGCTTTCGAGGAGGAGGAGTTCTATCAAGAAGAGGAGGAAGAAAACTTCAAACACTCCACGAACCAAGGCAAGCTATTGTTAGCAAGATAGAATTAAGTTAGATAACCTAAGCAAGATGCATTAGGCATGCTTTGGTTAGACCACTTTAACTAGTATCTACCCCAAGTTTTATTTTCAAGCTTTTACTTCCTTTACTTTACCAAAGTCCCTTACTTGTTTGAAGGTAGCATAAAAAGTATAAAACTTGACCTATCTAGATAACCTTAGATGTCATTCTATGGCATGAGATTGATCTTAGCATCCCATATTAGTGAACATTCTTAACCTAGTAGTTTAGAGCTAAACTAGAACTTGAGTCACTTTAGATGGGAATACTTGGTGAAAACGAATTATGAAAACCTTGGAATGACGAGTCATTCCATTGAGATGTTTTGACATGTGTTGAGAAACACAAATGGTTTATGATGATGAAAATGTTGAGGCATGAGCCTTAGCCCTTTTACAAAAACTGATGGTTGGATTCGGATGCGATACCATTCTAATTTTATCGTACAACCACAATACCTGAATTGGGTAAGGCTTAGCCGGAAGTTTATATGCATTAGTATTAGTTCCCTTGCGGGAGAGGTTTGAGCTGAGGCTACCTCTCAATGTTGTCCACCTATGCAGTGCCCAAGATGACAGATGGTCAAGGTTGGGAGGCGATACTCATAGGAGAGGTGCTTATACTAGGGTGTGTAAAGGAAAGGTTATGTTTGATTATCCGCATACTAAGTATGATGATTCAAGGTTATCGCTGACAGATGTATCGAATCTTGTGGTGAAAGTGTATCACCTCTACAAAGTGTCAAACTATTCGAATAGCCGCGTCCGCGGTTATGGACAGTTGGAGTGGCCATACTGTTTCGTTGTCAGATGTTTTCAAAATGACTTATGAAATGGATGATGAATCTTGACTTGACCACAACATAGTTGTGACTATGACACTAGCGTCCCAACTTAAGTGATTCTAGAACTTTATTTTATCTTTCTTTGTTTCTGAACTCAGCTTAGGTTTCAAACTTAACTTTATAGATAAACTTAGAGATAGCAATCCTACTAGAACTACCTTACTTGTTAGTAATAGTTTGCGAGTACTTAAAGAGTACTCATGGCATTTGTCCCTGGTTATTCCTATGGCCAGACTATGAAGGAGACTACCAAGATGAAGGACAACAGGACGACTATGATAACTAGGACTATCTTCCATCATCAGCATTGCCTGTGCCACTGAAGATGGACCCCACTGCTATGCTTATTATTTATTCTGATGTTTGTTGTATTAAGACTGGATCATGAGATCCTTTATTCGTGTAAGACCTTGTTATGGTTTGTAATGGACGATGTACTATGATATCCAATCTGTTATGTCTCGCAAAAATGGAAATCCCAGGATTGCAATGTATGGCATAACATGCATCTGGGATTAAAAATCCGGGTGTTGACAAGTTGGTATCAGAGCCATCCTGACCATAGGAGACCCTAGTTAGAATGGACGTCCGAACAAAAACTTAATTTCAAAACCAAATTGAGTATTTATGAAAAAATGTTTCCTCTCTTACCTTTGGGAATTCATTCTTTCTAAAAAATTCATGTTCCTCCAAGTCTTACATTACTACATAAAATTTGACACACTTGATCACTTCACTAACTTCCTCATCCTTAATTCTTGTAGATGGAGACTCAGTTCAGCAAGTTCTACCAGTTGGGCAACGGAGGCCAACTGATCTTCGAGAGGGATCTAGATTCACTGTCTGAGTTATTGGGGCGCCCACATCTGGAGTTTCTTGGAGCTCAACATCCTGGACCCCCAGGAAAAGATTTGCAATGGCTAGTCATCGCTGATCTTCGAGGAAGCATAGAAGCACCAACGTCCGGGAGAATCCAGTTCTCCGTAAGAGAGACCAACTGGCTAGATGGATTAGCAAGGGCAATGCATGAAGCTCTTGCACGTCTATGTGCCCTTAGTGTCAACCAAATTCAAGGAACCCGCTTTGCGCACTATGCCAGGCGTGACTTCATGTGAATGCCAATGGAGATGCTGAAAAGGGAAAAGAACGTCGCCTAGAGGGGGGTGAATATGCAATTTAAAATTATTACGGTTTAGGCTCTAATAAATGCGGAATAAAACTTAACGTTTAATTTATCAAGCCAAAACCTATATCCACTAGTTTCACTAAGTTCACGAACAACCTATGCTAAGCAACACAAGCAACAAGGTGATAGAAAGATATAGTACTTCAAGCACGATGGCTATCACAATGTAAATTGCATAAATAAAGGGCTCGGTTGAGAGATAACCGATGGACACGGAGACGATGATTTGTTTCCCGAAGTTCACTTCCAAAGAAGTTACGTCTCCGTTTGAGAGGTGGGGGGGGGGTCGCAATGTACTTCGAACGCGACAAGTGGCTCACCTCGAGGTGTGGTGGCTCGATGCTCACCCAACGCCACACAAGGCCTCACCCCAAGATGCGAAGGCACGCAACCTACCGACGCCACAAAAAGGCTCACCCTATTCTCCGGTGAGCTCACCACAAAGGCCTACTCACGTTCCACTATGGGACACTTGAGGGCAGTCACTGAACCCGTACAAGGCTTGGGGTAATCTCCACAACTCAATTGGAGGGCTCCCAAGAAATGCCACAAAGGCTCCACAGTGCCACAAAATGCCAACAAGCTTGGGGAACCTCCACAACTAAATTGGAGCCCCAAGAACACACCACAACTCCACACAACCGTCTAGGGTTCGAAGAACCCAAGAGAAACAAGCCTAAGAGCTTGAACTCGCCGAATCTCCGAGGAGAACTCAAACCTATGCACCAAATGCAAGAGGCAAGTTCTTCACTCTCAAATTCCACCAAAGCTATAAAAGCTATTGGGGGAATAAGGGAGGAAGAACACAAGAGGAGAACACAAAATCTCTCCAAGATCTAGATCCCAAGGATTCCTTCATAAAGAAGGGATTTGATTTGGTGGGGATTGTAGATCTAGATCTCCTCTCTCAAATCCCTCAAAGAGATGCAAGAATCATGGGAGGGAGAAGGGAAGAGGCCAAGCTTTTGGAGGTCAACAATGGAGGAGAGAGAGTGGAAGAGCTAGCAAAAATGACGTCCAAAGTTGGGGAAACTTTTGGGAAGAGGGGGCCCTTAAATAGGGCAAGAGAAATCTGCCTGTTTGGGCCAGATTCGCGCCCCACCGGAACTACCTTTGCCCCATCGGTACTACCTCTAAATAGAAACACAAGATACAGAAGAAAAACGAGATTTACAAGAACTTTGACTGGAACTTGGGCCGGTACTACCGCTCAAGCAAAAAACGTTGGACAACATTGCACGAAAACTTTAATAACTTTTGACTCCAGACTCCAATTTCGATGATCTTGGGCTTGTTTTGAAGAGAAAAAAATCTCTACAACATTATGCGAAGAAACATAATAGTCCAACAAGAGAGGATAAAAATAAAATGGAGAAAGGTATGACCTCTCAGAAGCGACGAACCGGTAAAACCTCTAGAACCCAAAACGCAAGAAGTTGAGCTTGGAAACTCTAAATGGGATGAAACCAATTTTGTTGGAAAGATAGTAAAGAGTAGAATCCAACAAAAGGTGAAATATTGGGTATCACCAAGGGCGAAAATACCATGAATATATATGTGAGATACCTCCCAAGGTGTGGAGCCGGAAAAACCCGCAAGATCAAAAACACAGTAAGATATGCAAGGAAAATCCGTTTTTGACGAACTAGAGCTTGTTATGGAGATAACCACAAGCTCTAGATCCTCACATGGACAAGACCAAACAACAACCAAGAAATATGATGCTATGTATGTAAAGGTTTGAGCTCTCTTTGAAAGATACAAATGAGTCACCCACTCGAGAGCCCCTCTTGATAGTACGGCTATCTATCCTAAACCTAGTCTCCTAACACTACAAGAGACCGGTAAACAAGAAACCCTATCAAGATCATACCTTTTCCTTGAGCATCCCACTTGAGCTTGATGAAGACGATCTTGTCACCTTCAAGATGGAACACATTTCTTGATTGCTCGTGCTTGCTCTTGCTTGATGAGGACTTGCGAATGGCTCCCCCATACTCCATGGGGAAATCTCTTCTTTGACCTTGTCTTCATCACTCCATGAACGCCGAGGAGGCAAGCTCCAAGCATGAGATCTTCTAGAGATGGTGCATCTTGAGCTTGCACATCATTTCTTGATGATGTCTTATTCTTCAAGATAGCCATGAGGAACTCTATCTTCTTCTTCTTATTATTTTTCTTCAAGACATACTTGATCTTCTTCTTCTACTTGATTCCAATAGGCACAAAGCCCTTAGACAATGCTTCTTCTTTTTCATCCTTGAAACCAACACATGGTCCAAGCGATGCAAATGGACAAACCTACAAGTGAGACTCAATTTGCACATTAGTCCATAGGGATGGTCATTAATTACCAAAACCACACATGGGGGCATACATGCCCTTTTAGACGCCAAGTCACCCGGAGTTGAAGCGTCAAGTGGAGAACCTTGACTTCCTGCTATACGATCGCCAAAAGGAATTGGACAATGCTAGGAAGTTTGCCAACCACAACCGTGCCATTGCCGACCAGAAGGCCCGGACTTTCTCACTGCTTCTCAAGGACCGCCAGTCTCTTTGCCTCCAGCGCAAAAAGAAGGACCGTACCATCGCCCATCTTCGCAAGAAGGTGGCCGACCTCAAGAATACCGTCAAGGAGCAAGAAGCTCAGCTTGTAGCAAAGGAGGAAGAAGAGGAGGGTGAAGACATCTAGGGAGATATGGATTCTTACCTCGGCAATGATGATGACTTTCTGGAGGAGGATGTTGTGGACTTCTACACCGACGATGAGGACTCCGACTTCATCGATGATGAGTAGATGCACTAGAGCACTGTCATAGCATGAGATGTATCGGTCCCAATGTATCGTAGCTTGCAGAATGGTTCTTAAAACCATCTGTTTTCCTTGTTGTGGTGTGTGTGTGTTTGTATCGTGTGCTTGTTTGAATGAATGAAATGGAGTTAGTTGCAAAACCTGAGTCAAACTCAAAGTTTTAGCTTTGAAACCGAAACCATGAACCTTAGAACTTTCCCTCTTACCCCTTTATCTATCTCAATATTCAAATGACTCGTGGAAACCCCAGAGGGAGCAACTCATCGCAGGACCCAATGCTGCAGATTATGCAGATGTTAGTTGCAGACCGTGAAGCAAGCGGGGCAGAGCGCCAGGCCAGCTTAGCAACACTATAGCAGATAGCCCAGATGGCGTCAAACAACAAGGGCATGGAAATCAGGATCATCAAGGATCTAAGCTGAAGAACTTCCAGAATACCAATCCCCCAATCTTTAGCACTTCAGAGAACCCATTAGATGCTGATGACTGGTTGCAGATGATGAAGAACAATTTGGAAGTAGCCAGAGTTGATGACAACAAGAAAGTTCTCTTTGCCACCCACTATTTGGTAGGAGATGCAAGAGCCTGGTGGAACAACATCCGCCTGATGAACCATGGTCAAGTGATGACATGGGAAGCCTTCAAAATCAAGTTCAGCCGCACCCACGTGCCACAGGGCCTAGTCACCAGAATGAGGGATGAATTCAGAGAGTTGAAGCAAGGCAGAATGACTGTGGTGGAGTGTCGTGACAGATTCCTATCGCTTGCCAGGTACGCACCTGATGAGATCAACACGGAGGCCAAGAAAAAGGAGAGATTCCTGAATGGACTACATGACGAGATGCAGACTGTACTCGTTAACATACGCTTCGAGGATATCGAAGAGCTAGTCGACTCTGCCATTCAGATGGAAGGGAAGATTAACCAGGTAAATGACAACCGTAAACGTCATATGGTGCACCAAGCTGGATCCAGCAGTCACCAGAAGTACCATCCCAACCCGTCTGCAGGGTATGCACCAAGAAACAACCGACCGCCAATGTCTCACCCAAGCTACCCCAACCGTAGCGGAGGCAATGTGAAGTCCGGAGGAAACAACAACAACCCCAGCAACACCATAAATTTCAACCGTGCACCTCCCAAGAGCAACAACAACAACACTGCACCCAGAACTGGAAGCAATGTTGTGCCTGTCGCAGCTAAAGACAAGTCCCAGATAACTTGTTTTCGAGTGTGGAGTGAAGGGTCACTATTCCAATGAGTGCCCCAAGAAGACTGTCGCCACTGCCAATGTGAATGCCCCAGCTCAATAGTAGCGTCGTGTTCAACCAGGGAGAAGATTTGCCCCAGGGAACCCTCACAATCGCAACGGCCGTCTCTTCCACATGAACGCTGAAGAAGCCCAAGAAGCGCCAGATGTAGTGCTGGGTATGTTTTCTGTCAACTCAGTTTTATCCAGGGTGTTGTTTGATTTAGGGGCATCGCATTCATTTGTCACTGAAGAATTTGCATGCACTAGTAAGATCCACCCAACCAACTGGAAGCATGTCATGATAGTCCAAATCCCCGGTTCAACTACAAAATCTAGAAAAATTTGCAAAGTTGTGCCTATCAGAATACATGGGATAGATTTTTATGCTAATCTAATAGTACTTGGAACCAAAGGATTGGAAGTAGTACTAGGAATGGATTGGATGTCAAAGCATAAAGGACTGATAGACTGTGTTAAGAAAGCCATCACCATGACCAGTAGCTCTGGTGTACCAGTAGAGCATATATCTGAAACCTTACCTCGTCAATTCAAGTGCAACAAGAGTCTAGCCCTACCCACCATAGACCAAGTCAGAGTAGTCTGTGAATACCCCGACGTATTCCCAGATGAATTTCTAGGTATGCCCTCGGATAGGGATATTGAGTTCATATCGAACTAATCCCTGGAACCGGACCCATAGCCCAGAGACCCTATAGCATGAACCCCTCAGAGTTTGTAGAGTTGAAGAAGAAGTTGGATGCTATGTTAGCAACCGGCTTGATTCAACCAGGCGCATCTCCATGGAGATCACTAGTGTTATTCATTGACAAGAAAGATGGAGGCAACTGTTTGTGCACCGATTACAGGAAGCTGAATGACGTCACCATCAAAAACAAGTACCCTTTGCCAAATATAGAGGATCTATTTGGTTAGTTGACTGGTGCCCAGGTATTCTCAAAGATTGGTCTTAGGACTGGTTATCACCAACTTAAGATTCATACAACGGATATTGCGAAGACTGCCTTTACTACTCGTTATGGTTTATACGAGTATACGATTATGTCTTTTGGATTAACCAATGCCCCTTCTTATTTCATGAATCTCATGAATAAGATCTTTATGAATTTCCTAGATAAGTTTGTCGTTGTGTTTATTGACGATATCCTTATCTATTCCAAGTCAGAAGAAGAGCATGAACAACATATGAGAATGATCCTAGAAACCCTGAGAGAGCATTGGTTATGTGCCAAGTTCAGCAAATGTGAGTTTTGGCTGAAAGAAGTAGGATTCCTAGGACATATAGTGTCTGCCGGAGGAGTCTCTGTTGATCCCGCCAAGATCAAAGATGTCGAAGAATGGGAAGCCCCCACCAGTCAAACCCAAGTCCGTGCATTTCTCGGATTAGCAGGATATTACCGCAAGTTCGTAGAAGGATTCTCGAGCATCGCCAGACCCATGACCCAATTGTTGAAGAAGGACAAGAAGTTTGAATGAACCAACAAATGTGAAGCCAGTTTCCAAGAACTGAAGAAGAGATTGATTTCAGCCCCAATATTGATCATGTCAGATATCAAGAAGCCGTTTGATGTATATTGTGATGCATCCAAGATAGGTCTCGGATGTGTATTGATGCAGAAGGCAAAGTCATCGCTTATCTGTCTCGACAACTAAAGCAGCATGAGCAGAACTATCCGACCCATGATCTTGAGTTAGGAGCCGTAGTTTTGGCATTGAAGACGTGGCGTCATTATCTTATGGGTAATCGCTGTGAGATTTACTCAGATCACAAGAGCTTGAAGTATATTTTCACTTAGAAGGAGCTGAATATGAGAAAAAGGAGATGGATAGAGTTAATCAAGGATTATGACCTTGACATTCACTATCACCCCGGCAA
The DNA here is from genome assembly GCA_910589775.1 of Avena eriantha. Lineage (NCBI taxonomy): Eukaryota > Viridiplantae > Streptophyta > Magnoliopsida > Poales > Poaceae > Avena > Avena eriantha. Next base: position 369,620,446 of record OU342744.1, read on the forward strand.
AGCCAATGTGGTATCAGATGCTCTTAGCAGATTGCCGTGCAGGCTAAACACCATGATCAAGGAGAAGCAGCCAAGTTTGTATGAAGAGTTGGAGCAGTTTAGGACTGAGCTAGTTAGCAAAGGATTTCTAGCTAGCATTGAACTCAACCCACTTTGATTAGCCAAATCAAGGAAGCCCAGAAGGGAAATGAAAGTATCGACGGGATCAAACGTCGTATTGGGACAGGAAATGTACCTGGATTCACCGAAGACGAAGAAGGAGTTCTGTGGTACAAAGAACATATTTGTGTGCCAGCAGATTCGGAGCTGAAGCAAGTAATCACGCAGGAAGCTCATGATACTCTTTATTTTATCCACCTGGAGGGACGAAGATGTATCAAAATTTGAAAGAGCAATTTTGGTGGCACAAGATGAAGAGAGAAATCGGGAGCTACATCGCCAAGTGTGACATCTGTCAAAGAGTCAAAGCGGAGCATCAGAGACCCGCAGGATTGTTGCAACCATTGCAGATTCCGGAATGGAAATGGGATTCTATCGGAATGGACTTTATCACCGGTTTGCCTACTTCTAGTAGGGGAAATGACTCAATCTGGGTCATCGTTGATAGACTGTCCAAGGTAGCTCACTTTATACCTGTCAAAACAACCTACCAGAGTTTGAAGCTAGTAGAGCTCTATATTGCTAGAATTGTTAGTGTGCATGGAACCCCCAAGACCATAGTATCAGATCGACGAACCCAATTTACCTCGAGATTTTGGCAGAAAGTCCAGGAAGGATTAGGAACCAAGTTGAACTTCATCACCCCTTACCACCCGCAAACTGATGGACAGACTGAGAGAGTCAACCAAATCCTAGAAGATATGTTGAGAGCTTGTGTGTTGGAGTACGGATCAAAATGGGAAGATTGTCTTCCTTTCGCAGAATTCTCATATAACAACAGTTATCAAGCTAGTTTGCAAATGGCACCATTTGAGTTCCTATACGGGAGAAAGTGTCGTACCCCTTTGAATTGGTCGCAAGTAGGAGAGAGTCAGATTTTCGGACCCAATATTCTCCGAGAAGCCGAAGAGAAGGTTGACAAAGTCCGTGAGCACCTCAAGACCGCCCAATCCAGACAGAAGAGTTATGCTGACAAGAGAAGGAGCGACCTGACTTTCAATGTCGGAGATTTTGTATATCTCAAGGTTTAACCATTGAAGGGAACGCAACGCTTTAGTCTGAAAGGAAAGTTAGCCCCCATATATATCGGGCCCTTTGTAGCATCCCATCTGTCTAACATATGTAATGCTACATGGTCTAGTAATATAATGGCTACTTCCTACATATAATTGTTGCATCATAATTATATCATGCTCATGTCAGCATGCCACCTTGCATTTGAGCATCATATAAAACCTTTTCCATTTGGTTCTTCTCTCACATGCATTAGTAATTGTATTTGGTTCTTCATATATTGTATTTGGGTCTTGATAAATGCCTAATGCCCAAGTTGAGTTGGGGCCATATCTTTTATTCAACTCCATCACCTTCCTTTGTCACCACCTTATAATTGCACCATCCTAGTTACCCATGAGCTTTTATTTTCTTTTGGCATTTACGCTAGCTCATGTGGGTTGGGATGGATCCAATTCTATTTTCCTTTAGCTTGGCCTTACTCCATATTTTGGGAGGCATGTGTATAAATGTCATGATCATTGTTTTGTTCCCAAAAGATAAAACATGGCATTTAATGCCCATGCATGGGCCATGCAAATCACCACCATTCTATTCTTTTGTTTATACTTGTATTTTTGGAAGTGGAGCATGGGTCTTTGTGAATCCACTCTTGTTGGCTCTTTTCTTTTTGCTCCTACCCTAAACCACCATCATCTTGATCTCCTCTCTTTACCATGTGCACTTCAAATCATGACCCCTCACTTGTTTGTGCTTCCATGCACGATCCTGTGGGATCATACCTAAACCCTAGCCTCTCCCTCTAATCTCTCTCTCTCTAAAAACCTAACCCTAACCACCCCACTTCCCCTTAACCTCTCCTTGCCGAGGCACCCCTCTCTCCCTAGTCCCCTCTCTAATCTAACCACCTAGCCCCTCCCTACCCCATGCGAGCTACCCCATCTCACCCCTCCTAAACCCTAACCGAAGCTAACCTAGCTAAACACGAGCCTCTGCCCACCCTCTCTCTTTCTTTCTGCCGGCCAACCCCACACCCGAGCCTCTCCTCTCTCTGGCCCACCTGCAGCCACACCCTGCCCCTGCCCCTGCCCTGATCTACCACGCCGAGCACGTGAAGGAGAGGGAGGAAAAGGTGACCGAGGCCACCTTTTTCTCTACCCCGCGCCCCCACGGCACCTCTCCTCTCTCGCTCGCTTTATCTACTCCCCCTCTGTCCTGGCATCGCCCAAATCCATCCCCAGGGCCGTGCCCTTCCCCTCTCCTTCTCCACCGACGCCACCCTCCCTCTTCCATCGCCGGCGCCCACCGTCGGTGTCGTTCTCGCCACCCTAGCTAGGAGGAGGCGGGCGTGGTGTTTGGTCGTCGAGGAAGGCTGGAGGAGCACCCTGCGTTGCCCCGTACCCGCAGACGAGGAGGAGAAGGACCAGCCTCGCTGCACACCCACGCGCCGCCGAAACCCTAGCTCCAGCCGGTCGCCTGCTACGTCGCCGATCGGCCGTTCCCCTGCCCGATCCACCACCGCCAACCATCTCGCGGTGAGCCACTCTCCCTCCCTGACAACCTCTCTCTCGCCATCGCTGCCTAGTCTCGCCGGACTTTGCGCTGAGCGCTCTCGGTGCACCGGCGTGCGTGTGCTTCTGCACGTCTTCGCGCCATGCCACACCTCACCTAGCCGCCTATTCCCCCTCCTTACAACAACACCAAGCCACCGCAGCGGTAGCCGCCGCTGCGCGCGCGCGAGGTCGCGGATTAGATCCCTGCACCACGCTCCGCCCTGTCGAGCATAGACTTGTCGACAGACGCGACAGGAAGAAGTACAGTAGCCGCGGCATCTTTGCACATACACCCCCAAACCTTTTTACTGCTCAACCTGTAATCCCTCGAGGCCCACCAGACAGCCTCCCGTGGCATTTTGTAAAAAGGCTCCCGGAATTTTGTAATCCTTGACCCTCAGTCCCCAGATCCGCCACGTGTCGCCCACAGGCTGGCCGCACACGCAGTGGACCCACGAGGGCGTTTGCCCCATCTGTCAGTCGCATGGGCTAGCTCAGCTCGCGGTGCAAAAAGTTCATGCGCGTTGTTTTCGCCCAGTCAGCCGTGGCCCTACCCGTCAGTGACTTGGGTTAGATTTCTCTGGGTATAAAAAGTCTGGGTGTATTTCTGTTTAAACAAAACATTTTCAGAAATGTTTAAATACAAATTTAAATCTGTTTTTAATAACTTTTGAATTATAATTCCAAACAATACAAATGACATATGTTTTGGAATCAGAAAAATGTGAGGAATTCAAATATTCTACTCAAAATAATGTTTGAACACTTTAAATTTTTCTAGATGATTAAAGTTACAATAAAATGCCCTTTTCTTAATAAATTAATAACTTTAATTCTATAACTCCAAATTCGACAAATAATATGTCTAAATCGATCACCGCGACGAGCCTGTTTTATCTATGCACTCCTTGTTCTGAATTGAAGCATGCATCATGTCATTATTAAAAATCTGAACTGTTTATGGCAGTAAAACTGGACAACATAATTGATAAAATGTTTTATTCTTGTACCCCACACCTCACCATGCCATGCTACATTAATGCCATGTAAATTGTGCATCATTCATCATGGCATGCTTGTTTGCTTTTCGCACTTTATTCATATGCTTGTGCACTTTATTTATGTTGGCTCTTGTTTGTTTGGTTCTTCTTTGAATAGACGCCCAACAAGAGAATTATCAGGAATCACAGGAGTTCTACCCAGATCCATGTCTCGCTTCAACTGAGCTGTCAGGCAAGCACTACCACATGCTTGCATACATATAATACCTATTGCCTCTATCTTATTCTTGCATCATTGAGTCACGATTGCATTTAATTGAATCCCAAGTATTGCATAGCCTTTACTTTTAAGCCCCAGCGAAGCTTGTTCCTCAATCCCATGAGCCATTACCACAGGAGTTGTTTGAGCCATGCGAGTCGTAGAAAAGCATGTGTAGGGTATGTGATTGTCTGATGGATAACGAGGTACCTAAACAACTTAACCCGAGTAGTAATGGGATAACTAATGGAAGAGACACCGGTGAGCTATATCTGCTATTTGGTTTTTCATGCTCACTTGTGTCCCGTAGGACCCCGAGTACTTGATTCCTGTTCCTTGACTATTCGCACTATCCACATCCGGGAGGCCTTATGGACCCCCCTGAGCCAGAGCTTGATTCATTTCTATTTCTTGGGCTCACAATTAGTTTGGGGTTTTATTACTATCCTGTACTTATGCCCTGTTTACTAGTTGTTTATGATTGTGCGCGGAGCACTTGTACTGTTTTGGATCGTGACACATTTTCGCTGTATCGACAAGCCCAGTCACAGTTTCGGGTTCCCAGTCGTTTACCGCCGTCCACACAAACCTTAAGTCCGTCTCGGAGTCAGCTAGCTTCATTGCGGGTAGCTTAATGGGGGTGGCCCCCTGAAATATTTCTGAATCCTGTGATCGCTTTGTCGTGAATGCCTCATTGGGTTTTGAGTTGGTTTTTCCGAGGTTGATCGAGTGTGTGTTGCTATTTGTGCACCCCTGCAGGGTAAATCTTTCTGAAAGTCGTGTCCGCGGTTATGGACGACTTGGAGCACAGTTTCTCGATCATAGACAAGTATAATTAGTGCCGCTTTTAATTTGACTAAATACCTGACTAGTAAATAGTGCAATACGCATGGAATGGTTAATAAAACTGCCAACAGATGGGGTTGTTTGTCCGCCTTCTCGTTGGTAAGAGAGAGGGAGGATGGATCTATAAATTATACCGTTATAACTGTTGTTACTAATTAACGTACATCCGTCCATTATTGGTTAGGCGGATGGTTAGCGAGTATCTATAGACTTGTTAGTTATTATCTTTTGCTGCAATTGCGTCACCCTAGGTATATGTCCCCTTTAGAGGCATAAAGACTTGCTGAGTACCCCTAGGGTCTCACACGATAAATTGTTTGATTCAGATGAACAGGTGTATTCGCAAGATGGATACTAGGTGGAGGAGACGGATGATGTTGGCAACGATCACTCGATGTAGAGATTCCGGGAACGGGGATCCGTGAGATCTGTGGGCGGGATGTCTTTATTTATGTGGCACCTTATGCCGATTTGCTTCTTATCCGTACTCGGATCTTGTTTTCCGCTTCCGCCTGATAATCTGATGCTTGATGTATGAGGAGCTATCCTAAACTATTATCTCTATCTAGGATATTTGGATCTTGCCGTATGGCGTTGCAATATTTCTATTTCTTTTAGACGGAATGGCTCTGTGAACAGTTGTATGGTGGCTTGCATACATACTCACTTGTGTATGTAGTTGATCCCTTGGCCTGCCGATTACGCCGCTCGTTCTTGTCCCGATGTTCTGGAAGTGGTTAGGACGGCCGAAAGGTCTACCTGTGAGTGGCCCCTGGGCCCCACCGTACTATGTTAACCACTTTCGCTCATCCAGGCATGCAACTAAGAGCGTAATTCACCGAGGTAGTTACAATTGGTATCAGAGCCATTCCGCCCATCAGGGTCTCAGCCAAATGGTCGTTGTCAGTCTAGCAAATATTTTTGGTAGCTATGTATACTAGGGAAAAACAAAATGTGAGAGTAGGACTGCTTCCATTTTTCTTCTTACCCACCCACCCACCCTTTTTCTGGTACGGAAGTGTACCGTTTTCAATCCTCTTCTAAAAATTCAAACTAGGATTCACGTGTTCTGGGTTCCGTAGTACCATAGGTTGTGTGTGTGTGTGTGTGTGAATTCCTTGTCTATCTGTTGCATCCAAATGTTATCACTATCTGCCTTTTGGTTATCAACTGTTGGTACATTCCATACCGACATGCCTTTGCAAACCGACGCGATATATCTGATTCGTTGTATACCGGTGCGATCTGTCTTACTCTTTGTTATCCGGCGTTATCTTGTTTGGGGTGTTCGTTTCCATAGTTATTAATCTTTAGGTTCATCTTAAGAAGAAGGTGTTGGGATATGTGTTTTACTTATTCATGTGCGGAGTAATGATTTGAGTGCGGGATGGAGTCGCGACCATAGCACTACTTTTATCATTCGCTCTTGTATATTGAATTGGTAGAGTTAATAATCTTGATTCGTTAAGTGGTTTTGCGCATATAGTGGTAATGCCGAAATTTGCGGAAATTTTTTCTTTGTTAGCTTGCGTACCACACTCCTTGTTCAGTCGTGTGCGTTATGCTTAATATCTTCTAGGTGCCTTGAACTTTGTTGATATTTTAATATCATCTTAGTGAATTGTATCCTTTAATCTTGGTTAATTCCATTTTGGTACTATTTTGGATTATTATTATTCTCCATTATAGTACTGACTTGTGTTTTATATCAATCACAGGATGGCACCACCACGCCGTTCTGAGGAGGACATACCACCTGAACTTGGGGCTGCGTTGCCAAGTATTACAAATGCCTTGGGAACAATGCAGCAGAACCAGCAGAGATTCGAAGAAAGCGTGAGGAGGAATGAGTTTGTTCCGCTACCTCCACCTCCCAAGCGAGGAGACATCAAGAGTTTTCTGAAGTTCAACCCACGCCAATTTGAGGTGTCTGATCAGCCACTTGATGCGGATGATTGGCTACGTGAAATGTCAAGGTTGTTGATGACTGCGGATGTTCCTGAGCAAGAATGGGTAAAATGTGCCACGCACCTTCTGAAGGGAGATGCAGCTCTGTGGTGGGAAAATTACCTCAAGGCAGACCACTCTGGTTTTCAGCCTACTTGGGAGCAATTCACTGCGGCTTTCAAAGAGCAATATCTGTCAGAAATTTTCATGGAAAGGATGAAGGAAGTGTTTCTCAACCTCAAGCAGGGCAATGCCAATGTCAATACCTATATCAGAAACTTCATGAACCTTTCTCGGTATGGTGGCGATGAGATCTCTGATGACAAGAAGAAGCAAAAGAGGTTCAGACAAGGGCTCAATGCATCAATCAAATATGCAATCACTCATGCAAGGCCGGCGTCTTTTCTAGAACTCCAACATACAGCTCTGCAGGAAGAAGCAAGTAGGCAAGTGTTTGAGGAGTCAAAGAAACACAATCGCGATGCAGGAAGCTCTTCAGCTATGACAGCTCCTTCTAAGCGCCGCGTGTGGGTTCCTAACACTCCATCGTAGCTCCCGGCTCCACCAAGACCATCAAGCTACGCGGCAAGGCCACCAAACTCCTTCACTGTGGCTCCTAGGGGCTACAACCACAACTACCCTGGAGTGCCTGGCGGAGTCCCTGGCTACGCTGCTCCACGTCCACCTGGTGCTTGCTACACTTGTGGAAACACTGGGCATCAGCACTGAAATTGTCCAATGAACAACAAAGCTCTTCCTCCACCACCTCCAAGACCTACGGCAAGTTCTTCTATGGTTCGTGCACCTCCACCTCGGGCTCTCAACATCAACACCAAGCCCGGGTCTACGGTTGCTCGTGCCAACTGTGTCAACGTCGCTCAAGCTGAGCATGCACTTGGAGTTGTGATGGGTATGCTTTCGGTTAACTCAGTCCCTGCAAGAGTTCTGTTTGATTCTTGTGCATCGCATTCTTTTGTTTCTCACAAATTTGCAAATGAGAATGAGTTAGCAATGGATCCTCTCCCCAAGCATTTAATGGTCCTTTCTCCTGGAGCAACAATGGCATCTTCTAAAATCAGCCATAATAATCAAATTGAGATTGGTGGTTCTTCGTTCCTGGCTTCCTTAATTATTCTGGGCAATTCTGACATTGATGTTATCTTGGGCATGGATTGGTTAACAGCAAATACAGCTGTGATTGATTGTGCTGAATGCTCGGTTTCTCTAAAAATTCCTGAAGGCCATATAGTCTATTCGCCAACTCTGACTCCTGCAATTCAGGTTTTCTCTTTGGCGGCTCTGAATGATGATGCTATGGAAGCTATTCAGAGTGTCCCGGTGGTCTGTGAGTTCCTAGATGTTTTTCCTGAAGAGTTGCCAGGTATGCCTCTGGATCGTGAGGTCGAGTTTGTGATTGAACTTGAACCTGGTACCGCTCCTATCTCCAAGCGGCCTTATAAAATGTGTCCTGCTGAGTTGGCTGAACTCAAACGTCAGCTTGATGAACAAGAGAAAGCACAGTACTTCTTCTTGGGGTAGCCCAACCATCTTTGTGAAGAAGCGAGACAAGACTGATAGACTTTGTGTTGACTATCAGGCTCTCAATGCTAAAACCATCAAGAATAAATATCCCCTTCCGCGGATTAATGATCTCTTCGATCAGCTAGCTGGAGCTGTGGTATTCTCTAAGCTTGATTTGAGAAGTGGGTATCATCAAATCAAGATTCGCAAGGAAGATGTTCCCAAAACAGCTTTCACCACTCGCTATGGCCTGTACGAGTACACCGTCATGTCTTTCGGTCTCACCAATGCACCTGCCACTTTCTCGAGGCTTATGAACTCGGTTTTCATGGAGTATCTTGATAAGTTCGTTGTGGTTTATCTGGATGACATTCTAGTCTATTCTAAGTCAAAGGAAGAACATGAAGAACACCTTCGGTGTGTCCTAAACAAGCTTCGTGAGAACCGCCTGTATGCAAAGTTCTCCAAGTGTGAGTTCTGGCTGCCTCAAGTCACCTATCTTGGTCACGTCATCTCTGCCAAGGGCATTGCAGTCAACCTAGAAACTATTAAGACAACTGTTGACTAGCTTCCACCCAAAAATGTCAAAGAAGTCCGGAGTTTCCTTGGTTTGGCCAGTTACTACCGTCGCTTCGTTCAAAACTTCTCGAAGATTGCGAAGCCCCTTACCGATCACCTCAAGAAAGGCAAGAAATACCTTTGGACTCCTGCATGTCAAGCAAGCTTTGAAACACTCAAAGAGAAGCTCACTTCCACACCAGTCTTGGTTCCTCCAGATACATCAAAGCCTTTCCAGATATTCTGTGATGCCTCCTTGCAAGGATTGGGTGTGGTCCTTATGCAAGAAAAACAAGTTGTTGCTTATGCCTCTCGACAGTTGAAGACGCATGAGATCAACTATCCTACACATGACCTCGAACTTGCAGCAGTTGTCTTTGCTTTGAAAGTATGGAGGCACTACTTGCTTGGCAACCGTTGTGAGATCTTTTCTGATCACAAGAGTCTGAAGTATATCTTCACACAGCCTGATCTCAACCTTCGTCAGAGAATGTAGATTGAAGCAATTAATGATTTCGATTTGACCATCAACTACACTCCGGGCAAAGCTAATGTCATGGCCGATGCTCTCAGCCAAAAAGCTTATGTCAACAACCTCATGGTGGAAGAACAACAACCTCTCTTGTGTGAGGAATTCCGCAAGCTCAACCTTGAAATTGTGGATCAAGGGTATCTTCTGAATCTTTTGGCAACACCTCTCTTGGAAGAAAAAGTTCGCTCCATTCAACTTGGTGATCCTTACACTAAGAACATAATCTCCAACATTCAGCTTCCGAAGTATGTGTCCTTCCACGTCGACGACCAAGGTGCTCTTTTCTTTGAACACCGGATGTTTGTTTCGAACTACCCGGGTTTAAGAGAGCAAGTTCTCAAGGAGGCACATGATTCTATTCTTTCTATCCACCCTGGCAGCACTAAGATGTACATGGACTTGAAAACACAATATTGGTGTCCTGGGTTGAAACGATATTGTGCCAAGTATGTCTCAGAGTGTGATGTCTGCCGCAGAGTTAAAGCTGTCCATCAGAAACCTTCTGGTCTTCTACAACCATTAAAGCCTCCGGAATGGAAATGGGAGAAAGTAGAGATGGACTTCATAACTGGTTTTCCAAGGTCGCAGAAGGGCAACAATGCAATCTTTGTTGTCATCGACAGGCTTTCTAAAGTGGCTCACTTCTTTCTGGTCAAGGAAACAATTTCTGCAATTCAGTTGGCGGAGCTCTATATCAACAGAATTGTCTCTCTGTATGGGGTTCCTCTTGAGATCAGCTCAGACCGTGGAAGCATCTTCACTTCCAAGTTCCGGGGAAGTTTCCAAAATGCTTTGGGAACAAAATTGAACTTCAGCACAACTTACCATCCTCAGTCGCAAGGACAAATTGAAAGGATCAATCAGATTCTGGAAGATATGCTCCATGCTTGTGTTATCTCTTTCGGCATGAAGTGGGAAGAATGCCTTCCTTATGCTGAATTCTCTTACAACAACAGCTTCCAGAAGAGTCTAAAGATGGCACCATTTGAGGTTCTCTATGGTCGCAAATGCAAAACTTCGATTGGTTGGTCGGGCGCAGGTGAAAGAACTTTGTTTGGCCCCGACATTGTAACTCAAGCGGAGGAGAAGGTTCACATCATTCTTGAAAACATGAAGATTGCTCAAAGTCGCCAGAAGAGCAATTATGACAGAAAGCACACGGACATGGAGTATGTTCCTGGTGATCTTGTTTACCTTCGTGTCACTCCCATGAGAGGCACGCACCGGTTTGGTATCAAAGGAAAGCTGGCTCCTAGATACATCGGTCCTTTCAAAATTCGTGGAAGAAGAGGAGAAGTTGCTTATGCTCTCGAGCTCCCTGAAAAACTCAAGGTCCATGATGTTTTCCATATCTCTCAACTCAAGAAGTGCTTCAAAGATCCCGGCAGGACCGTGGACCATGAACTCATCAATCTCCAAGAAGATCTGTCTTATCAAGAACACCCCATAAAAATCCTTGAAGTCGCGGAAAGAAGGACTCGCAACAAGTCCATCAAGTTCTGCAAGGTGCAGTGGTCGCACCATTCCGTTGATGAAGCCACTTGGAAACATGAGTATGAGCTCTGTGCCAAGTATCCTACCCTTTTCGTGTCTTCTTCTTCTTCCTAGGATCTCGGGGCGAGATTCCTGTTTAGTAGGGGAGAGTGGTAGCATCCCATCTGTCTAACATATGTAATGCTACATGGTCTAGTAATAATATGGCTACTTCCTACATATAATTGTTACATCATGATTATATCATGCTCATGTCATCATGCCACCTTGCATTTGAGCATCATATAAAACCTTTCCATTTGGTTCTTCTCTCACATGCATTAGTAATTGTATTTGGCTCTTGATATATTGTATTTAGGTCTTGATAAATGCCTAATTCCCAAGTTGAGTTGGGGGCATATCTTTTATTCAACTCCATCACCTTCCTTTGTCACCACCTTATAATTCCACCATCCTAGTTACCCATGAGCTTTTATTTTCTTTTGGCATTTACTCTAGCTCATGTGGGTTGGGATGGATCCAATTCTATTTTCCTTTAGCTTGGCCTTACTCCATATTTTGGGAGGCATGTGTATAAATGTCATGATCATTGTTTTGTTCCCACAAGATAAAACATGGCATTTAATGCCCACGCATGGGCCATGCAAATCACCACCATTCTATTCTTTTGGTTTTACTTGTATTTTTGGAAGTGGAGCATGGGTCTTTGTGAATCAACTCTTGTTGGCTCTTTTCTTTTTGCTCCTACCCTAAACCCCCATCATCTTGATCTCCTCTCTTTACCATGTGCACTTCAAATCATCACCCCTCACTTGTTTGTGCTTCCATGCATGATCCTGTGGGATCATACCTAAACCCTAGCCTCTCCCTCTAATCTCTCTCTCTCTAAAAACCTAACCCTAACCACCCCACTTCCCCTTAACCTCTCCTTGCCGAGGCACCCCTCTCTCCCTAGTCCCCTTCTAATCTAACCACCTAGCCCCTCCCTACCCCATCTCACCCCTCCTAAACCCTAACCGAGGCTAACCTAGCTAAACCCGAGCCTCTCCCCACCCTCTCTCTTTCTCTCTGCCGGCCAACCCCACACCCGAGCCTCTCCTCTCTCTGGCCCACCTGCAGCCACACCCTGCCCCTGCCCTGATCTGCCACGCCGAGCACGTGAAGGAGAGGGAGGAAAAGGTGACCGAGGCCACTTTTTTCTCTACCCCGCTCCCCCACGGCACCTCTCTTCTCTCCCTCGCTTTATCTACTCCCCCTCCATCCTGGCATCGCCCAGATCCATCCCCAGGGCCGTGCCCTTCCCCTCTCCTTCTCCACTGACGCCACCCTCCCTGTTCCATCGTCGGCGCCCACCGTCGGTGTCGTTCTCGCCACCCTAGCTAGGAGGAGGCGGGCGTGGTGTGTGGTCGTCGAGGAAGGCTGGAGGAGCACCCTGCGTCGCCCCGTACCCACAAACGAGGAGGAGAAGGACCAGCCTCGCTGCACACTCACGCGCCGCCGAAACCCTAGCTCCGGCCGGCCGCCTACTACGTCGCCGATCGGCCGCTCCCCTGCCCGTTCCACCACCGCCAACCATCTCGTGGTGAGCCACTCTCCCTCCCTGACAACCTCTCTCTCGTTGTCACTGCCTAGTCTCGCCGGACTTTGCGCCGAGCCCTCTCGGTGCGCAGGCGTGCGTGTGCTTCTGCACGTCTCCGCGCCGCGCCACACCTCACCTAGCCGCCTATTCCCCCTCCTTACAACAACACCAAGCCACCGCAGCGGTAGCCGCCGCCGCGCGCTCGCGCGAGGTCGCGGGTTCGATCCCTGCACCGTGCTCCGCCCTGTCGAGCACAGACTTGTCGACAAACGCGACAGGAAGAAGTACAGTAGCCGTGGCATCTTTGCACATACACCCCCAAACCTTTTTACTGCTCAACCCGCAATCCCTCGAGGCCCACCAGACAGCCTCCCGTGGCATTTTGCAAAAAGGCTCCCGGAATTTTGTAATCCTTGACCCGCAGTCCCCGGATCCGCCACGTGTCGCCCACCGGCTGTTCGCGTGCAGTGGACCCGCGAGGCCGTTGGCCCCATCTGTCAGTCGCATGGGCTAGCTCAGCTCGCGGTGCAAAAAGTTCCTGCGCGCTGTTTTCGCCCAGTCAGTCGTGGCCCCACCTGTCAGTGACTTGGGTTAGATTTCTCTGGGTATAAAAAGTCTGGGTGTATTTCTGTTTAAACAAAACATTGTCAGAAATGTTTAAATACAAATTTAAATTTGTTTTTAATAACTTTTGAATTATAATTCCAAACAATACAAATGCCATATGTTTTGGAATCAGAAAAATGTGAGGAATTCAAATATGCTACTCAAAATAATGTTTGAACACTTTAAATTTTTCAAGATGATTAAAATTACAATCAAATGCCCTTTTCTTAATAAATTAATAACTTTAATTATACAACTCCAAATTCGACAAATAATATGTCTAAATCGATCAGCGCGACGAGCCCGTTCTATCTATGCACTCCTTGTTCTGAATTGAAGCATGCATCATGTAATTACTAAAAATAAGAACTGTTTATGGCAGTAAAACTGGACCACATAATTGATAAAATGTTTTATTCTTGTACCCCACACCTCACCATGCCATGCTACATTAATGCCATGTAAATCGTGCATCATTCATCATGGCATGCTTGTTTGCTTGTCGCACTTTATTCATAGGCTTGTGCACTTTATTTATGTTGGCCCTTGTTTGTTTGGTTCTTCTTCGAATAGACGCCCAACAGGAGAATTATCAGGAATCACATGAGTTCTATCCAGATCCATCACTCGCTTCAACTGAGCTGCCAGGCAAACACTACCACATGCTTGCATACATATAGTACCTATTGCCTCTATCTTATTCTTGCATCATTGAGTCGCGATTGCATTAAATTGAATCCCAAGTATTGCATAGCCTTTACTTTTAAGCCCCAACGAAGCTTGTTCCTCAATCCCAGGAGCCATTACCACCGGAGTTGTTTGAGCCATGCGAGTCGTAGAAAAGCATGTGTAGGGTATGTGATTGTCTGATGGATAACGAGGTACCTAAACAACTTAACCCGAGTAGTAATGGGATAACTAATGGAAGAGACACCGGTGAGCTATATCTGCTATTTGGTTTTTCATGGTCACTTGTGTCCCGTAGGACCCCGAGTACTTGATTCCTGTTCCTTGACTATTCGCACTATCCACATCCGGGAGGCCTTATGGACCCCCCTGAGCCAGAGCTTGATTCATTTCTATTTCTTGGGCTCACAATTAGTTTGGGGTTTTATTACTATCATGTACTTATGCCCTGTTTACTAGTTGTTTATGATTGTGCGCGGAGCACTTGTACTGTTTTGGATCGTGACACATTTTCGCTGTATCGACAAGCCCAGTCACAGTTTCGGGTTCCCAGTCGTTTACCGCCGTCCACACAAACCTTAAGTCCGTCTCGGAGTCAGCTAGCTTCGTTGCGGGTAGCTTAATGGGGGTGACCCCCTGAAATATTTCTGAATCCTGTGATCGCTTTGTCGTGAATGCGTCATTGGGTTTTGAGTTGGTTTTTCCGAGGTTGATCGAGTGTGTGTTGCTATTTGTGCACCCCTGCAGGGTAAATCTTTCTGAAAGTCGTGTCCGCGGTTATGGACGACTTGGAGCACAGTTTCTCGATCATAGACAAGTATAATTAGTGCCGCTTTTAATTTGACTAAATACCTGACTAGTAAATAGTGCAATACGCATGGAATGGTTAATAAAACTGCCAACAGATGGGGTTGTTTGTCCACCTTCTCGTTGGTAAGAGAGAGGGAGGATGGATCTATAAATTATACTGTTATAACTGTTGTTACTAATTAACGTACATCCGTCCATTATTGGTTAGGCGGATGGTTAGCGAGTATCTATAGACTTGTTAGTTATTATCTTTTGCTGCAATTGCGTCACCCCAGGTATATGTCCCCTTTAGAGGCATAAAGACTTGCTGAGTACCCCTAGGGTCTCACACGATAAATTGTTTGATTCAGATGAACAGGTGTATTCGCAAGATGGATACTGGGTGGAGGAGACGGATGATGTTGGCAACGATCACTCGATGTAGAGATTCCGGGAACGTGGATCCGTGAGATCTGTGGGCGGGATGTCTTTATTTATGTTGCATCTTATGCCGATTTGCTTCTTATCCGTACTCGGATCTTGTTTTCCGCTTCCGCCTGATACTCTGATGTTTGATGTATGAGGAGCTATCCTAAACTATTATCTCTATCTAGGATATTTGGATCTTGCCGTATGGCGTTGCAATATTTATATTTCTTTTAGATGGAATGGCTCTGTGAACAGTTGTATGGTGGCTTGCATACATACTCACTTGTGTATGTAGTTGATCCCTTCGCCTACCGATTACGCCGCTCGTTCTTGTCCCGATGTTCTGGAAGTGGTTAGGACGGCCGAAAGGTCTACCTGTGAGTGGGCCCTGGGCCCCACCGTACTATCTTAACCACTTTCGCTCATCTAGGCATGCAACTAAGAGCGTAATTCACCGAGGTAGTTACACCCTTCAAGATTCTGAATCGCCGAGGAGAAGTATCATATCAACTGGAACTACCAGAGGAGACGTCAGCCATCCACAATGTGTTCCACATCTCGTTACTTCGCAAATGCCTAGAAGTGTCGGAGAAGACCGAAGTTTTCAAGAACATCGATCACCGAGCGGTTGATATCAACAAGGACCTGACATATCGTGAAGTGCCCATCCGCATCTTGGAAGAAGCTTACAGAACCACCAGGACCAGAAGTATCAAATTTTTCAAGATTCAATGGAGCAACCATACCGAAGAAGAAGCCACTTGGGAGCGAGAAGATTATATTAGGACTGAGTTCCCAGATCTCTTTAGTTCCTAGTTTTCTTTCTTAAGTCTCGGGATGAGATTTTGTTTAAGGGGGGAAGGTTTGTAACATCCCAAAACTTAATCCAAAGTTATTAAGATCCAAATCATCTAATTTAGAGTTAACAAAAACTTTTCCATTTAAAATGATTAAGCATTCATATGTGTGTGCATAAAATTTAGGAGTTGTTTTGAATTGCCAGGTTTGAGTGATCCATTGATTGTAAAATGATTCTAAGGTGAATTAAACATCATCTAGCTCATTCCCAAACAAATCCCACAGAAAAACAAATCAAAAAGAATAAAAAGAAGCAAATGGTCATTTGTGCCATTTTAAGCACCATGCCTACTTCGGCTATTCCTAGAACTGAAATCTTAACAGAAACAAATTTAGATCTTTGAACCCCTTGCTAGTAGAAGTAGTGATGTACCAAGGCCCACTTTGTTTTATCCCAAAAACTTTCAAACACTAAATTTAAATGACATTTGAAAATTGAATCTAGTGTATGTATCTAGATCACATTAATTCAAAAACCACTCAAATGAACTCCATTTTCAAATCCCAAGCAGCACTAGATGCTTAAGCATAAGATAGATCACTCCACCAAAAATCAGCCCAAAATTCAAAACTTTTGTTCTTGCGGCCATTTGATCGAACAGGTGGCATGCACAGAATTTCTGCCTAACTTTTGCTATTTGAGGATCAATGCTTTGTCGAGTTGTTGACCCCCATTTGGTTCCCTTGTCTCCTCTAACTCTAACCAGCACATAACTAAGGTACTCCGTTAGCCACATCAGCAGTGGAGTGCCGCCACTTGATGGTCACCGCCGGCCAGAAGCGGGCAATGCGCAAGAGACAGTGTCGCGCCATTCCAACACGTCCCCTAGCTCCGCCTAACCCTACTGCCACTCCCTGTCCACCCCTTGATCACCCATAGTGTTGAGGGCAAACCTCTAGGGTGGCCCGATCTTTCACGATTCCCTTTCAAATCGAGGATGGAGTGCGGGGGGGAAGGAGGGAAGGATGAACACGACGAACACATGCACGAAGAACGCGATGAACACACACACGCAAAACCACGATAAACACCAATAGCTCATGTCGGTGGTGACCGGTCCGGCGCAATCCCTAGGATCGGCGTCGGGCGGAGGACTCTCTCTCGAACCAGAATGTCGAGATGGGAGACTCGGTGAGATCTTGACGTCTAGGCAAAGGGACACCGATGCCTAGGCCTTGTACAATGTGGAGGCACAATGCAAACTCCAACGAGGTTTGGGGATATTGGTGCTCCTTAGTCAAGGAGCATGAGGCAAGAATTAGATAGATCCACAGAGGGGTTTCCACTAATTCCAATATCAAGCCTAGGGTTTACAATGGAGGTGGGGGTCTATATATAGGCCAACCACAAAGTCAGGGGTAATTCAAGCATTAAAGTAGAGTTCTAGGCGAAATAGACGGGTACATGGGCCATAGGGCCCAGCTAGGCTCGCAGGCCCATCACTTGGGCCGGACACTCCGGGTCGAGTGGGTCGGACAGTCCGGGGTGGCCGGACACTCCGGGTCGAGTGCGCCGGATAGTCCGGGGTGGCTGGACACTCCGGGTAGTGTCCGAGCAGTGTCTGAACTGGCACATAGAATGTCCGCGCTAGGTTCGGGATCGGGCAGGCCGGACACTCCGGCTGAGTCGCACCGGACACTCCGGCTGCGCCAGACACTCCAGCTGAGTCGCGCCGGACACTCCGGCTTTGGCAGCTTTAGCTCAGGTGCAGCTTCAGGGCTCGTGGGTCGACGCGGCGGGGGCTCGTACCTGACGATGCACAAAGTAGTGGTATGAAGTAGCAGGCCATCCAAGGAGGTACCAAATTGGCACGAGGAGAGGAGCGAGTTCACCTTAGCTTGGAGGAGTTTGGCTCGGGCACGAGTCATGGGTCCACTTGGGGGACTTGTTGTTGTAGATGTAGAAGCGTCCGTAGGATGGGCTGCATCATCTCCCCCCCCCTTGGGAAAGAGTCGTCCTCGGCTCTTCATGGATATCATCTTGAGCATCTCCAAGGTAGGGTGATAGGTCCTTGACATTGAATGTATTGCTTGCAAGGTACTTGTAGGTCGGTATGCTGATGATGTAGGCGTTGTTGTTGATTCTTTTGAGGACCTTGAAGGGACCATCTCCTCTTGGCTTGAGCTTGGAGTCACGTTCCTTGGGGAAGCGGTTCCTACTTAGGTGTATCCACACAAGGTCACCTTCTTCAAATATCATCTCCTTCTTGTCCTTGTTTAACCTTGAAGCTTGGCGAAGGACTTGTTGTTCGATAGTAGCTCTTGTTTCTTCATGAAGCGTCTTCATAGCTTGTGCGCGCTTCTCGACGTCCATGTTCGTGCGCTCATGGAGGGTAGTGGTAGGATGTCGAGCGGGGTGAGGGGCTCGAAACCATAGACGATCATGAATGGACTCATATTAGTTGTTGAGTGCTTGGCTCGATTATAGGCGAACTCGGCGTGTGGAATGCATTCCTCCCAATCCTTCAGGTTTTTCTTGATCAACACACGAAGGAGAGTTCCGAGGCTTCGGTTGACAACTTCAGTTTGGCCATCAGTTTCAGGATGTGATGCGGATGAGAAGAGGAGCTTGACGCCGAGCTTGGCCATGAGGGTCTTCCACAAGTAGCTCATGAATTTTACGTCGCGGTCGGAGACGATTGTCCTTGGCACACCATGAAGACGGACGATTTCCCTGAAAAATAGATTTGCAACATGTGAAGCATCGTCGGTCTTATGGAACGGTATGAAGTGTGCCATTTTGGAAAAACGATCCACAACAACAAATATAGAATCATGAACATTCTTAGATCTAGGCAATCCTAACACGAAATCCATGCTAATGTCAGACCAAGGTGTATGAGGAATAGGCAATGGCATATAAAGACCATAGGGATTAGCTTGCGACTTAGCTTGAACACATGTCGTGCATCGTTGAACGTAGCGCTCCACGTCACGCTTCATCTTGGGCCAAAAGTAGTGATTGGAGAGCATGTCCAATGTCTTGTCGCGACCAAAGTGACCCATAAGGCCTCCACCATGAGATTCTTGGAGAAGAAAAAGTTGAAGCGATGACTTCGGGATGCATAGCTTGTTTTGTTTAAATAGAAAGCCCTTATGCAAATAGAAATCATCAACTCCTTTGTCATTGGAGCACTTTGCGAAATTGGTTCAAAGAACGGATCGGAAGCATACAAAGATTTTATTTCATCAAGACCCAACACGTTGATTTCAAGTCTCGTAAGAAGGTTTGTATGTTTGTGAGACAATGCATCCGCAACTACATTATATTTGCCCTTCTTATACTTGACAATGTACGGAAAAGACTCCATGAACTCAACCCACTTAGCGTGTCTCTTGCTCAAGTTAGCTTGCCTTTGAGATATTTCAACGACTCATGGTCAGAATGTATGATAAATTCCTTGGGCCAAAGGTAGTGTTGCCAAACTTGAAGGACACGAACTAAGGCAAAAATCTCTTTGTCATAAATCGGATAGTTAAGGCGAGCACAATCAAGTTTCTCGCTATGGTAGGCTATAGGACGTCCGGTTTGCATAAGGACTCCTCCAATGCCAATACCACTAGCATCACACTCTATCTCAAAAGTTTTTGTTAAATCCGGTAAAGAAAGAAGAGGTGCTTCGGTGAGCCTCTTTTTAAGTTCATCAAAAGCTTTTTGTTGTGCTTTGCCCCACACGAAGGTGACATTCTTTGTGGTAAATTCATTAAGGGGACAAGCAATGGTTGAAAAGTCTTTCACCAAGCGACGATAGAAACCGGCCAACCCATGAAAACTTCAGAGTTCACTCACATTTGTTGGTATGGGCCAATCTCGTATGTCCTTTACCTTGGAAACATCAACTTCAATTCCCTTTGAAGAAACGACAAATCCAAGAAAAATCAACTTGTCTTTAGCAAAGGTGCACTTGGGAAGATTAGCATAAAGCTTTTCATGTCAAAGGATTTGCAAAACTTACTTGACATGTGTTACATGGTCCTCAAGTGATTTTCTATAAACAAGAATATCATCGAAATAGACAACAACACTTTTTCCAATGAGAGAACGCAAGATGTGATTCATAAGGCGCATGAAAGTGGATGGGGCATTTGATAAACCAAAGGGCATAACCAACCATTCATAGAGACCAAGTTTGGTCTTGAAGGCGGTTTTCCACTCATCACCTTCAGCCATGCGTATTTGATGGTAACCACTACGAAGATCAATTTTTGAAAAAATAGTGGCTCCAGACAACTCATCAAGCATGTCATTGAGACGTGGTATGGGATGTCGATAACGCACGGTGATAGCATTGATTGGATGGCAGTCCATGCATAACCGTAACATATCATCCGTCTTTGGAACAAGAATCATGGGTACAGCACTTGGACTAGTGCTAACTTGGATCAAACCTTTGGAGACGAGTTGGTTGATTTGACGTTCGATCTCCTTCGTCTCCTCCGGGTTCATGCGGTAAGCAGCGCGGTTGGGAAGTGGTGCACCGGGGATGAGGTCAATTCGATGTTCGATGCCGCGAAGAGGAGGTAGTCCATGTGGAAGCTCTTCGGGAAACACATCCTTGAATTCTACAAAACATGCATCAAAGATGGAGGAACATTGGTTAATTCATTAGTTCCTTGCGCTAGTCCCTTGCAAAGGAGGACATAGTGCAAGATGGCTGGGTTGTTCCGAACGTCTCTCATCTCACTTTTGGTGGCAAGGAGAACACTCTTAGTTTTTCCACTCGAATTTGGCTTGTGGCTCTCACTCACTATGAGGTGGTTCTCTCTCTCACCGTTCTTCTCACAAGTAGGTGTTGTGCTTTGCGCCCTCGCTAAAGCCTTTGCATTGTCCGCAATTATTTGGCTAGGAGTCATCTGTTGCAAAACACATGTTTTGTTGAGCCATTTGAAGGTGTATATATTGGTGCGACCATCATGTTGAGCAGCCTTGTCAAATTGCCATGGTCGACCAAGAAGCATGTGGCAAACTGTCATAGGAACTACATCACACTCCATCGTATCTTTGTAAGGACCAATGGCGAAGGAGACCGATATGGTATGATTGATCTTCACGGATCCTTGGTAACTTAGCCATTGCACATGGTAGGGGTGCTTGTGTGGATGGAGGGTGAGGTTGAGCTTCTCACACAACTCGGTGCTTGCAAGGTTGTGACAACTCCCTCTGTCAATGATCACCTTGATAGATTTGCCGTTGATGTTGGCTCGTGTTTGGAAGATATTGGAGCGTTGGTCTTCATGCTCTTGTGCTTGAGTGGTCAAGATCCTTGTGACGACAAGCGATGGACTTGCGTCATGGTCACACATGAGGAATTCTTGATCATCTTCCACTCATTGCCTTGCCATTGCTTCCTTGACACGGGCATCAAACTCATCTTCACTTAAGTACTCTTCATCACCATTGTCATGGACGAACAAGACTTTCTTGTTTCCACATTCGGCCGACTTGTGTCCTTTACCTCAACACTTGTAGCATTCACCGTTGAAAGGTGTATCACTCTTTGCTTGCTTGCCACTTGGAGGCAATTTTCCTGGAGGAAGTGTGGGCTTGACGGAAGGCTTGGAGGTACTTGAGGAGCTACCATTTAAAGTTGTTGGTGTAGGGGTTGAAGCTTGCTTGTAGGTGAAGTACGTCTTAGGCTTGTTATACTTGATATCCTCTTGCACTTGACGTTCAACCTTTGTTGCGATGTACACAAGCTCAACCATGTTGTTGTAGGTTTGGAACTCGACGATGCGCTTGATTGGGTGATTCAAGCCAATAATGAAACGTGCCATTGTTTGCTCCATGCGCTCATCAATGTTTGCGCGAATCAAGTTGAGTTCCATTTCCTTGAAGTATTCTTCCACGGTCTTTTTCCCTTGACGAAGAGCTTGAAGGTTGTTGAAGAGGTCACGCGTGTAGTGCGCGGGGACAAAACCGGGATCTCATGTGAGCCTTTATGTCATGCCAAGTTGTGATTGGCGGCTCTTGTCTTGCATCACGAGCAACTTGAACTTGTTCCCACCAAAGGTTGGCATAATCATCAAACTCTAGCAAAGCCATGGCGACCGTCTTCTTGTTGCTATAGTTGTGCATGCGGAAGATCTTGTCGACTTTGAGTGCCCATGAGAGGTATTCCTCGGGGTCATTGGATCTGGTGAACTTGGGAATCGTGAACTTGAGCTTGCCAAAAGTTTTATCATCGTTGCGGTCATTGCAACGAGCTTGGTGACCTTGTTGATGATCTTGTAGTTGGGGAGGTGGAACTTGGTTCTCGCGTCCTTGTTGTGGAGCTTGCTCTTGATATTTTTGTTGACGTGGTTGAGGTACTTGGGCCTCATGGTGGCGAAGGTGTGGAGCCTCTTGATACGGTTGATGACAAAGAGGAGGCTCGTTCCTCGGTTGGTGACGTTGGTTAGGCACATGGGCCTCACGGCGAAGAACATGGTCATGATCCTCTTGACGTGGTGGGCGTCGCTCAACTTGTATCACTTGACGCTCCAAGTTTTGTTGGTGTGGAGGAGGCACCGCGTGATGACCATGGTGTCGTTGTTGACGTTCATGACGTTGAAGACGAAGAGGATGATTTTGTAGAGCTTCACGTTGATGACGAGCTTGATTCTCCAAGTTGGAGTTATCACTTGTTGTGTCAAGTATGTGTTGCGGTCGATGGTGGTAGACTTGCGGTTGCGCTTGCGTTTCCTCTTGTGGTTGCTCTTGTCGTATCACTAGTGCCCTTGCGTGATGACAGTGTGCTTCTTGCCTTGCTCGTGGCCTTGAAGAGAGGTCACCATCATAGCTTGACGTTGCGGCGTGCCGTGGGGAAGGTACATAGTTCGAAGAGATTCCATCTTCAACCACGGTGGCATCATTGCGTCTTTGAGCACTTTGATGTAGATCTTGTGGAAGAGGTGCATGACGATGCGAAGAACTTGCCGAGCTTGATGAGCGTGAACGTGGTCTTGCCATGCCGTCGATGAGGCGTCGAAGATTGTCATTTGTTTTGGTGACGGAGCGTTGGAGCGCTTCATTTTGGTGGCTGAAGTTGTGATGCATTGCATGCATTTGCCTTTCGAGGCCATCGAAGCAGTTGTCGATGTTCTTGAACTCGGCTTGCGTCTCGCCAAATTGTTCATCTTGTCGCGTCTCAAGTGCTTGGCAACGTTCACGGAACTCTTGTCGAACGATGAAGTGACTTGCGCGCGTCATGTATGGACCTTGATCTTCTTCTTGGGGAGGTGGTTGGCTCGTCTCACCATGCCTATCCATCATGCAAAACACACAAGTATTGTATATGGAAGTGGAATATGGTGGTGTTAGCCTTGTACCTCACCTTGGGGATTGCACCAAACTAGAAACCACAAGTGAGAGCTATAAGCGTGCAAAGTGGAATTGCAAAGAAAACTCACACTAAAGAAAGAACTAACTCTCAAAAGATTGTCCGTGGTAGGTTAGGATTGTGGAAAGCCAAAGAACCAACCAAACGAAAAGGGATAGTCAAAAGTGGGTAAAATCTAACAAAACCCAAGTCAAAGGAGAAGGTCAACAACTCGAAGGGGTGACGGGAATCTATGACTATATACACACACGTGGAGAAAGTTGGGATTGACACGACTATGAAAATGAGCAAACAAAATGTCCTAACGAAGACTAAGCTCGTTGTCGTGCCAATGCAAGGAGAGACCGTGGCTCGTTTGCAAAGAGGTAAAGTGAGCAACAGATTTGTGCACTTGCCTTGGGCTCTCTTCTTTCTCTCTTGCTTACAAGCTTTGAGACTCTCTTTTGCAAGGGGAGACTATTTTTCTTTTGCTTTTTCTTTGTATCTTTTTCCTTTTTTTTCTCTCCCTTCATGCTACCTAGTCACACTTGCTATTGCTCTTGAACTCTCACTATCCAAGGACAAATGCACAATGCTCAAGCAAACACAAGATGAGCCACTCTCATGGGATAGGTACACACAAAGGAAGATGGGGTTAACAAGGTGACGCAAGTTACACCTTCTTTGATGATGAACTTGGCGTCGATGGTGCGGGATGATGTTCGTGGTACGTGGTGTCGATGAGCGCGGAAGTTAATGATGCGGAAGCTTGCTGGTAGTTGCTGACACGCACAAGGGACACGAGCAAACAAAGGAGATTAGCCAATGCGAAAAATGAGGCAAAATAGTCAAAACAGGCGTTACAGCCGGACACTCCGGTCTATCTTGGCCGGATACTCCAGTTAGGCCGGACACTCCGGTCGAGTTCGGCCGGACACTCCGGTCGGGCCGGACACTCCGGTCGGTACAAGCCGGACACTCCGGCGCGGGTTTCCTGCTCGTGTTCTTGAGCGGAAATCCTCGCCTTCGGGCCTCAAATCCGCGAAAAACTGGCCAAATCGGGCTGGGGAAACGCAAGATAAAGCTGGCCCAACTCCTTAGACAAGGTTTGGTCGGATCAAAACCACAAATAACACTCCAAATCAAGAGATCGTTCCAAAGGAAAATATGGGCTATTTTTTGTGGGGATTTTTGAATTTTTGGTGGATAGAAGAAAAATTTGTAGGGGAAATCGTGAGCAACGAAGCTCTTGATACCAATATGTTGAGGGCAAACCTCTAGGGTGGCCCGATCTTTCACAATTCCCTTTCAAATCGAGGATGGAGTGCGGGGGGAAGGAGGGAAGGATGAACATGACGAACACACACACGAAGAACACGATGAACACACACACGCAAAACCACGATAAACACCAATAACTCACGCAGGCGGTGACCGGTCCGGCGCAATCCCTAGGTTCGGCTTCGGGCGTAGTACTCTCTCTCGAACCGGCACAGCGAGATGTGAGACTCGGTGACATCTTGACGTCTAGGCAAAGGGACACTGATGCCTAGGCCTTGTACAACGCAGAGGCACAATGCAAAATCCAACGAGGTTTGGGGATATTGGTGCTCATTTGTAAAGGAGCATGAGGCAAGAATTAGATAGATCCACAGAGGGGTTTCCACTAATTCCAATATCAAGCCTAGGGTTTACAATGGAGGTGGGGGTCTATATATAGGCCAACCACATAGTCAGGGGTAATTCAGGCATTAAAGTAGAGTTCTGGGCGAAATAGAGGGGTACATGGGCCATAGGGCCCAGCTAGGCTCGCAGGCCCATCACTTGGGCCGGACACTCCGGGTCGAGTGGGCCAGACAGTCCGGGGTGGCCGGACACTCTTTGTCGAGTGGGCTGGACAGTCCGGGGTGGCCGGACACTCCGTGCAGTGTCCGAACTGGCACACAGAATGTCCGCGCCAGGTTCGAGCAAGGGCAGGCCAGACACTCCGGCTTTGGTAGCTTCATCTCAGGTGCAGCTTCAGGGCTCGTGGGTCGACACGGCGGGGGCTTCACAAAGTAGTGGTATGAAGTAGCACGCCATCCAAGGAGGTATCAAATTGGCACGAGGAGAGGAGCGAGTTCACCTTAGCTTGGAGGAGTTTGGCTCGGGCACGAGTCATGGGTCCACTTGGGGGACTTGTTGTTGTAGATGTAGAAGCGTCCGTAGGACGGGCTGCATCACACAGCCCCTGGACCACTCCCCAGCAGCGCCGCCCTTTCTCTCCACGAGATCGTCAGAGCGCGCCAGAGCGCGATAGCCGCCATCATGCCACCGACCGCACCTCGACCGCATACCGCGCACGCCGCTCCGCCTCGACCCTAGAACCCCACCAGACATGACCGTGCGCCGCCGCGCGACCCACAGTCGCCGAGCGCCGCATCGAGCACTGCCTCTGTCTCCGAGAGTGCGTGACGCTCCCAACCATATACCAATGCCCCTAGCCACGCCATTGCACTGTAGCTGACTGCCAGGGAACCGCCCACCATCCGCCTACCTCACCCACGCCGGTAGCCCCCTATGCCGTCGTCACCGACGAGCTCCGCCCACACCTCTCGGTCTCACCATCGAGCCTATAAAAGGAGGCCACCCCAGCAGAAACTCCTCACACCATTCCACTCCCCTCTCTCCCCTAAACATTTCCCCTCTATTGCCAGAGCCACTCAAGACATAGTTTGCCGGAATTGCACCGGAGGAGCCCACTTCAAAGGAGGAGACGCTGTCATCGATTCCGTCCACCATAGCCCCTGCCGTGACCTCATCTGAGTCCACCGTCGTCGTCCAGTTTGATCGCCCGCCTCACCGCACTAGTTGGAGCCCTGGTACATCCCCAGTAGACCCCCACCGGCCGTTTAGGGTTCGGTCTCGCCAGCAACGAGTCCGTCGTCGACGACGACTATGAGCCGTTGATCCACGTTATAATCGTGTGGCCCAGATCGCTAGATACCGTTTCAGGTTTTAAGACTCGCTCACAAGCGGGACCAACCTGTCAGCCGCCCTCTGCGCCGCTGAACGCCACTGGGCTGGCCCATTTCCTTTCCCGCGCTAGCCCACGAATTCAAATATAGGTTTTTCTATTTAAGTTTAAACTCAATTTGTCTCTTAGTTCAAAATTCAATTCAGGAAGATTTACTAAACCAAATTGAGTGATTCCAATTTTGTTCGAAAGCATCTGAAAAGATATATCCAAGCCCGTTGGAATTAATTCATTTAGAGTTAGAGCTCTCTCGTAGTAAAAATAAAAAGATAGAAACATTTGCACATTCAAACATTTTTATAAAATCAACCCTAATAGATTTTGAGTTGATTCCAACTCTCAAAAATCACATTTAACCATACCTATCTGAATATGTAATAATATTGAGGTTTGCATGTAGTGACTTTGGACTAGTACCAAATTAGTGCTATTTAGGCATTTCTAGTCACTTTAAATCATTAAATATTAAACTTAAACTTGTTAAAATGTGATCCAAACTTTAAATCGCATTCCCATATGTTAGAATATGTGGTGATGACATGTGTCCAAATGATCCCATATTTTAATTGGAGAATATTAAGTCTTAGTTAATATCAATGAGTAGAAATTACTTTTCTTAAATAAAAAGAATGAATCTAGTTAATAAAACCTTGTGATGCTTGTGATGCTAATAGATCATCAAATGTGTGCCTTAGTGTACTAAGTAGCCTAAATTAAGAATTGTTTGGTGATTGTGTATCCCGTATGTATTTATAGACGATACTACCGACCAAGCTTTCGAGGAGGAGGAGTTCTATCAAGAAGAGGAGGAAGAAAACTTCAACCACTCCATGAACCAAGGCAAGCTATTGTTAGCAAGATAGAATTAAGTTAGATAACCTAAGCAAGATGCATTAGGCATGCTTTGGTTAGACCACTTTAACTAGTATGTACCCCAAGTTTTATTTTCAAGCTTTTACTTCCTTTACTTTACCAAAGTCCCTTACTTGTTTGAAGGTAGCATAAAAAGTATAAAACTTGAACTATCTAGATAACCTTAGATGTCATTCTATGGCATGAGGTTGATCTTAGCATCCCATATTAGTGAACACTCTTAACCTAGTAGTTTAGAGCTAAACTAGAACTTGAGTCACTTGAGATGGGAATACTTGGTGAAAACGAATTGTGAAAACCTTGGAATGATGAGTCCTTCTATTGAGATGTTTTAACATGTGTTGAGAAACACAAATGGTTTATGATGATGAAAATGTTGAGGCATGAGCCTTAGCCCTTTTACAAAAACTGATGGTTGGATTCGGATGCGATACCATTCCAATTTTATTGTACAACCACAATACCTGAATTGGGTAAGGCTTAGTCGGAAGTTTATATGCATTTGTATTAGTTCCCTCGCGTGAGAGGTTTGAGCTGAGGCTACCTCACAATGTTGTCCACCTATGCAGTGCCCAAGATGACAGATGGTCATGGTTGGGAGGCCATACTCATAGGAGAGGTGCTTATACTAGGGTGTGTAAAGGAAATGTTATGTTTGATTATCTGCATACTAAGTATGATGATTCAGGGTTATCCCTGATAGATGTATCAAATCTTGTGGTGAAAGTATACCACCTCTGCAGAGTGTCAAACTATTCGAATAGCCGCATCCGCGATTATGGATAGTTGGAGTGGCCATACTGTTTCGTTGTCAGATGTTTTCAAAATGACTTATGAAATGGATGATGAATCTTGACTTGACCACAACAGAGTTGTCACTATGACACTAGCTTCCCAACTTAAGTGATTCTAGAACTTTATTTTATCTTTCTTTGTTTCTGAACTCAGCTTAGGTTTCAAACTTAACTTTATAGATATACTTAGAGTTAGCAATCCTACTAGAACTACCTTACTTGTTAGTAATAGTTTGCGAGTACTTAAAGAGTACTCATGGCTTTTGTCCCTGGCTATTCCTATGGCCAGACTATGAAGGAGACTACCAAGATGAAGGACAGCAGGACGGTTATGATAACTAGGACTATCTTCCATCGTCAGCATTGGCTATGCCACTGAAGATGGACCCCACTGCTATGCTTATTATTTATTCTGCTGCTTGTTGTATTAAGACTGGATCATGAGATCCTTTATTCATGTAAGACCTTGTTATGGTTTGTAATGTATGATGTATTATAATATCCAATCTGTTATGTCTCGCAAAAATGGTAATCTTGGGATTGCGATGTATGGCATAACAGGCATCTGGGATTAAAAATCCGGGTGTTGACAACTGTTGACCACAACCCAGTGAAATTTGAGAAAGGAGCCCATGGAGCATAGCCGAGAACATATTAATTCAGCCTTTTAGGGGTCAGGGGACTGCTGAGCACATCCCACTAAAATTTGAGAATGACGCCCATGGAGCATAACCTATGGAGTATAACCCACGTAGAGCAACCTATGTAGAATACCCAAACTCTTTTTAATTCGGCCTTTTGGGCATTGCCCCCACCTCCCAACAAAAACTCTGCCTACCCATGTTTTTAAGAAAATACTCCATTATGTGGCATTTTATAAATTGAGATGCCAGGAGCGTTGCCCTTCTATATTTTAAAAGAGATAAACATAGACACACAAATATTTTTAAGAAGACTAATATATAAATTGTAGTACTAATAAAAGTTTAGTGATATTTTTCTATAAATATCTTTGTTATAGTGGCAACGGACTCAGTTTATGTTTATTTGATTTGAAGGTCTTTTGTTCGAATCGTATCTTGGGTTTACATTTTTTTCTTCTAGCAATATCACATTACGGAGAGGCTGACATCACGGAACAACCAGCATGTAATGTCACTAGAGTTTGTTTTGAGGGTTTAGGGTTTGAAAAAAAAGTTTAAATACTTCTACTGTGAGGCTCGCATCGGGGACCCACCAGACAGAACATACAAGGCTTCATCGGGGACCTACAAGCCAGAACTTGCCAGAGAGGCTGACATAAGGGCCCCAGCAGTAAGACCGTACATGACTGCCACGGTGAAAACAGTGGACGCGGCCGAAAAAAGTCCATCATACACACTTTGCACTTATAGAAGATGACATATCGGACCCACCAGGCCCAATCATATCCCATGAAATTATCCTATCAGGCCCAAGCATAGCCCAGTACCTTCTAATTCGGCCTTTTCTTGGTCTTGTGGCCACCGACCATAGCCCATTCAATTTAGTAGTGAGCCCATGGAATATATGCCATGACGAATATGGGATCCTCCCCGAGTTATCCAAGAATCTTTTTAATTCAGGCTTTATGAGCATTTTTTGTACTCTGAGGCTGACATCTAGGACCCGAAAAACAGTCCAACATACACACATTTCTTTCAAATATAGGCTGTCAGCTGGGACCCAGCATATACACATTTCCTGCATACAAAGATGGTTGACATCTGGGACCTAGCAAGTTACCAAGGTCAAAACAGCGGACATGGCCAAAAAAAGTCCATCATACACATGTTTCATTTACAGAGATGCTGATATGTGGGACCCAGTAGCGTGACCTTATACAGATGCTGCATCGAGCAACATTGCCAGTTTGAAACAGGGAGGCGTGAGCGAGAAAAAGTTTAGCATGCACACGTTTCATGTAATGAGAGGCTGAAATGGGGGACCCAGCTGCGTGAGCAAACGGCAGATTTGTCGAGCAACGCTATCTAGTTCGGAACAGGGTAGCGCTAGAGAAGAAAAAAATCCATCATACCCACGATTCTTCTAATGTGAGGCTGACATAAGGGACCCACCAGCCTGAATAAATGGTTGATGCAGCGAGCAACGCTATCAAGTTCAGAACACGAAGTCACGACAGAGGATAAAAAATACATCATACACACGTCTTCTAATGAGAGGATGATATGTGGGGCCCATCAGCATGATTAAATGGTAGATGCATCGAACAATGCTATCAAGTTCGGAACAGGGTAGCGCAAGCGAAGGAAAAAAATCCATCATACACACATTTCTTCTAATGCGAGGATGAAATGTGGGGGCTCAGGAGGTTGGTTAAACGGTAGATGCGTCGAGCAGCGCTATCAACTTCGAAATAGGGTAGCGCTAGTGAAGGAAAAAATTCCATCATACACACATTTCTTCCAATGAGAGGATGACATGTGGGTCCCAGGAGGTTGATTAAATGGTAGATGCATCGGGCATCGCTATCAACTTTGGAACAGGGTAGCACGAGTGAAGGAAAAAAATCCATCATACACATGATCCTTCTAATGAGAGGCTGGCATGTGGGTCCTAGCAGCCTGACTAAACAGCAGACGCATCAAGCAACGTTATCGAGTTCAAATCAAGGAGGCGCGACCAAAAAGTATGGTCCGCTAGCGTCCGGGACCCACACGCCTCAAAATACTTCGGCGAATCAGCATCACGTGAGGAAATAAAAATCTTGCTTCTGCCACGGGCCGGCCGAGCTTCCTCCATGTTTTTAGCGGTTCTGTCATAGTAGAGGGCCGCGAAACCGGAAAAAAATATTCCGTCAGACACGGTCGAGCCGAGAATTTCGTTGGCGAAGACACGCTTTCTACGACGACCGTCGGGCCAAGTCATTGCGGAAGGAAAATTTTATTTTAGTGGTCCTTAGTTGTTCACATCATAGGATCTTTTTTATTTTCTATGTTACGAACCCAATAGTGGTATCAGAGCCTGATCTATGCATAGATGCTTTGCACGGGTAGAACCATATGAGTATGTGGGCGTTAATGATCATTTTATTGCATCTTCTATGTATTTTGGATATTGGTGGCATAGTGGAATGAAGCGGCCAGGACTAACTTTACATGTCCTCACACATGAGACTTGTTCCACGGTTGACATGCAACTAGTTTTGCATAAGTGGCTAGCGGGTGTCTTTCTCTCCTACTATAGTCAATATCTGATTTACAACGAGTTGCTAATAATTTGGTTATCATCGTTCTGGTTCCATCGTCGTAGGTAAGACGGGTTCTATCATCGTCGTAGGTAAGACCGATAAATTAGGAGCGTCTAGTTTAGATTGTTGTTGGGCTAGTCTCATGATATGGTAATGTTATAATTTGAAGTATAGTTGATACTCTTGGAAATTATAGCATACCTACCGTGTAAGTTCTATAGACCTTGCCCTTACACATAAAGGAATGATAAAGATCATACCACGATGCACATGATAGTGATCAAGTGCAAGAACCATATCATTTCACTTTATGCATATGATGTTTTGTTTGCATCTCATATTGGTTGTTTGGCGCTTTAGTATAATTATAAGATGACCCCTCATTTAGATATCAAGATAAAATGTGTTCTTCCTGAAGTATGTGATGTTAAGAAAGTTCGTCATTCAGAGACATCACGTGATGATCGGGTGTACTTGACTCTACACTTTCATACAATGGGTGTAAGATAGTTTTACACACGCATGTACTAAGTTTCTTACTTGGCGAGCCTAGCATGTACAGACATGGCCTCAGAACACGGACCGAAAGGTTAAGTGAAATGGGGTGGCCCGATCTTCTTAGTAAGCGGATGGCGATGATGATGATGGATGGTAGATAACTAGTGCGTAGCTATGATCTCTCCCGCTCGATCCCTGATGCTAGTGCAACAGATCTCGAACCTTGTAGGATATTCACAACACCACACTTTCGCGCATGCAGCCGTGACCACGAACGGTAGTATGCAATCTACTAATTCCCAATGGAACAACATATCACACTCAATTATAGTTGGTAGATTCGAACACAGGGTAATTCTAGAGGTTCTATGAAAGAAACAACTCCAAAATATTTTAACGTGGTCTAAACCCTAACTAGGGGTCGTCCCAGGGCTTATAAGGGCAGCTGGGGTGGCCAGAAACCGAAATTAAACACAAACGACTCAAACTGACAAACCGACTCAGACCAGATTCGATCGGTGGGCGGACACTCCGGTCGAAATCGGCCGGACACTCCGGCCAGGCCGGACACTCCGGGTGGAGCGTGCCGGACAGTCCGGTCTGGTCGGAAACTTTGAAGTTTCCGGGTGGAGTCCGTGTAGTGTCCGAACTGACATACTGAATGTCCATGCCAGTTTGCCTCTCGACCAGGCCGGACAGTCCGGGTGGATCTGGTCGGACACTTCGGTCGTGGCAGATCTTTTTGCCTTTGCCTTTATGATCTTCTCTTGCGCCTTCCTCCCGCTCCTCCCTCGCGCATCCTTGGGCGATCATCATGTTGGGCTTCTCTTGTAGCCCTTCTCCTCCTCGCGCCATGCTTGTTTCTCCAACGAACTTGATCATACATAAATGCATAGACTTAGGCAGTATAAAGTTCTCATCAATCAAAGTACCAGATTCGTTTAGGAGTAAATTCACCTGTTGTTCTAGTAGCTTAGCACGAGCTCTTGTAATAGGTCCAATTCTAATCTCATTGGACTGATCCTTTCTTGCAACAGTTGTAGCATCTTCAGTAGTCATTGGGGTAGGTGTAATTGTAGGGATGTCCCCATCATCTCCCCCCCCCCCTTGAAAAGGCGTCGTCCTCGACGCTCCAAGGTCATCTCCAGCATATGGTGACAAATCAGCAACATTGAAGCTGTTGCTTACTCCACCAAACTCCTCAATAGGTATATCAACCGAGTAGGCGTTATCATTAATCTTGGCTAACACCTTGTAAGGACCAGCACCACGTGGCTTCAATTTGGACTTTCGGAGTAGTGGAAACCTATCCTTGCGTAGATGCACCCAAACCATATCTCCAGGCTCGAACAACACTTCTTTCCTTGCTTGATTCCTTGCAGCAGCAATGTTCTTGCCTTTCTTCTCAATAGCCTCTCGAGTCTTCTCATGTATTTTCTTCCCATAATCAGCACGTTTTGATGCCTCCATATCAACTCTATCATGTAATGGTAGAGGCAACATATCAAGTGGCGTCAATGGCTTAAAACCATACACCACCTCAAAAGGACAAAGCTGAGTAGTTGAATGCACAGCCCTGTTGTAAGCAAACTCAACATGTGGCAAACACTCTTCCCACTCCCGCAGATTCTTTTTAATCATGGTCCTTAGCAGTTGTGACAATGTTTGGTTCACCACCTCCGTTTGACCATCTGATTGGGGATGACATGTAGTACTGAACAACAGCTTCGTTCCGAGCTTCCCCCATAAGGTCTTCCAAAAGTAGCTCATGAACTTCACGTCATGGTCAGAAACAATCGTCTTTGGTACTCCATGTAATCTCACGATGTCCCTGAAAAACATGTTAGCAACATGCGACGCATCGTCGCTTTTGTGGCAGGCAATAAAATGAGCCATCTTAGAGAACCTATCCACTACCACAAATATAGAATCATGACCTCTCTGTGTTTTAGGTAGACCTAGCACAAAATCCATACTAATGTCTTCCCATGGAGTAATCGGTGCAGAGAGAGGTGTATACAAACCGTGAGGCTTTAGCTTAGATTTCGACTTGTGGCATGTAATACATCGGCTCACAAATCTGTACACATCACGCCTCATCTTGGGCCAATAAAAGTGATCAGCAAGCATGAGCAACGTCTTCTCACGCCCAAAGTGACCCATCAAACCACCAGCATGTGATTCCTGCACTAAGAACAAACGCAACGACGATTCTGGAATACATAGTTTGTTAGCTCGAAAAAAATATCCATCATGTATATGATACTTATCCCATGCGTTTCTAAGAGCACACAAACGATATGGTTCAGCAAAATCATGGTCAGTTGCATAAAGTGCACAAATAGCTTCTAATCCAGGAATTTTAACATCAAGATTGGTTAATAGCATGTTCTTCCTAGATAGAGCATCAGCAACAATGTTCTCTTTTCCCTTCTTATAGTTAATGATGTAAGGAAAAGACTCAATGAACTCAACCCATTTAGCTAATCTTCTATGCAAGTTTGATTGAGCTTTCAAGTATTTCAATGCTTCATGATCAGAATGTATGATGAATTCCTTTGGCCACAAATAATGTTGCCAAACTTCAAGTACTCGCACAAGTGCATACAATTCTTTATCATAGATTGAATAATTCAAACGAGCACGAGTCAATTTCTCAGAAAAATAAGCTATAGGCCGACCCTCTTGCATCAGAACGCCACCTATGCCTATACCACTAGCATCACATTCAACTTCAAATTGCTTCGAAAAATCAGGTAATGCAAGTAATGGTGCAGAAGTAAGCAAACGTTTTAACGTATCAAAAGCAATGTCTTGGGCCGCGCCCCAAACAAAAGGAACACCTTTCTTTGTCAAATCATTTAAAGGTGCAGCAATGGTGCTAAAATCTTTCACAAAGTGCCTATAGAAACCAGCGAGACCGTGGAAACTACGCACATGACTAACATTCATTGGAGTAGGCCAATTCTGAATTGATTCAATTTTAGATTGATCTACCTCTACTCCATGCTTAGAAACAACAAATCCTAGGAATATGACCTTATCTTTTGCAAATGTACACTTCTCAAGATTAGCATACAGTTTATTATCACGTAACACTTGCAAAACTTGTCTAATATGAGTGCAATGTTCAGATTCGGTGTGGCTGTATATAAGTATATCATCAAAGTAAACAACCACGAAACGACCAATAAACTCTCTCAAAACATGATTCATCAAACGCATGAAAGTACTAGGTGCATTAGTAAGACCAAACGGCATAACTAACCACTCATACAAACCGAATTTAGTTTTGAAAGCAGTTTTCCATTCATCCCCTTCTTTCATCCTAATTTGATGATAACCACTATGCAAGTAAATTTTAGAGAAAACAACAGCACCACTCAATTCATCTAGCATATCCTCTAAACGTGGAATAGGATGACGATATCGAATAGTGATGTTATTAATCGCTCTACAATCAACACACATGCGCCAAGTACCATCTTTCTTAGGAACTAAAATAACAGGAACAGCACAAGGGCTAAGAGAGACACGGATGTACCCTTTATCCAGCAACGCTTGTACTTGCTTCTGAATTTCCTTAGTTTCTTCAGGATTAGTCCTGTAAGGTGCACGGTTGGGAAGTGTGGCGCCAGGAATCAGGTCCACTTGATGTTCTATACCATGCAATGGGGGCAAACCTGCGGGTACGTCTTCTGGAAACACATCCCCAAAATCCTACAAAACAGAAGAGACACCAAGAGAAATAGGGGTCATGTCGTTAGAAACCAATACCTCGCCCTTATACATGAGCACAAGTGGCATGGCTGTAGGATCCTCACGAAACTCTCTCATATCCTCCTTGGTGGCTAGTATCAATAACCCAGGTACTCTCTCACTTTTTGTTATATCACTCAATTTAGGCTCAATTACATCAGGAACAGCTGTGACACAGTCTCGCCGAGTGGTAGTATCTTCCTTCAAGTTCACCTCGATCTTCTTGCGAGAATCATTCACAATTTCTTGTGGTGTCATTGGCTGCATAGTAATCTTCTTTCCTTTGAATTCCAGGTGATATGTATTGGCTCAGCCATTGTGTTGCACAAGGCGATCATAGAGCCAAGGCCGACCCAATAGTAGGTGACAAACAGTCATAGGAACCACATCAAAATCAATAGAATCTTTGTATGGCCCTATTTGAAAATTCACACGTACCATATAATTTACCTTCATCTCACCATTGTTGCTCAATCATTGTATGTAGTATGGCTTGGGATGAGGTAAGTATGTCAAATTCAGTTTGGCACATAGTTCCTTACTTGCAAGTTCTGCAACTACCTCCATCAATAATGACCTTGCAAGCTTTGTTTGGTCCAACGAGAGCTTTTGTTTGGAACAAGTTGCAACGCTGGGATTCCTCAACCGGTTGCACACTAAGTACACGTGAAGATACAACAATAGTGGGTGCACACTCAGCATATGCATCAGCACCAACTTCGCCGTCATCAATATCATCATCAGAAGCTTCATCTCCACTTTCTACTTCACCTTGTTCATTAACAAACATAACCTTGCTGTTTGGACAATCTTTCTTGTAGTGACCTCTACCTCCACAAGTATGGCACACCACATCACGAGTACATGCAGTAGACATGTTGGAACCCGAGCTAGCAGCAGGAGCAGCGGGTTTCCGAGCATTAGAACCAAACGAAGGTGTACTTGCGGGCTTGGCCGATGGTGTAAACGGAACAGCAGCTGGTGACGCAGCTGTAGGAGGAGTAGGTCTGGCCGAAAATCTGTTGGAGGATGAAAAAGAGCACGTGACTTCGCCTCTTCTGCCAACTGGGATTTGGCCTCTCTAGCATGATGCAACAACTCATTCATGGTCTCATACTTGTGATGACGAACAATGCTCTTGATTGGTAACTTCAAATTGTTTAGGAATCGATGCATGGTCATCTCAAGGGACTCACGAATTCTAGCACGCTGCATAAGCATCTCCATCTCCATGTAGTACTCATCAACTGTCATGGTGCCTTGCTTCAGTTGCGTCAATTTATCAAACACTGATCGCAAGTAGTTGGTTGGTACGAAACGAGCTTTCATGATTTGCTTCATCTCGCGCCAATCCATCACAGGAAGTTCATTGTCCTCCCTCCTATGTTGCACAAGATCATCCCACCAACGTAAAGCATAACCATCAAATTTTGATGCGGCAAGTTTGACCTTCTTATCTTCTGGATAGTCAAATAAGCGCCAGGGTTTCTCAATCTTCAACTCTTAGGTGAGGTAATCTTCAGGATCAATGGAACCATCAAACTTAGGAATTGAGAATTTTGGCTTGCCCAAACCGTCATCAGCAGCTTGGTTGGGCACACATGGACCACGCCCAAGATGGGCAAACCCATGACCATGAGCAGGTGCATGGATAGGGGGAATAGCACGTCCCCTGCCAACATGTGGAGCAGCATCAACAGCGCTACCCTCATCGAAATCATCAAAGGCATCATCATGTTGAGGATCTTCCCTTCTATGTAAGGTGGCTGTCAAACCCTCAATGGACTGCTGCAAAGCGGTGACATTGACATTGGGTGTAGCCACTTGCGCTTGGATAGTATCAACCGTCCCAACATGTTGATCCAATCTCATATTCATATCTTGGAGATTCTTGTCAATGGCATCTGTCGTGTTAGTAAACACACGTGTCAAGTGGGATTTCAAAGCCTCATATTCACGCCAATTGACGAGCTCCTCATCCTTCTTTTTCTGCAACACAACATCATCATCACTAGAAGACATGATTAGTAGGTTAGTGCAAAAATCAAAATCTGTATGGTGGAAACGCTCACAACTCACTCACAACTAATAAGAAAGGAGATTTTACCGTTCCAAAGTGAATAGAGATGCTCTACCAAACGAAATCAAAGACTGATGCACTTGATGTGATGAAGTGAATATCAAAGGTATAGAGAACGATCGCAGGGCACACAGGTTATGTAAGGTGGAGCTATAGGTATGGTATCCTATTTACACTGCAAACAAGTCCTAGTGCTGATCGTACAAATACCCAAGAAACACACACAGTGGAGATAAACGTGGCAAAGCAATTTATGAAAAGGAATATTGCAATGCACAAGAGAGACGCTAGTAATAGCTCAAATAGAACAGGCACAAGATTGCTCAATCTACTAGTTCTATACACAACAAGGCCTCCAATATTGCACACTTCTATATCTCTTTTTGTCAGGCTTGTAGCTCTTTTCTCTTCTTTTTTTATACCGATTCTCTTTTCTTTTCTCTTTTTTTTTTGAGTTTTCAACTATATTACTCAAATGCAAACGAGTACAGCAACTTAGAACAGAACTGATCCGGATAGTCCGGTTGATATGCGCCGGAGACTCTGGTGGGGCCAGATAGTCCGGTGTGATTCGGCCGGATAGTCCGGTTTTGCCTGTCGAAATTTTTTGCACATCAAAACCCTAATGAGCAGCCTGTCGGAGCAAAGCAACTAGTCTCGTGGGTATGTTCCTAGGCACAGATGCTGTAGATAGGCTGTGTCTATGGTATGCAAACAAAAGTACGCTATGTGGACTCGGAAAAAACGATTAAACACTTGCGGAA
This sequence comes from Avena eriantha, assembly GCA_910589775.1. NCBI lineage: Eukaryota > Viridiplantae > Streptophyta > Magnoliopsida > Poales > Poaceae > Avena > Avena eriantha. The sequence goes on from OU342744.1 coordinate 369,658,589, forward strand.
ACGGTAACGGTGGGAACAACGGACACAAGATAAAACCCTAAACCTAGACACAAACGGAAAACTAGACTCCTACGAGGAAAACCTGCAGATCGGATCTACGAGAAGATACAATCAGCAACTAAAACTCGAAAACGATGCAATCTAGTCTATGGCAAATCTTTTTTGTAAGGCCTTTTCTGTATAGGACGAAAAACACTCACTAAGCTATGGATGGATTTGTGGATGCTTACCGAGTCAACACTGGAAATCTGATACCAAGATGATATGGGGTGGCCCGATCTTCTCAGTAAGCGGATGGCGATGATGATGATGGATGGTAGATAACTAGTGCGTAGCTATGATCTCTCTCGCTCGATCCCTGATGCCAGTGCAACAGATCTCGAACCTTGTAGGATATTCACAACACCACACTCTTGCGCACGCAGCCGTGACCACGAACGGTAGTATGCAATCTACTAATTCCCAATGGAACAACAGATCACACTCAAATATAGTTGGTAGATTCGAACACAGGGTAATTCCAGAGGTTCTATGAAAGAAACAACTCCAAAATATTTTAACGTGGTCTAAACCCTAACTAGGGGTCGTCCTAGGGCTTATAAGGGCAGCTGGGGCGGCCAGATACCGAAACTAAAGGCAAACGACTCAAACTGATACAAATCGACTCGGACCAGATTCGGTCGGCGGGCGGACACTCCGGTCGAAATCGGCCGAACAGTCCGGTCAGGCCGGACACTCCGGGTGGAGCGTGCCGGACAGTCCGGTCTGGTCGGAAACTTTGAAGTTTCTGGGTCGAGTCCGTGTAGTGTCCGAACTGACATACTGAATGTCCACGCCAGTTTGCCTCTCGACCAGGCCGGACAGTCCGGGTGGATCTGGCCGGACACTCTGGTCGTGGCAGATCTTTTTGCCTTCGCCTTGATGATCTTCTCTTGGGCCTTCCTCTAGCTCCTCCCTCGCGCATCCTTGGGCGATCATCATGTTGGGCTTCTCTTGTAGCCCTTCTCCTCCTCGCGCCATGCTTGTTTCTCCAATGAACCTGATCATACATAAATGCATAGACTTAGGCAGTATAAAGTTCTCATCAATCAAAGTACCAGATTCGTTTAGGAGTAAATTCACCTATTGTTCTAGTAGCTTAGCATGAGCTCTTGTAATAGGTCCAAGTATAATCTCATTGGACTGATCCTTTCTTGCAACAGTTGTAGCATCTTCAGTAGTCATTGGGGTAGGTGTAATTATAGGGATGTCCTCATCATTAAGCATGATTCATATGGTAGATATGATGCCCATATAGATGCTCGCTTTTGAAGCTACACCGACTCACGTGATAATCAGACTTGGTGTAGTGGATTTGGTTCATGTAATCACCAAAACAACATTAGGGGGATTTCATTGGTAATTTGGTTTAGTTGAACTAAATTCATCATAAACTAAAATCAAAGTGAATTTGCATAGTTTTTATAGGCATTGGCATCCATTTACTACCTTATGCTTAGTTTTAATTGAGATAATAGAACTATAGAATTCTAGAGATGTAGTTTATGAGCGGGTATCATAATGTTTTGAGTGTCGATTTAAAGTTTAGAAGTCCTATTGCAAACTTTCAGCAAACTCCATTTGTTCCATGAAGTTTAATAAGTAGTATTAAATCAAGAGTAACAATTCCAGTGTTAGTATCTAAAGTATCATGTTTACCTCCATGATTCTTGATATTCAAAAGTTGTTTTAATATCAAGGTTATCTAGGAGATAGAATAATTGTTTCAAAAACCATCATGTGTTGAATATATTGTGATTTCTGAAACAATGTTTATGGTTGCAATATGATAGAATGTAATTTGGCAAAATAGATGTTCTCATATTGTATCATAATTTGCGAAGGTTGGAGACGCTAGACGTCCTAATCTCCCAAAAGGTTTTGGGAACTGACATTATACTTGCAATCCATCCTTATAGGCTATAGTATCTTGATCATGAAAGTTTTCATGATAAGGATGAATAGAAGATGTAGGTAAAATGTTTACTACACTAAAAGATTACTAAAGAATGGATTTTGAAAGAATAATGGCGATACGCCAAGTTACAGAGATTAAGGGGTTCGCTGTGTGCGAGTTGTGCTATGAACTTGTCTATTGCCCTAAAGGCTCCCGTAGGCCGGCTTGTAAGGACGCCAGGGCCAAGGGTTACAAAGAGAGTCCTAGACTAATACATAAACTATTGTCTTGTCCTCCAAGGCGCCGGCTTCCATCTTAGGTGGTGGCACGTTGCCTTCTATCACCTGGCTGGACCTCCGTCTTGTCTATCAGCAACTGGGCTGCCCGGTTAGGCCATAGGACTAACCACCAACTGTGGGCCACCCGGGCTTGCCGGTATGAGACTATGCCATAGGTATACCCATTTGGTATATCCACAATAGTAGCCCCCGGAGTTCTTCAAGATCCTCACGTTCCTCCGTCTAGCTTTTGAGTGTAAGTATCACATTGTCTTCAATTTGTAGGCGTGCTTTATGAAGAATCTTGAAGAGCTCCCAAATCATATTCCTATCTGGCTAAGCCTAGCCAAATAGTTGCTTATATGCTTCTGCGAACAAATTCAAGGCAGAGAACTCTGTAATGAATCGTTAGCGGTTCTTCCAATCTCTAGGACGTCTTCAATATCATCATCCATCTGGGACGGTATGTAAGCCAGAAAAAATCATGACTACCGGGCCACAGTCGGAAAGGCTGCCAAATTGCCGACTTAGATCCTGCAAAGTCATGGACATAGGAGCTTGCCAAATTAAGGTCTTAGAGCATCTCAAGTCACGGACTGTTAGGCCATCGAGCCGTGTAACCCAGGAAACTCCCACGAAGGCAAAGTCGATGTCAAGCCTCTGGGTTTTGCTAGCCGGATTTCTCATCGTCTTGAAAGTTTTGTTGACATAACCATATGTAGCCCCCGAGATTTTACTCGGCTTCATCGAAGGCGGCTTCATGCTCAAAAGGACATGTGTTAGTATATATCAAACAATTGTAGCCCCCGAGCACCAAGTCTGAGTTTCAAAAGAAATTCGTTTTGGTGCTCTCAGAGTAGCTTTAGATAAAATGTGAATAGTGTAGCCCCTGAGTGTTAGGTGGAATTCACTTGAATCTTCCGGCTTGATGCTCAATGAGAACTTTCACCATATTCAGAGATCAATGTACTGTAGCCCCCGAGGATTGTTCCGGCTTGGATGCAAGGCGGGACAATACTCTTAAGTTAGAGATGTCGAGCCCCCGAGCGTCAAGTCGGCTTCCTCAAAGGCGGCTCAAGTCTTGGTCAATCGACTGTAATTGCAGCCCCCGAGGTGTCTAGTCTAGTGCAAAGCCGGCTCAAAAACTCCTTAATCCGAGGAACACGGAAATTTCAAGCGTCATGTACCTGAAACATAAACATAAAAATACAAATGTATTAAATCGTTCCTTTAATCATGTCCAACAAACAAATATAAGACGGAACAAATATGGCCTTTAAACAAATGTTTTATAGCTGAAACTAAGCAGCAGTTAGACAATAAAACTATTTAGGAGGAAACAACCTAACTAATTTGGACAGGTTATGTAAAATTTTGTTTAAGCAAGTGCTGTAATATCCGTTCTTCTGGTTTTATAAGCTTGACTTTTCGTGAGATGGCAAAACTTTAAGCACAAAACATCTACTGAGGCGATAGCGCTTAATAGCGAGACAATCCAGAACTTCAGAAACAAACGCCGGCTTTAAGTGCTGAAATGTCACTACTCTAGAAAATCCACATATAAAACAACAGAAAACATGTAGCCAGAAAACTTAAGCTAACGCCCGAAGGCAGGTTTTTTGCATGATACTAGGGCCTTAAACGGTCAAAACCAGTAAAAAGGCATACTCACGAGCGGAGGGCAAATCGTGGAAAATGTATGACCAAATGCGAAAGCGGTAAAGACTTGGGATACGAGTGAACCAATTTTAATCAGATGATCATAAACAATTAAAATATTAAATATAAATAAGTACTTAGCTGTTTGAACGAAGTCGGTGTTGTTTTGCGGTGAAGACGAAGCTGGCTATCATGGAAGTTGGAAAAATCTACGATGACGATGAAGCCGGCCGTGAAGGTCACCATGACGGAAACGAAACCGGACTGGTGCCGTGTATACACAAGTCGCCTATTAATCGTTTCCATCGGACATGATTTCCCGGGATGAGCGTAACATAGATGGAGGCCAAATCAAACTCGGCAGGAGCGACATGCGGATTGAAACCGACAGAAGAAATTCCGTGGCCTAAAATCCACGCACGTAGCTAGCTAGCCTATTTTGATTTTGCTCTAGCCATAGCTATTCGTTGGGATTTGTGGCCCTCCACCCCCTCGAGACTTGATTCACACGTAGCTGATTCGTTTTCTTGCTGTTTTGCGCATCGGCAGTCTGACAGTTCCATGCACTACCGTGGCCGAATTGATTTGCCATTGGGGCGCATCAATGCATGGCAACACGGAAGGCAGCGCGAAACTGGCAACTGACCGGTTTGCTAGTTGACGACGCGATTTGCTCGTAGGACAGCTGTAGGCGAAATGGAAAATTTTCGAGCCCACAGGTCCGATCAGCTGCATCTAGAGGCGGCGACTGATGTTAATGAAGATTTTCGTGACACCGCCGATTTGGCCACACGCTTTGAGAGGAGAGACGATAAATCCTTCTCATACTCTTAAGAGCGATGACGAAACCGGAGCATCGACGACTCGACGGAGATGCGATTTAGCCGCCTTTGAGACGACAAGGGATCCAACTCGGATCCGTGCTGTAAGCGCTTCTTGTCCACGGTGGACGCCAACTGTCGTGGTTTTGTCGATACGTACGCCAAAGGGGTATCCTAACGGCGAGTTTAGAGACGTGGGGGAAGACGGAGAGCGTCCAGGGCGGCCTAACAAGAGTTTACCGAGGTTCAAGTCCCACAACAGTGTGGAACTCTACTCCTGCTATAAATCACTATAATGACGATACACCGAGTTACAGAGATTGAGGGATTCGCTGTGTGCGAGTTGTGCTATGCACTTGTCTATTGCCCTAAAGGCTCATGTATGACGTCTTATAAGGACACCAGGGCCAAGGGTTAAAAGGAGAGTCCTAGCCGGATACAGTTACAGAGTTCTAAACTAATACATAAACTATTGTCTTGTCTCTAAGGCGCCGGCTTCCATCTTAGGCGGTGGCATATCCACGACAGCACCATTGTTGATGTTGATAGAATCTTTTAAAATAAAAGGAAATGTCAAAAGAGAATCTATAGAATATTTGACAGAAAAGAGAAAAGACTGGAAATGTTCAGCTAAGGTTTATAGATGATATACATGTTATGGTCGTATTCTTTGCTTGTTAAAAAATATGGTTTTTGGGTATTGGATAGCGAATTAGTTGGTGTGAAAAGTCATATATACAGAATAACGCAATTCATGAACTATAATGGCCTCAGTAACTAGCAAGAGAATATGTGATGACGTTCATTAAAAACAAATAAAGTGTTATTGTGTTCATCGTTGACATCAAAGCTTGCCTTTAAGATTTGTTTAAATAATTGTTATTTTGTTCCGATATTATGAGAACAATGGTTGTTCAAACAATTAAAGGTATTCCATAGAAGATAGATGAACTTTTACAAGTCTAATTGGAGAAATCATGTCCATAAAAACTAATGCTAAAATGCTATAAGACAAATGATTGAAAGATCACTTACGAAGTGACATCGCCATTTAAATTATATTGGAAAGAAAACATGAAGAAACTCCATGTTGATGGATTTTTGGAGTCTTTGATTTTGATCAAATGATGCTTGTGAAACTTTTCTCAAGATAATTGAAAGTCCATTCATAGGCCAAAGGGGAACGTGTGACTAACTTATTGTACATTGTGCATGTTGATGTATATAGTCCATTACGTATAGCTATGTGCGGTGGATCTTTCAGCTTCATATGTTTTCTTCGAAAATTTGAGTGAATATATCTGTATATTTATGTAATAAGGAAGAAGTATGAAACATCTAAAAATGTTCAAAGGTTTTCAAGATGAAGTTGAAAATCATTGTAACAAGAAAATAAAGAGTTTATGATTCGATCATAAAGGAAGATATTTGAGTTACATGTTTAGCAAAACACAAAAGATTTTAGGAATTGTTCCATGGATTTGCATTTCCCGATAAACCATACTCCTATGGTATGTTCGAGAGATCAAATCGAACCTTGTTTGACATGATAAGATCAAAGGTGTCATTTATAAAACTGCCATTATGTTTTAAGGATTAAACCTTTAGAGACACCGCTTTTACACCAAAAAGAGCACCATTGTGATCCGTTGAAATGAAACCATATGGGTTATGGTTTGGGATAAAACCCGAGTTGTCTTTTCTTAAATTTTGGTATGCTATGCATAAGTAAAATGTTTACAACCAAAGTCGAATAAGCACGTCTTTGTAGGTTATCCTAAAGAATTGTTGGGTATTCCTCCATAACACCGAGGACAAAAGAGTTTCTCTCTTGGAAAGTGAAGTTTCTTTAGAAGGGTTTTTTGCGAAAAGTTAAGTGGGAGGACAATAGAACTTTCATAAGGTTATTAAACCTTAGCTATATGTTCTAAGTAGCATAGCACTGGAAAGTTTCCCGGTGGCATCCACAATTCTCATGGCTCCCATGATTACAAAGGTTATGATCTTGGAGATTAGAGTTCCTATTTGAACTGTATGCGTCGGGGAACAGTCAAATGATAAGATTTATAAACAAGTCATTATTGTTTTGACCACAATTATGAACCGACTGCATGCAAAGAAGTGATGATGGTCCCTGACTCCATAAAATGACTAGAAGTCATAAAATCCGTGATAGTATCACACACGAGAAATCAAGTTTATGAACTTGGAAGACCCTCCAAAAAGGCATGAAGCCTATCGGTTGTATTTGGATCTATAAAAAAATAAGACATGGATGTTTGACATCTATAAAATAGTCGACATGCCAGAAAATAGTTTACGGAAATGTTCAAGGAGTTGACTATGACAAGATTTGATCTTTCATAGCGATATTTAGTCTTGACGGATTAATGTAGCAACCACTACATATAATTTGGTATATGGTAGTTGAACAAACAAAACAAAGTTCTTATAATGGAATGGTTACCTAGGACGTGTACATGACATGGTCCAAAGGGTTTTGTTAATTCAAAAAAGGATGCTAAAAGGGCATGCAAACTTCAATGGTTGAAGTAAGCATAGCGGAGTTGGAATCTTCACCGTGATGAAACTATTAAAAGGTTTAATTTTATCGGGGACGATGAAGATGCTTGCATTTGTAAGAAATTAAGTGGGAGCACTAAGACATATTTCTAATACATTATGTAGAAGACATGGTGTTGATTGGAAATAATGTATCTTTTATTGACATGGCTTAAGAATTTCATTAAAATTGGATTTTGATGAAAGACTTGGGAAAAACCGGAATATTTAGCATAAATGTCTATATGGATAGATTGAGGCGCTAATATGGTTTTGCCAGACGTACATCTATGAGATATTGAAAGGGTTCAATATGGAAATCATAAGAAAGATTCTTGATGCATGGAAAGGATTTGAATCAAGATTCAAGTGTATCGACACTTGGTGAGTGAAATCACATGAATATTTTGATCAATAATACCGTGATATGTACATATCCAGATATGTCCTATGCTCTAAATGTTGTGAGCATATACCAGAATGATTCAGAAGATAATCATTGGAAGATAGTAAGGATATTCTTATGATCTTTGAATGAATTAAGAATATATTTATGTAGAGGTGAAAAAAGTTACAAGTAGTTCATTGTAAAGTGTTACATTGCTACTAGTTTTGTCACAAGATACATTTTATCTCAATTTAAACTATGGGAGGCATAATGTAATGGAAAGGAGGTTCCATGATGGATTTGGATGAGTTTCAAAGTTAATACATTGTGACGGATACTACAACAAAAAGGCTACATATATGACTGCTATAGTTGGAGCAAAGGAGGGCATTTGTGTTAAGTAATTGATGACTGCAAGTTCACAGATCGTTTGTAGATAGTTTTGAAATAAAGATATCGATCCCACAGGGAGTAGGCGTCCGAAGTCTAATAACTCTTTGAACTAAATACTGAAATAGTAATGCTAAATAACGTTCTAAGTAACAAGATAAATGCGAGTTTTGTGTAAAAGATATTTTTGGGTTTTCAAATAAGAGAAAAATAAGTAAACTAAAGTTGTATGTAAACAAGAGCATGCAAGTATGATTACGAAAGTCTGCAAGATGATAGAAAGAGTTCTCAGGGAGTAGTGGATCCACCGCTAGTAATTAGAAAGAGTGATCAAAATTATTATAATGAATAAGAACATTTATGATATGTGTGGGAGGAGCTCCATATATGGACGAATAGGCAGCAACCACTTCACACATCATCTGTCATAACCATAACAGACAACAATCTACGTCAATTGAATTACTGTCCTATTAAGGGACATTACCCCGTAGGATGTATCCCATGGCATGGACAATGTTCTGTGAGTTCTCCTCGGTTCCTAAGTTGATACGTAAGGAATGACAACAGCTTTATAGTCACCGTAAGTGCTATCATCCCTCCATCTACCAACAAGTAGTTCCCTCCATCTAGTCCTCAGTGAGGCAAATATTGAGTGGCGTGCTTCACCCAACATCAAGATGAAGGAAATCTAACACAGACAGATAATGAACAATGGCACATAATAATCTTTATCTCAATTCAATCTCATACTAGGGTTTCTCCATCTCCCAAAGAACAAAGGAAACTACTCACACATGAAGGCAATCAACATCATGCATAGAATATGGATGAAGTATGATGATACAAATGAAGTCAAGTGCAAATCCAAGAATCAATCTAGAATTACAACAAGTAACCAAAGGGGATCGGTGATGGAGACGTGGTTGATGAAGATGACGATATAGATCGATGTGAAGGCTTTCAAGATCCTAGTCCCTCCTTTATATAGGCCTTGGGGGTGCCCTGGATTATCCCAATACCGTCATATGACTTAGGGAATGTTCTGGAGGTTCTCTGGGGCGAAATGACCTTTTACGCAACTATACAGCGGGAGCTATACGGCCAGAAAAATGCTTCCCGCCATATAGTTGCTCGTCAAACCTTCGGGTTCCATAGTGTTTTGGCTGCTGTTTCTTCATACGAACTCTGATTTGGTTGTTCTTGGGCTCTTTGGATTTGTATCGATGAGGGATACAATCCAGTTGTATTGGATATTTATTTTCAGAAGCTGAAAAAATTCACTTTTTCCAATACCCAAATGGCTAAGTCTGGTCCCTGTAGCTCCTCCATACTATGCTCCCTTTGTTCCTTTTGCCTTTGTTTTATCCATAATAATCATCAACACCTACACACATGTCATAGACAAGGAAAGTGATAAAATTCTACCTAAACTACCAAATGTGCAAAGCTCATATGAAAATAAATGAGAACTAGAAGTCATACATATAAGGCATAGCTAGAGCTAGAAGAAACATGATATGAGAGATAAATGGCATATTTTATATGGCTAAAAGAGGTGGTATTTCATAGCCATCAACTTCCCCAAGCTAGACCTTACTCGTCCTCGAGCAGGAAGGGTTGATAATAAATTAATGGTTATGAAATAGCTTATCATCTGAAATCAATGCCTTGCATCCTTATTTCTTCCACAAGCTCGAAGAGAGAAAACATGTATTCATACAAGGCAACACAAGCTTAGTTATAAATACCACTAAAGATTCATCAAAACTTATATGCTCCATGTCAACAGTGAATCTAACTTGTAGACAAACTTGTGATCCTCTTATTGCACCTTTTGTATAACTTTTCATATCATTATTTTTTATGAGGCAAAACTTAGTCACAAATAGATGTCAAGCATAAATAGGAATAAAGTTTATCGATTCTAACCAATCATGTCATCTAGTTAAGGCTCACAAGTGCAAACATTAGTTATTGAGTTTCAGAAAGTTTATCTCTTAGTAACGAGATTTATGCCAAAAGGAAATGCGAGAACATGTCAAAAGAAGCATAGCATTAGAGTGTCTCTTTTGGTCATCCACATCAATGAATCATGGCTATCAAACACTCATTTTCTATTCTTTGTCTTTCTAAAACTTCAGTTCATTAGTAATGAGATCATGCCAAAACTTAGTGTGTTTAATCAGACTATGCAGGCAAAGAATGTATACTCGTGACCATTACCAAGGTTTCCCTTTTCGATATAATGATTTCTCATAACGGTTAGAGGAGTATTCCCTCTTTTGCTTTGAACGCATGCCCATGAGAAAACCAATGGATACCCTAACATAGCATTTTTGCTACACATGTTGGGCAACTCATTGCCAAACTCCAAGAGTTTCCTCTTTTTGGACTGTTCAAAGGCCAGCGGAGTTGTTAGCATCCCATGTTGTGCGACAATGGTGCAGACACGCTTAAAGCAATATCATACTTTAATCAATATGTCAAGATTTGGCATGCATCTCAATTACCGCTAAATATTAGTTTCTTCAAACAAATCCTTTCAAAGAGTACTATCAAGTCGATCATCACATCTATGGTGTTGAGTATCTTTAAGGCTAAACTCTTAAGACAAATAAACAACACCTTATTTAGCATAGAACTCAAAACTTCAAAATATCATTTCCAATTGACAACTTCTTCTGTAAGCAAACTATCAAGTCTATTGTTTTGACACTATGGGGTCGAGCATAACTTATTTATTTAATACAAGTCTACTAGTGACAACCAACAAATTTCAAAAGATTTTGACCAAGTATTCATTCTTTCCAAGTTTAGAGATTGTGGCAGTGTTTTCTAGAGGATCACAAATAGTTCCACAAGCTTGATAAACAATTTGGCAAGATGTATACAAGCTTTAAGTCAACTCCTATGGTGCCTATCATGAGCAAGTTTATCCCCACATGAATACATAACTAGACTCACTTACATGCATTCAAAAACAGTGAGATACATGATTGCATTAAACCTTCATCGAATACAAACATTGCACAAGACTCTACGCATGCATAAGTAACCTCCCCAAGCTTAGAACTTTGCAAGAACCAAACTTGAGTATATCACCAAAAGAAAAGAGAAAATACAGTTTCCAAAAGAGAGTGTGATAAGTGGTTACCTCCCCAAGCTTAGTTGAAAATAAGGGTGACACACTTTACCGTTGAGGTACAAGTAACCTCTCTTTTGATGGACAAAGAACCTTTGCTTTAATGTATATTTCTTGATATAGCCTGGTGGCTACCTCCTTCCTTGAGAAGCTGCTTGGAAACTAAGAAGAAAATAAAACACTTTGTGTTTTAGAAGGCACGGAGATTAGCTCAAAGTGATAAAAATACAAGTCCCACTAAGTCGGTTCATCAACCTAAGCACCACGCTTAAGTCAACAAACTAAGTCCAAGAGTTGTACATACTCCTAGATTTTGATGAAGTGCAAGTGAGACAAAATATGAAACACGAGTGTGCACCCCCTATGTGCTTAATTGGGAGAGGTTCGAGTTTAGAAGGTTTTACTAGCCATTAATATGTAAGAATGTTGATTTGAAGCAACCAAGTGGCTCATGTGAGTGTTTGCACGGTCGGCAATACCGTACACGTCGTCACACAAGGTCCAAATCCCTGCGAAAATAACACAAAAAATAAAAGACATCATTTTTGTGTACAACAAAGTTCGTTCATCCAACCGAGAAAAACAAAGTAAAAAAGAAAACATGAACTTCTATAGAGAATTACATTCTAGGACGTTTCTGAGGAAGAATTTTATTGCTTACAGATGCTTGGCTTCTCTAGATCACGAGAGAAGCTCCCTGGTGGTGTTTCGAGGTTTTTAGAAGAAAGAAGAATAAAATTTTGAGTGATGGTTACCTTCCAGTTGGCGTTTGTGGGGTTTTCCCAACTATACGGCTGGACCAAAAAGGCCCCCCGTATAGATGGTCGTTAAACTTACTTTACCTTGGAAAAGAAATTTTACAAAGGTATCGATAACTATACGGCCAGAACTATACGGTCGGATTTTTTATCCCCTCCGTATAGTTGGTCATTAAACCTTCAGTACCTACGAAAGAAAATTTGACGATGGCAAAGATATCTATACTGCTCGAATTTTTTATTCCCGTTGTATAGTTGGTTGTTAAACCTTCTGTAGGCATCATAAAATTTCTGTTTCTTCAAGAATTCTTTCTTAACCTGAAACTTAGCAAAACACCATGTTTTGACAGTAAAATAACAACTTTAATTTTCAACCAAAAACAGCATGTATAAAACCGGATTTAAGTACAGCCGAGTTATGCAACACATAATAACAATAAATTCTACCATTTGAAAACTACAACAAGATAACTATAATAGCAAATCATACAAAGAAAAAAATGCCAATGCAACATGAATGCATAAAGACTCAAGACACAAAACTAAGAAAGACACCTAATGACTTCCGGGTTGCCTCCCGAGAAGCACTTTCTGATAACCAAGTATGTTATGGGGTAACCCCGTGGGTGGCCCAATCTTCACGGATCTCATGGTTAAATTGATGGGAAAGCGAGGGGAAAGGGAGAAGGTAACGGAAATAGACGCAGACCTCACGAAGAACATGATGAACACACGCAAAACTCACATGATACAAGGCCAATTTCTCCCACCGGTGGCCACCGGTCCGCTAGAATCCTCGCAAGGAAAGATCGGTCAACATGATCCCTCGATCCCACGTGGAGAGGGAAGAACACCTTGGAGAGGGTCTTGATGTCTTGGCAAAGGGACACCAATGCCAATGCCTTGTACAACGAGGGAGGCGCGATGCAAACTCCAACGAGGTGGTGACGATAGTCGATCCCCTTTGGTAGAAGGGGATGATGCAAAACTATAGATTCCACAAAGAGGGTTGTCTTTAGTCTATCATCTATGCCTCAGGGATACAATGAGCAGTGGGGCTCTATATATAGGCCAACCACAAGTTTAGGGGTAATTTGGGCATAAACTAGGGTTTGGTGCGGAATAGAGGGGTACATGGGCCAAGGGCCCAGATGTTGGCTCGCAGGCCCATCACTTAGTCCGGACAGTCCGGGTCGAGTGGACCGGACAGTCCGGGGTGTCCGGACGCTCCGGCTATTGTCCGGGTAGAGTTCGATTAGCATACTGATTGTCCGCACCAGGATGGGTCGGGCCGGACACTCCGGTTGCACCGGACATTCCGGCTGGCATCGGGCGGACTCTCCGGGGCGATGATGGCGGAGTCTCCGGGCGATCATGGCGGATACTCCGGTTCAGGAGCTGGCTGCTCCCAGTCCATCTTCTTGGTTGACTTTGGACGATCTTGGGGACTTGGCACTTTAGATGTAGTAGCGTCCGCAGGACGGGCTGTATCAGCTCCCCCCTTCAAAAAGAGTCGTCCTCGACTGTTCATGCTCATCACTAAGAAGATGATGTCAAGAGACCTTCTTGATCCTGGGGTTGACCATATAGTCGTCCTTGAGAAGCTTGATGTGGCAACTCTTCAATGTTCCTTCACCTTCCATGAAGCCTACAAAGCTCACAACAAAAGCAAAGCAACACTCAAAGAGTAGCGAATTCATGCAGGTTATAGCATTAGTCCTCAAGTAGAAGGAAGTCACCCTATAATGTAGAGATAGCTCGTTGAAGGGTAGCCCTAGGTAACTCTCTATGATTCGTCTTGTCAACTCTTTGTCCATAGAGGTTGACGCGTATTCAATGGTACCTTCACACAACAAAGACCAAGCAAAATATGTTTGCGTGTGATAGAGGAGCATGTCATTTGTGGCATGTCCATTCTTCTTCACAACACTATTAGCACAACTCAAGTATAGCAAACCGGATGCATATGCAAGGTCAAAGTGCATGGAAATCGTTTGAGCATCATCCAAATGTGGGAACTCAAAAACTCCATATAACATCTTAGTGTGGCACTCAAAGCAATGGACTACAATATTGATCAACATGTTTGATGCAAGAATAGGAGAATTCAAAAAAAACACATGAGGAAGAATGTCCAAAACAACATCATTATGTGTGCAAACCAACCATTGGAAAGAACAATTGTTCAATATGTTGGATGCCATACACATATCATCAAAAGCCAAAATCTTGGGGGTATGAGTATCGCAAGCGGAAGTAAAAGCAACAAGTTTGCAAACAAACCAAATGAAAGAGCAAGTGGTCCTTATGTTTGTTTCAACAACTATACGAGAGACTTGGAAGCTCTCATGACAATACATGCTCATAATGGCAATATGGTTGCACACAAAACATCAGAGAGAGAAATTGTTCAACATTTTTGCTGCAACACACAAAGCATCGATATTCAATAGCAACGAAACATGATTGTCACAAGGTGAAATTATACCATTAACATGACACTGAAGATTGATTAAAGGTATCAGAGCATTGAAAACGGAAGTAGTGCCCAAGTTTCATACATTGAGGACATATTATTGGATCGTCTATCGTATCCTAAGAAATTAACTTTTTAGCATATTCCACTATTTGGGAATACATTTCTCTTACGGTCATATTTCCCATTTGTTCTTCAAAATACTCATCCTCCTCTTCCAATGAGGATTACGGTCCCATGTTAATAGCATGACAATATTCATAGAAAGATTCATTTTCTAGTTCGTCACCAAAGTCTCCAAAATCACTGTCTAGGCAGGAATCCTCCTCAGAACAATCATCATAAGTTTGGGACTTATAAAAATCAATTTCTAGATATCGCTTGCATGCATACTATTTGTGTGTGTGAAGTTATTTTCGAAAGTAGAAGATTCAAGTGGTTGATCAAGTTGCTCCTCTTTATTCTTACTAAGATAATTTGCAAGTAGCTTAGCGATAGTCTTACCTTTGGGCTTACCTTCCACCTCTTTATTAATAACATATTTCGGTGGTTTAGGTGGAGGCTCTTTGAGTGGAGTTCCCTCCACATTATCTTTTGGAGCACCCTGCAAAAGGTTAGATTCTTCCATGACAGCTTTAATCCACCCAACAATAAATTCATTATCATGGAAGTTATCTTGGCAATAGCAGAATATAGGGTGAACTTCTTTATAGATCATATCGAGTGGTTTATTTTCCACCTGTATATCTCTTAAACGAAATAACAACTCTTTGCAACTAGTAAAAAGCACAAATTGTAATGTGTCCTCCCCAGCAAAGCACTTAAACTCATCTCTATTATAGTCTGCTAGTTCAGTATCAAAATTATACTTGGGACTAGGGGATCCACCGCTAGTAATTAGAAAGAGTGATCAAAATTATTATAATGAATAATACCAATTATGATATGTGTGGGAGGAGCTCCATACATGGACGAATAGGCAGCAACCACTGCACACATCATCCGTCATAACCACAGCAGATAGTAATCGACATCAATCAAATTACTGTGCTATTAAGGGACTTTTCCCCGTAGGATGTATCCCATGGCATGGACAATGTTCTGTGAGTTCTCCTCGATTCCCAAGTTGATAGTAAGGAATAATAACAACTTTATAATCACTATAAGTGCTATCATCCCTCCGTCTACCAACAAGTAGTTCCCTCCATCTAGTCCTCAGTGAGGCAAATATTGAGTGGCGTGCTTCACCCAACATCAAGATGAAGGAAATCTAACACAGACAGATAATGAACAATGGCACATAATAATCTTTATCTCAATTCAATCTCATACTAGGGTTTCTCCATCTCCCAAAGAACAAAGGAAACTACTCACACATGAAGGCAATCAACATCATGGATAGAATATGGATGAAGTATGATGATACAAATGAACACAAGTGCAAATCCAAGAATCAATCTAGAATTACAACAAGTAACCAAAGGGGATCGGTGATGGAGACGTGGTTGATGAAGATGACGATGTAGATCAATGTGGAGGACTTCAAGATCCTAGTCCCATCTCCTCTTGTGTGATGGTGATGGTGTAGATCTGATTGGAGGCGGCTATGGTGGTGCCACGGCGGCAGGGCTCCGCCGTGGTGGAGGATATGGCTTGGTTTTTTCTCTCTCTTGGGTCCTCCATCCTTTATATAGGCCTTGGGGGTACCCTAGGTTCCCCCAATACCATCATATGATTTAGAGAAGGTTCTGGAGCTTCTTTGGGGAGAAATCCCATCGTTTGGGACCATTTTCGCAACTATACGGCCAGAAAAATGCTTCCCGCCATATAGTTGCTCGTCAAACCTTCGGGTTTCGCGGTGTTTTGGCCGCCATTTCTTCATACGAACTCCGATTTGGGTGTTCTTGGGCTCGTTGGATTCGTATCGACGAGGACTACAATCCAGTGGTCTTGGATATTTATTTTGAGAAGTTGGAAAATTGACTTTTTCCAACACCCAAATGGCTAAGTCTGGTCCCAGCAGCTCCTTCATACTATGCTCTCTTTGTTCCTTTTGCCTTTGTTTTATCCGTAATCATCATCAAAACCTACACACATGTCATAGACAAGGAAAGTGATAAAATTCTACCTAAACTACTAAATGTGCAAAGCTCATATGAAAGTAAATGAGAACTAGAAGACATACATATAAGACATAGCTAGAGCTAGAAGAAACATTATATGATAGATAAATGGCATATTTTATATGGATAAAAGAGGTGGTATTTCACAGCCATCCGTAGTTTGTTATCAAACTAGGTGTGGTTCACAGTGGGTTATTATTATTAAGATATATTGTATGATAATTATATCAAAATGTTTTAACCCAAAGAAACTAAAGGGCTCACCAAAGGACTAAATTTATACAATGTCATCTCATTAGAGAATGAGTGATGCGTAGAGACGAAAATATATGTAAATACATGCAAACCTAAAAATATCAGATCTAGAGATTATGTTAACCACTAGTAAATGCGTATATACAACACCAGAAAGCCATAGGTGTTGAATGCGCAAGTTTACGTACTAGATTATTAACTCTAGTGCAAGTGGGAGACTGAAGAGAATATGCCCGAGAGGCAATAATAAAGTGGTTATTATCTTATTCCTTGTTTATAATAAATGTTTATTTTGCATGCTATAATTGTATTAATTGGAAACTTTAATACATGTGTGTTTAGTAAAAAATAAAGAGTTCCTAGTTATGCCTCTCATATAAACTAGCTCGTTGATTAACAAGACGATCAAGGTTTCCTAATCATGGACATTGGATGTTCTTAATGACAAGGTCACAACATTGGTGGAATGATGTGAAGAACATTCATCGACAGTATAGCAATACGATCAAAGTCATTGTGTTTAAATTTCTATAACATCATACGAAGTAATTCTAGTCCTTAGACCATGAGATCATGTCAATCACTAACACTAGAAGAGTAACTTGATAACATCAAAAGTCACACCATAACAGGGTGACAATAAAGGTGGGTTCAGATACTCCGAAGGTGTTATGTAAAGGCTCATGGATCAAGAGTAGGATTTGTCAATCCCGATGACGAATAGATATACTCTGGGCCCTCTCGGTGATATCACATTTAGATAGCTTGCAAGCAAGTGATGTGTTCGCTAGAATGTTATATCACGGGAACGAGAAAAGAGTGCATGTCGGTAACGAGATCAAACTAGGTATGGAGATACCGATGATCAAATCTCGTACATGTAATATATCGTGAGACAAAGGGATTTAGTTAGGATGATAAAAGGTTCACATGATCATTAGAGTCATCGTTGAATGTGTGGGAGTCAGTACCGATCTCTCGGCCCCGCTGCTGATTATTGATTGGAGAGGGGTCTCTAAAATGTTTGTGTGGTCGGATTGATGACAAGTACTGTTCATCCTCGCGAGGAGGTTACCTAGCTCCTTACACGACGTGTGGCATAGTTACTGTTCATATTGCATGAATCTTAGCACAGGTGAAGGATATAAGAGGTCTGGATCTCCTTTTCCTCCTTACCATGGCCAGTGTCTTCTCCTTCCTCTCGACGCCTCCGCACAAAGCTCTTCTGCCTCCCCCAAGCGCACAGCACCGCCCATCCTAGGTCACCTCCGCCCACGAAAATGGCTGAAGCTTCATCCTCCAGCACGGCAGCGACAATGGCGACGACCCCTGCAGTGGAGAATGAGAAGTTCTGCGGGGTCTGGATCCCCTATGTCCTTAACAACGACTAGCACCACGTCGTCGAGAAAGAAGGCCTCCTCCGTGCTAGCGATTGGCGGAGTGGTTTTGGCCAAACCATACCCACCCCGAACACCGATGAGCGAGTGCACTTCAGCACCCACCTCGATAGAGGTTTGAGTTTTCCTCCCTCGGATTTCTTTACTGAGGTCATAGATCACTACGGAGTGTAACTCCACAATCTCCCCGCAAACTCAATTTTAGAAATGATTGCTTACGCATCTTTGTGTGAGGGGTATCTCGGCATTAGACCGAGTCTTATTCTTTTCCAGTACTATTTCCATACCCGGAGAAATTCCATCACTTCCGGTAATCCTTACATTACCGTAACTCTTAGCTTTTCTATTAGGAGAGAACGAGTCTATCCTAGGACTAAAGCTAGCGAGTCCGTGAAGAAATGGTCGTCCATGTTCTTTTATCATAAGGATAGACCGGGTTTGCTTTGCCGGTTTTTGTCGATGGCGCCGCGACGCCCCAAGAGTCCAGGGACGTAGAAGCTTCGGCTCTCACTGATGATCTTCTTCTTGCCAAGAGGCGGATCGAATATTTGATGAAGAACAAGGTCTGAAAAGATCCGACTTGATCCACTACTGGCTGGCACGCCAGATCCAGCCTCTCCAACACCATGGTGACTGGCTCATGCATTCAGTCACCAAGAGGAAGACGGATTCTCTCTAGATTTCTCCAGATCTTATTCGGACAAGGACTACGAGTCCCAAATCAAATGGTTGATCAAAGAGCGCAAGAGGAAGATTCCCGATCTTTCCTTGAATATGCATACGACTGATGATCCTGTAACACCAGTAAGTTTTCTAGTAGTGACTCGGATATGTGCTTATCTATACTTTGTTATATCTTTTTGCAATACTGAGGTAATTCTTCTTTCAGCTTGCTGACCTCCCCGAGTCAGAGCTTGCTCCTCTTGATGGATATCCTCCTGAGATCTCTCAGGAGGATGGAGAACTTATACCATTGCCGGAGGCGCTTACCTGAAAGCGTAAGGCTCCAACTGTCTCTATCGGCACAAAGGAAGTGCTCGTTGTGAAGAGGTAACTTTCCTCACAAGGTCTTTGTATTTTATTTCTTATTCTTTCTAAAGCGTGATGATCTTGCACTGTCACTTCTTTAAAGCTAAACAACTCATCAAGGGCAAGGGGAAGGGAATCCTGGCAAAGCCTATCCGATAGTCAAAGTTAAATTTGACTTTGCCTGCTGCTCCACCTCCGACTCCTACCCCAAGCCTTCTACATCACCGGAGGTTACTTCATCTCCCGTGCCCCAGAAGATCCGGCTTAACATTCTGAGCTAGCGAACCTTGGTTCGCAGTCCGACGTCACCATGGGTGACTGGGTAGTTGATAAGGGTGAACCCTTAAAGGGTAATGATCCCTCGGCAGAGGTTTTTGCGGACAACCTTCTCAGTAATCCGGGTATCGCCAAACTTGGCATTACTCGGAAAACTGCAGAAGAGATCTAGAAGTTGGCTCAACAATGCTTAGAGAGCCGAAATATTACTGCCGAGAAGAGGCGCAAGAAGCCGAGGACATCAAGTACTCCGAGCTTCTTGACCAAGTTCGTCTTCGTGACGAGAAGCTGAAGGCTGGCATGGCTCCACCACCACCAATAATCCCACTGACTCTCGCCGAGAAGGTTACTTCAGAGGTGAACATGAGTCTAAGCAAGCTTACCTATGAACAATATGTAAGTCGGTATTCCAACTCACTCTTTTACTTTATTTCATATCATATCCTCTAGCCCCCAAGCATGAAGTTGGATAGAAAATCTGGATTTATGCTTTCGTAGGATGCCAAAGAACAAACTAGTGTAACCCCCAAGGCTTGTGCTGATATTTAACTTAGTTAAAATATTAGCCCGAGTCTTCATTAGACTTCTGACTCTGGGTACTATTCTGACTTACAGAAAGTTAATGCTTATAACCAGGAATTACTAAAGAATATTTGCAATAAGCAGAGAGAGATCAGAGCTCTCCATCTTGAAAATGCTCATTTGAAAATTTCCAAGGATGAGGCCGAAGGTAATCATTTAAGTCCTTATCCTTGATATTTTTGCTTTCATGGTCGAATTCTTATTCGACTATTTTCTTTTTGCTTACATAATTGGTTAAGCAGTCATGTAAAATGATTGAAGCGGTCGAGAATTTCAAAACCCTAGAGGTGGAAAACAACGACTTATGGCGGGAGCTCAGTGAACTTAAGACGGATCAAGAGCATAGCATTGCCAGCGTTCTTGAGTCATCTAACATGGCAACCGAAGAACGTGATCGAAAGATCGCAATCCAGGATAAGAAAATCTCGGATCTCAGCGATGAGCTGGCCAGGGAGAAGGAAATCACTCGAGCTCTCCGAGATGAACTCTAGAGTCTTCGAGCAGAGAAGACCAAAGTTGACGATGCCATCTTCGATAATTTTGCTCTCTCTGACCTTTATTTCTTTCTGATTCCTAGGAATCCGGATATATGTCTAACTTTTCTTTTTTATATGCAGATCCTTTGAACTTACTGGATTCTTCCTCCACCGAGTCTCGCACCAGCCGGCTTACTAAAGTTGGCGACTTGCTTCATGATTTCCGCTAGTCACTAGAGGATACTGGCGAAGTTCTGAAGGTTCCGGACATGAACATAATGTCCGCCTTTGAATTGCGAGATAAGACGAAGGAGATGCCCCAGCTCATCCAAGACTGGAACATGTCCTATGCGCGAACCGCGGCATAGAATGCCCTTACCATGGTTATGAGTCACCATGGAAGCATGGACATCTGGCAGGTAACCAGGGATTATTCAAATATGGACGAAGACGGCAAGGAGCAAGACATCAAGACCATCATGGACTCCTGTGACGGATATGGATGCTACGTAGCTGATCTGACCAGCTACGACACTCCATTCTTCACTCGCGTGGAAACACCTCCTCCACCTACCAAAGAAACAGCTAAAGTTTCCGACGATGAGCAAACCGAATGCGATTTCATTGTCTCAGAAAGATATCAAGGTGAAGGCGATGTCTCTAGTGAGCCATCATCTCCTACCTCTTCTCCTGCATTGTAGAGTACCATAAAACAATGTGTTATTATGAAACAATTGGATTGTAATAAACAGTGTAATATTTTTGCTAGTGCTAAGATTTGCAAGAACTGATACTTTTGACTTCTTTTTAGCACTTCTGGCTATTATTTTGATGTGCCCAAAATTTCACATAAGCACTTTTGTTTTGTCTATACTTATCGCTTCTTTGGCTTTCCGCCTCGTCCCTTTCGTGAGCCGGCAAACCTTAAACACGAAAACTTTGCCGAGCAATGGAGCTTAATTGCTAAACCGGTTTAAACTCGGAAACAAAGTCGGCTTCCAGTACCAATAATTCACTACTCGAAAAATGCCCGCATCCGGCAATCCGATAAAGAACCAAAGTATAAACTAGAAATTTTTAACTTTATACCCGAAGGTAGCATTTTTAGAATCGGAAATCTAACCAGAACAAACATGAGCATAAAGTACTTTCAAGTATTCTGGGATTTTTGATTGTGACATGATCATTTAGAAATAAGATGGTAATATAAAACTTCTCAGAAAATACTGAGGCAACCAATACTTTATTTCTCATTGAACATGTACACATATATGATTACAAAGAAAGAAATTTTAAGAATAGAAGGGACGTAGCTGAGCAATATTTCACAGTCTGTCTAATTCTTCCGGGTCTATACTACCTCCAGCTCACTTTCTCTTCTTAGTAGTGGGTCTTTCTTTGATTGGACGCATATCAATTAGATATTAAGAACCATTGCAATACTCGGCTAACTAAAAAGGCCCTTCCCATATTAGGGAAAGTTTGTGCTTTATTTTCTGCACAAGTCGGAGAACCAAAACACCCTTATTGAAAGACCGGTTTCTGACTCTATGACTATGATACTTGCGTAACTTCTGCTGATAGGCTGTTGATCTCTGCTCAGCAACGACGCGAACTTCTTAGATTAACTCGAGATCATTTTGTCGAGAAATTTTGGCATCCTCTTAGATATACGCCACAACTCATGGAGAAGTATGAATTAAATTGCTAGGAAGAACTACTTCTGCGCCATAGACCAAGAAGAAAGGTGTGTATCCAGTTGACCTATTCGGAGTTGTTCTCAAGCTCCATATCACAGACGATAATTCATCTGCGCAAGCCCCCGCAGCACGACGAAGTGGTGCTTCGAGTCTTGGTTTGAGGCCTTGTAGGATTAGACCATTTGCTCTTTCAACTTGACCATTGGCTTGTGGATGCACGACTGACGCAATGTCAAGTCGGATTTTTTGTTCGTCGTAGAATTCGGCAAGTTCTCCCATCGAAAAATTGCTCCCATTGTCCATGATAATACTATGCAGATAACCGTATCAGATTATAACATCATCGACAAATATTTTGGATGTTGCTCCATCACAACTTGTGACGGGTTTAGCCTCAATCCATTTTGTAAACATATCCACCATCACTAAGAGGTGAGTAAATCCACTTGGAGCCCGTTTAAACAGTCCTATCATGTCAAGCCCCCAGACCGCGAAGGACCATGTTATTTGGATTATTCGCAGCTGATCTGTAACACCCTCGCCTGATAACACTGAGTTCTTGTGTATAGTGCCAATCCCTGGATCGGTTCACTGGCACACATAGTACAGATGAATACCGAAGAATATAACAGTGCATCATTATTACTTCGAATGATCCAGAATTACAATTATTACATAACGCTTAGCTCCAAGGCTAGGTCAAGTAGTCAAGTAGCATACGGAATCATAACTAAATAATAGGCTCCATCTTCAATTGTGCTACAGGCGAACAACTGTTGAGTGGAGGGTCGCAACCAACACACTACTCAGAGTAATCGGAAGAGTAACCTACAACATAAAACGTAGCATCCCTGAAGGGTGAATACTTGGAATGTACTGGCAAGTGAAACTATGAGAGAAGTAGCAAGACTAATATCTATATGCATATCTGGCTTGTGGGGTTCAAGCTTAGTTGCAGCAGCAAAATACTTTATCCTATCTTTTGTAAATCATTTGATCTTCATCACACAACCCAATTATGTTTCAACCACAAGTTTTAGCAATTACAAGTTAGAATGAATGAGAACATGTCATAGCACCCATAATTCAGCAACTCAATCATCCATTATCCGGGACACGGCTAAGTACTTAGTTTTACACCCTGCAGGGGTTGCACACTTTACCCATATGACTTGGTCGACCCGCTCGTACCATGACACGCATATTGAGTCATGATAGGGAGAAGTCCAAGAAGAGACAATTCGGGAAGTAGCTCCCCAAGACCGTCCACGCACCGTACCAACCTATCACATTCACTACATCTCTGGATACCAAGAGCTCGGGTCGCCATGACCTACTAAGTCCATCCAACCACCCATAACTCACTGGCATATGGATGTACACGTAAGCTACCAAATCAAGACACTAATCATTTCGCTGAAACCTGGGTGGCCATCCACAACTGAGATACTTGGGTAAACCATAGACATGGGCCCGGCATTCACGAACCAAGCAATTACCAATCCATCCAGAGAGTTCATTAATTAAGTTGTTTTCAAACTTTCCAAACACATTCTTTCAAAACAATCTTTATCATGGTGTATCTCACCCTCGTCTACATAAGCACAACTAAGCACAACTACTTACGGTGGCTCACCTAACAAGAATGGCTACGACATAATAGGATATAGCATAGCAATAGGTCTAACTTGTAAAAACAGAAAAACCTACAATGCATATAGAAAAGTAAATAGGAGTATTATTAAGCTCCACTTGCCTTAGTAGTGTCGGAGTCAAACACACAATCTGGGCAATCACAAGGGTCACAATCCTCACAATCTACACGAAAGCAATGCAGCAAATAAACAACAACACATAGAGATCAAACCAGTGCAACAAATGCATGCATGACACTTTAATAAAAGTTTTAGTAGCTATTTAATGTTCTCTGATCATTATACCTATTGATGACATTCATGGAAAACTTTTTAATGCTTCAAAACCATTTATTGCATTAATTAGATCCATTTAATAGGCTTTATTCAGTTTAAATTATCATCTATTATAAACATTGTTGTTAATTTTTGGTAAACATACTCCTGCAAAGATATGTTGATTTAGGGACAGTAGCAAAAGGATTCATGTCAAAATAGTTTGCAGATCATTTTGTAGAACTAAAATACTACAATATGCATTTATAGTCACTTTAAATTTTATTTACTTTAAACTTGAAATTTTATTCCATAATCATGTATTACACATTCTTGTGATTTCAGGGGTATATCATTTGTATTTTTATGACTAGTAGTTTATTTTCTACGAATTTATTACCCTAAAATGGACATTAAACCATTTAAATAATCATGACAAATACTTACAGTAAATGTCTGATACAATTACAGATTAATAATCTACACACAATTATCTTTCCAACGGTATATTGCTTACAATTTTTGGACAGGTATATATTTTACTATGAATTTTTGAAGTTAATTCCTTTTTTTGATAAATTATTCAATTTCTGTAAAACACGGGAGAATATTCCCGGGGAATATTCCGTGCTGACTGGGTCTTAAGGGTGACGTGGCACTGACTGGGCCTTTGACCGGTCGGCGGTCCTCCGCAGGGGTCAATGTGTTATCCAGGCTGTTGGTTCTAAAATCGGTGGCTAAGGCGGGCTAGGTCGATGCTCACCGGCGAGTCGACGGGCGGCAGCGGTTGGTCGGTCGGGCGACGGTGTGGGTGGCGTCTCTGGCGGTCCCTAGCGGGGGCGAAAAGTCCACGTGAAGCGGCAGATGGTGGCGGTGCATATGCTGGTCACGGCGTCGTCTGTTTCTTCCCTAGGCGAAGGTGATCGGAGGACGGAGGCGGTGGCAAACGCGGAGCTCCGGCGAGCAATCCCGGGCGCCTCGGTGATCTGTAGAGGGGAAAAAGAGGGGGAGACGATGTGGTCAAGAGAGAGGAATAGAAGGAGGGGAACAGTAGGGCGCGGGGGTGACTGCAACCTCGGCTTCGAGCACGCCAATGGCGGCGGACGACGGTGAGATCGACGAGCTTCGGGGCGGCGCTAGGGTTCAATTTTTTAAAAACAAATCGCATGAGGCGGCAGGAGGGTTTATATGGGGATTTGGAGTGTGGGGGGCACGGTTTGACACGGATTCGGCGCGGATTTCTCGTGGATTTGTTCTGGGTCACGAACTGTGGCCGTATCGGGCTCTAGCGGAGGAAGAAGATGACGACCCGGTGGGGTCCACTATCAGTGGCATGGAGGAAGGGAGGCGGGCTGGGGCGCTGATGTGTTGCCTGCTCAATGGGCTGCTGGCAGCCCATTGCTGCTGCTGTGCGCTGCGCGCGCTGGAGAAATGCGGGCAGCAAGTAGCGGCGCTGCTAGCTGGGCTGGGCCGGGGTTGCACGCTGGAGCGCTGGCTGCTGCTGCGCTGCGCTACCCGGCGCTCGCTCCGCTGGCGCGCGGTAAGTTAGGTATGGGCCGGCCCGGTTGGTCGGTCCAGTAGGTTAGGTTTAGTTCTCTTTTTTTCTGTTTCTATTTCTTTTTCTATTTTCTTCTTTCCTTCATATCTTTTTATTAGATAAACCAATTGAGATGATTTTTGTCTTCAATTTTTTATAAAATTCAGAGGATCAATAGAGGATCATATTTGTAATCTTTTCACTAGTTTGCAATTAGTGGATTTATAAATCCTAGTATAATCCTTTGTAGATCTATTTTAATAATTCAAAATAGGGTTTAAATATGGTGTTTTGCAATTTGAATTTTTCATGAATGCAAATGATGCAATGCAAATGCATTTTTTGCTAGTCCCAATTTCTAAAATCTTGGGATGAGACAGACTAACCCCCTTAAGATGAATCTTGTCCCGAGATTCGATATGGCTAGCAAGGTTTGGGTGGTATACTTGAGGCTAACCCCCTTAAGAAAATTGAGCTTGGTATATCCAATAGAACCATTGAGCTATAACTGATTCTTCTTCTTTCTGAGATTGTGAATCCAATGCAGATAAGCTAGTGAAAAATTTGTGTGCTACCAATCTCCAAGTTTTAATGGTGGCATCTTGTACTAGCTAGCAATTATTCTCCAATGAATTCACTTTAACAGATCGTCTAAGTAACTCCATATGTAATTATTCTTATCCATGAATGTCTGGATATGAATGAATACGGTGCACCAATATTGAGAGTTGTGAGTGCGATGCATGAAATAGCCAGGAACTTACTAGTCATGAAGCATTGCTTGTTGAGTACTTTCTTGATGTTCACATGGTACCTTGAATATCCTTTTTTTGGGTATTTATTGGCATAATGTCCCAACTCGTTGCACTTGTAGCAGGTGACCATGCGGAGATCCCTTATAGGATTCATATTGTCAGCGTATTTGCTTTTCTTATTTCCTTTCGCCTTCTTCTTTTCTAGACAATGTGACCCATAATTCCCAGGCCCATTACAACTGTAGCACAACAGCTGGCCAATATCCCTCGCATTGGAGGTGTGGCCGTTCTTCCTCTTCCTAGTTCTCTCTAAGGCTAAGAGATCTCGTAGTTCTTCTTCTTCGTATTTCACCACAAATTCAGGAAACCTTTCTCGTTTCTTTGAGCAGTCACTAGAGATATGACCTGCTTCTCCACACAAGTAACAACACTTTGTGGACACATTGGATGCAGCCTTATGAGGCACGACTCTGATTTTGGCCTCTGCCATCAAGCTTGATTCTTCGTGGGTCTTCTTGAGGGCTTGATACATTTCATTCTTGACTCCTTTACTCACTTGTTTTACCATAGGGTCAAGGTGACAACAAAAGGGGACATGATCGTTCCCTTCACATAGAAAGCAAGTTACTAGGGATGTGGGGCACTCCCCAGTTGGATGACTTCCATCACAATAGGGGCACTGATCTTGATGCTCCTTGTATGTGTGTCCCAAGTCTCCACATACTTTGCAAGCTTGAAGTTCCTTCATAACATCCTCTTCAGTCGTTGATGCTTGGGGGATAGGACAAGGTCGCAATATAACTTCATTGAACTCCTCCCAAGTTATTTTTCTATTGTAGACGGCTCCATGAATCCTCCACCAAGTTGTATGATCCAAATTCATATCACGGCGGGATGCCTTGCTAAAAGCTTCAATGTACTCCGCAATAGTATGCTTTCCTTGGCGTAGATTGTTGAATCCTCTCTGACGTGAATTCACGACTTCAGATGAAACATGGGCATCACGAAATGCTTTCTGAAACATGTTCCATGTTACTTGTACTACGGGGTGAGTGACTTGATAGTCGTACCACCATTTTGCTACAGGTCCTTCCAATAAGTGAGTGGCAAACATCACCTTCTCTTTGTTTGTGCAGCTAACAGTCACTAGACTCTTATTCACTCTTTGCAACCAAATATCTGCCACAGTAGGCTTAAAGAAGCTTGAGTATGTTGGTGGTCCGAGCATCAGAAAATTACTGAGTAAGTCCTGCTGAGGCGGTGGCTTGTTATTATTCTGGTTGTTGTTGTTCGACATGAGCCGCGTCATCACTTGTGCTAGCTGTGCTTATGCTTCCATGAGCTTCTCCATCTTAGTGGATTCACGACGGGGTGGTATCTATTGGGATAGCAAAGACGAGCTATAGATAGAAAGAATAGAGAAGTATTACTACCCATAACTATATGAAACAATCAATTGACACACAAGCAAACAATCATAACAAGCAACACTCAAGCCAACATAGTTTTGTATTATGTTCCAGAAGTTTTGTTTTAGTGGCATACCATCCACAAAATAGTTTACATTTGATTAAAATTCGTTTGGGGGTGAACCTACAATATTAAAAATAATGGACATAATCTGTCCAGAAACTACAGTAGTATTCACGAATTTTTCTGGGGACCTTAAACTTATGAGGAATTTTTTTCTGATTTTTGTGCTTATACAAAAGCAAATTATGAACCAGATCCTAAAATATGAGCTCAAACCGAGTTACCAGTACGACATGAAAATTCGCGCAGTACAACAGATCAGGCAGAAAACTGCAGCAAAATTATCACGAATTTTTTAATCAAAACCTTCATTAGTGCATTATGAAATCCATCAAAAATATTCTGAAACTTTGGGGTATCAAATAGCACAACCTAAACATAATAAACCAACAATCGCACAAGTTCTTGCAATGATCGATCGCTATATCTAAACGAAATCCTATCAAAACTATATGGTGGACACTATCTAACTATTGTTTAATCTCGTGCTTTCTCGAATGAGTGTTCATCTACAAGTTTTGAACAAGATGATATTAGAAAAAAAAGATCAAGGATTACAAGAATCTAATAAGTACAAAATTATGAGTTCATCCATAGCAAGAGTCTTCCTTCTATGTTTTAAAAGAAAAAAGTATAGGGATGGAATTGATAAAAATATACTAGAAAGAACTATAAGAAGAGAATAGATAGAATGAAATATTATTTATAATTCATATGGTTTTCCTATTCCAATCCTAGGTCACGATCCTACAGTCAACACACTGCTCTGATACCATCCTGTAACACCCTCGCCTGATAACACTGAGTTCTTGTGTATAGTGCCAATCCCTGGATCGGTTCACTAGCACACATAGTACAGATGAATACCGAAGAATATAACAGTGCATCATTATTACTTCGAATGATCCAGAATTACAATTATTACATAACGCTTAGCTCCAAGGCTAGGTCAAGTATTCAAGTAGCATACGGAAGCATAACTTAATAATAGGCTCCATCTTCAATTGTGCCACAGGCAAACAACTGTTGAGTGGAGCGTCGCAACCAACACACTACTCAGAGTAATCGGAAGAGTAACCTACAACATAAAACATAGCAGCCCTGAAGGGTGAATACTTGGAATATACTGGCAAGTGAAACTATGAGAGAAGTAGCAAGACTAATATCTACATGCATATCTGGCTTGTGGGGTTCAAGCTTAGTTGCAGCAGCAAAATACTTTATCCTATCTTTTGTAAATCATTTGTAAAGCATTTGATCTTCATCACACAACCCAATTATGTTTCAACCACAAGTTTTAGCAATTACAAGTTAGAATGAATGAGAACATGTCATAGCACCCATAATTCGGCAACTCAATCGTCCATTACCGGGGACACGGCTAAGTACATAGTTTTACACCCTGCAAGGGTTGCACACTTTATCCATATGACTTGGTCGACCCGCTCGTACCATGACACGCATATTGAGTCATGATAGGGAGAAGCCCAAGAAGAGACAATTCGGGAAGTAGCTCCCCAAGACAATCCACGCACCGTACCAACCTATCACATTCACTACATCTCTGGATACCAAGAGCTCGGGTCGCCATGACCTACTAAGTCCATCCAACCACCCATAACTCGCTGGCATATGGATGTACACGTAAGCTACCAAATCAAGACACTAATCATTTCTCTGAAACCTGGGTGGCCATCCACAACTGAGATACTTGGGTAAACCATAGACATGGGCCCGGCATTCACGAACCAAGCAATTACCAATCCACCAGAGAGTTCATTAATTAAGTTGTTTTCAAACTTTCCAAACACATTCTTTCAAAACAATCTTTATCATGGTGTATCCCACCCTCATCTACATAAGCACAACTACTTACGGTGGCTCACCTAACAAGAATGGCTACCACATAATAGGATATAGCATAGCAATAGGTATAACTTGTAAAAACAAAACAAGCTACACTGCATATAGAAAAGTAAATAGGACTTTTATGAATCTCCACTTGCCTTAGTAGTTGTCGGAGTCAAACACATAATCCGGGCAATCACAAGGGTCACAATCCTCACAATCTACACGAAAGCAATGCAACAAATAAACAACAACACATAGAGATCAAACCAGTGCAACAAATGCATGCATGACACTTTAATAAAAGTTTCAGGAGCTATTTAATGTTCTCTGATCATTATACCTATTGATGACATGCATGGAAAACTTTTTAATGCTTTAAAACCATTTATTCATTAATTAGATCCATTTAATAGGCTTTATTCAGTTTAAATTATCATATATTGTAAACATTGTTGTTAATTTTTGGTAAATATACTCCTGCAAAGATATGTTGATTTAGGGCCAGTTGCAAAAGGATTCATGTCAAAATAGTTTGCAGATTATTTTGTAGAATTAAAATACTACAATATGCATATATAGTCACTAAAAATGTTATTTACTGTAAACTTGAAATTTTATTCCAGAATCATATTCTACACATTCTTGTGATTTCATGGGTATATCATTTGTATTTTTATGACTAGTAGTTTATTTTCTACAAATTTATTACTCTAAAAAGGGCATTAAATAATCACAACAAATACTTGCAGTCAATGTCTGATACAATTACAAATTAATAATCTACACACAATTATCTTTCCAATGGTATATTACTTACAATTTTTGGACAGGTATATATTTTACTATGAATTTTTGAAGTTAATTCGTTTTTCTGATAAATTATTCAATTTCTGTAAACCACGGGAGAATATTCCCGGGGAATATTCCTTGCTGACTGGGTCTTAAGGGTGACGTAGCGCTGATTGGGCCTTTGACCGGTCAGCGGTCCTCCGCGGGGGTCAACGCGTGATCCAGGCCGTTGGTTCTAAAATCGGCGGCTGAGGCGGACTGGGTCGATGCTCACCGGCGAGTCGACAGGCGGCGGCGGTTGGTCGGTCGGGCGACGGTAGGGGTGGCGTCTCCGGCGGGGGCGAAAAGTCCACGCAAAGCGGCAGACGGTGGCGGCGCATATGCTGGTCATGACTTCGTCTGTTTCTTCCCCAGGCGACGGTGATCGACGGACGGAGGCGGCGGCAAACTCGGAGCTCTGGCGAGCAATCCCGGGCGCCTCATTGATCTGTACAGGGGAAGAAGAGGGGGAGACGACGTGGTCAAGAGAGGGGAATAGAAGGAGGGGGACAGGAGGGCGCGGGGGTGACTACAACCTCAGCTTCGAGCACGGCAATGGCGGCGGACGACTGCGAGATCGGCGAGCTTCGGGGCAGCGCTAGGGTTCAATTTAAAAAAAAATCGCATGAGGCGAGAGGAGGGTTTTATATGGGGATTTGGAGTGCGGGGGGCACGGTTTGACGCGGATTCGGCGCGGATTTCTCGCGGATTTGTTCCGGGTCACGAACTGTGGCCGTATCGGGCTCTAGCGGAGGAAGAAGATGACGACCCGGTGGGGTCCACTGTTAGCGGCACGGAGGAAGGGAGGCGGGCTGGGACACTGCTGCGTTGCCCGCTCGATGGGCTGCTCGCAGGCCATTACTGCTGTTGTGCGTTGCGCGCGCTGGAGAAATGTGGGCAACAAGTAGCGGCGCTGCGAGCTGGGCTGGGCCGGGGTTGCATGCTGGAGCACCGGCTGCTACTGCGCTATGCTACGCGGCGCTCGCTCCGCTGGCACGCGGTAAGTTAGGTATGGGCCGGCCCGGTTGGTCGGTCTAGTAGGTTAGGTTTAGTTCTCTCTTTTTTCTGTTTCTGTTTCTTTTTCTATTTTCTTCTTTCCTTCATATCGTTTTATTAGATAAACTAATTGAGATGATTTTTGTCTTCAATTTTTTATAAAATTCAGAGGATCAACATAGGATCATATTTGTAATCTTTTCACTAGTTTGCAATTAGTGGATTTATAAATCCTAGTATAATCCTTAGTAGATCTATTTTAATAATTCTAAATAGGGTTTAAATATGGTGTTTTGCAATTCGAAATTTTCATGAATGCAAATGATCCAATGCAAATGCATGTTTTTTCTAGTCCCAATTTCTAAAATCTTGGGATGTGACATGATCAGCCAGAACATGAGCTTTTTTGGTGTACTTTTGGTAGCCTTTGCATGTCTAGACCATCCATTCGTCATCTGCCTTGGCTGTGAGCCAAAAAAATCTGTGTCTAAAAGCTTTTGCCACTAAAGATTTGGCTACAGCAAGATGGCCGCATTCGCCTTTGTGGATCTCCCTTATGATTTCCACTCCTTCTTCAGGAGATACACAGCCCTGAAAAACCCCAGATACAGTCTTCTTATAGAGCTCACAATTTCTTATTGTATAGGTTTTTGCTCGTCGGACGATCTGCCAGCTCAGAACCTCATCTTCGGGTAATTTTCTGTCTACCAGGAAATCCAGGTAGGGTTTTCTCTAGCTAGGAATCATAGCTAGTGATGGGTTCGTAGCATGGAAAAAAAAATTCTACCGCAAGAATGAACAAAACCCAGATCTAATCTAGATAAAAGACAAGATCTAATCTATTAGACATGTGCAACGAGATAGATAAGAACTAACCCTCATAGATCCGAAAGCGTTAACGAGATTAGATCTCGTGGTTGATGTAGTCGATCACTTGCCGGTCTCAAGATCGTGTGGACGATCCTTCCGGCGTCGCGTTCCGGCAGCGCTTCCGCAGTCGGTCAAGTGGACGATCCTTCCAGCACCGCGTTCGGGCAGCGCTTCCGCAGTCGGTCACACGTGCGGAGTCGAAGCAGACCTTCCTCTCCTCGTTCCAGCGAGCAGCGGAGGTAGTAGATCTTCTCCACGGAATCCCAGCAGCACGACGGCGTGGTGGTGGTGGTGGAGTAGAGAATTCAGCAGGGCTTCTCCTATGCCTGAGCAGAAGAAAGGAGGAGGAGAGAGGCGGCTAGGAGCTGGAGTAGTGGAGGGGGCCAGGGTGTGGCGCCTCCACCCCTCTATTTAAAGGAGGGAGGCGCCATGGGAGGGGGAGTCCTAGTAGGACTCCCCTCCCTTCCTTGGCCGGCGGATTGGGAGGGGGGAGGAGTCCTCCTCCCCCACGACTCCTTGTCTTGCCCCACAAGGACTCCTTGATCCTTTCTTGGTTTTCAAGAAAACTCCAAGAAATCTTCCAGAACCTTCCAGAACATTCCGAAACCTTCTAGAACCCTCATACAAATACTCCGGAACATTTCCTAACTCAGAAAATGATCCCCAATATATGAATCTTATTCTCCGGACAATTCCGGATCTCCTCGTGATGTCCCGGATCCAATCCGAAACTCCGAACAACATTCGGTCTCCAACGCACATTCCATATCTACTTAAAACAACTTCGAACCTTAAGTGTGTCACCCTACGGTTCGTGAATGTGTAGACATGACAGAGACACATCTCCTATCAATAACCACCAGCGGGACCTGGAGATCCATAATGGCTCCCACATACTCAACGATGACTTTGTGATCGATAGAACCATTTACATACGAAACCAATTCCCTTTGTCACGCGATACTATACTTATCCGAGGTATGATCATCGGTATCTCCATACCTAGTTCTACCTCGTTACTAATAAGTACTCTTTACTCGTTCCATGTTATGTCATCCCTTGTGACCCAGTCACATGCTTGCAAGCTAACTAGATGACATTCCACCGAGAGGGCCCAGAGCATATCTATCCGTCATATGGATGGAAAAATCCCAATCTTGGTCCATGCGCTTCAAAACATACTTTCAGAATACCCAATGACACCTTTATAACCACCCAGTTACGAAGTGGCGTTTGATGTCATCAAAGTACCCATCCGGTGATGGTGATTAACAGAACCTCATGGTCGAAGGATTAGGTTACTATGCATTTAAAAGCTTATAGCAATACGAACTTAATGACTTGATCTTATGCTACCCTTACTATGGGTGTGTCCATCACATCATTCTCCTAATGATATAACCTTGTTATTAACGACATCCAATATCCATGATCAGGAAACCATGATCATCCATTAATCAACAAGCTAGTTTAACAAGAGGCTTACTAGGGACTCTTTTATGTTTACAAAACACACAAGTATTAATGTTTCCGGTTAATACAATTATAGCATGGGATGTAAACATTTATCATAAACATAAAGATATAATAATAACCACTTTATTATTGCCTCTTGGGCATATCTCCAACAGCTAGAACTGCTAATAAAGGTGAGTAGGACTTGGTCAGATATTTCTCATCAACTCCTGGTATAGAGGGAACTTTGAAGTGCTCCAAAAAAGCACCATCCGGGACTAAGGTTTGGCCATCCCCAATCCTCGCGGTGGCGGTCACCCTGGCCATCTGGGTCGTCGTTGCATGCTTTTTGCTTCAGCATGCTGCTACCCCAAGCTCTACCCATAGCGGCAAATGGAGTCTGGAATCTGGTTGATTGATGGAGGTGTTGTGATAAGGAGGCGGATGTATTCGACAGGGGATGGAATCAGGGATGGGGCAGTTGTTCGAGTAGGGAGTGACCCAGTGAGGAACCGTCACCGCCGCTGGTTCTCATCCGCGTGGAAGACAAGGAAGGGGGCTTAATTATTGAGGGTGCGCACCGGAACCGTCTAGAGGAAGTGAAAAATTAAATCATAAGAGAGAGAAATGTGCGGCCCGCCTGTCAGTGAATGAAGTTTGGCATGCGCAAATGTGACTACGTTTGACTTGGATCGTGCATGGCAGACCTCGATTCCACCACATGCAAGTGGCGACGAACAAATTTTTGGCAGCACTAGCATCGACGTGTAAAACCGTTGTTTTTCTCCACCTTTACCCTACTACGAATGGTTGTGCACCATTCCAGAAATTGGTAAGGGCGGTTCCAATCTTTCACTTCTCCGTCTCATTTCCTCCTCCATGGCCTCATTGTCTTTCTCCTCCATGGCCTCATCCATTTCCTCCGCCACGGCATCACCCTCTTCCTCTGTATCCTTTCCCTCTTGCATGTAGTCATGGACTTTTCGGATGTCCGAAACGATAGCAGGCAAGTGACTGCGTACTTCGACATAGAAGTACATGGCAGGAAGAAGATCAATGTCATCTACACCAGCGACCCTCGGACGGTAGGGAACACTCTGAGTAATTACACGAGTTGGCTGCGGTTCGAAGAAAACAGGTTCGTAGGTCTTGACCTTGAGTACAGCCGCGATCACCGTAGGATCGCTGTGGTGCAACTCTCCATGAAGGGGCACATCCTCGTATGCTTGCCTTTTTGCGAGAAGGGGGTTGACGGGATCTGGTAGACTTTGTTGTCTATTTGTTCCTGAACCATCTATTTGCAAAAGTTATTGCTATATTATTTGTCTGAATTCATTTTCATGTAGGTGGGGCGAAAGGATTAGGGATATGTTTCATGACTTTCTCGTGAACCAGCACATGACATTTACTAGTGTTGACATCACAAATGACACTAAACTGCTTGAAAGCCCGACTGTCAACATTAGAATCCCAAAGGAGTGCAGAGTGGACATCTAGGAAATTTACTGGATCCCAGGGACGAAGGGCGGCAGGACCGGGATGGCCGATCTTGCCTCCAAACTCATCGACCCGTGGTACACTGACATGAAGGGAAAATTGCCGAGATGTTCGTGGAGGCATTTAGGGCACGATTACTGGGAGGATAAGCCGCTTTCTGAACCTAATCTGAAGTACGCTGCAATTGACGGGTATGTTAGCCACGAGCTATATAGCCAGATTGTAAAATCTCGTTCCAGGCATCGCATCATTGAACCACTACCAAGGCAGGTTGTTTGCCCTAGATGCCGGAGTGTAGATGAATCTACAAGCCAAGGCAAGCGACCGAAGGCATCCTGGGATCGGTTGCCTTCTCCAACAAGCTGGGATGTAGAATTTTAGTGCGTGATTGTTGTGTTTGTATGGGGCTTGTTATGTTTATGAAAACATGTTATTTCAGAAGTACACTATGTGAGCAATTACGAACTGTTGTGTATTACCTTGGTCGAACTATTATCTGGGTTTGGTTATGACTGTATCCTTCGCTATAATCTGGGTTTGTTATGACTTATGACTATATCACACCTTATGCATGTCAGTCCTGGATTCTGCCACATGCAAATGGCACAGCCAGAATTTGTAAGAATGAATGTTGGGCATACAAAAGGGGGAAATGTAATTCATACAGGTTAACTACCTAATAGCACAGGGATCATACGAGCTTGGTTCTTACACATAGAATGCTTAGAAAATACATGCAAGATAAAATACAGGCGAGATAAAACTAGGAACGAAATGCGAAACTAGTAGTGGTAAACAGCACACTCACCCACCCGCCAGATCCTGTTGAGCATCTCGTAGCAGACATACGTGTCCCTGGCTGCGTACTTGATCGTATCGTAATCCAGGTGCCTCCACTCCAATCGCTCGTGCAGGTGCTTCCGGAACTCGACTTTCATGCTGGCGCACTCGCGGTCGATGATGTCGGCAGTGAGTCTAGCCATGTCGGCTTTCCCCGTATCGCTATCCGAGTACCTCCACAAATGTTGGAGATCGACGTGATTGACGACATGAACACGGAGATCCTGCTCTAGCTTTGGAGTGTCGTTCTTGATGTCGACACTAGCGAAGTAGATCTCCCTCCTGTGTAGGAACTCGCGAAGCTCCAGGCATACATATTTGGCCCAACATACATGGTATAGGAGGTAGTGGTTGCGCATGGACAGCTGCAAAAGCGTTGCCCTCTTCCTATCTCCGGTATACTCGAGGTCAAGGCTAACAATCTTGTACCTATCCATCGGCTCCTGTAGCCACCGCTCGTACATTGCGATGACCTTGGCGACCTCCACTGACGCATTTGTGTGGACGACCATCAGCTTGGTGGTGCCATGGGCGGTGACAGTGTACTCGTCGATGAAGTCACTCCCGTCGCCGAACACGCTGTACTCTGCATCCATGGCAGCAGCTAATGCAGCGGCGGTGGCCTAGGGTCGGTAGCGGTGGCTGGGACTGGGCGTGGTGGTGGAGTGATCTGTTGCGGTGGTATGGCCCGGCTGAGGTGGTACCTATGGTAGCATCGATGGTTCTTGCGGTGGCTGCGGCGGCGGTAGAAGGAAGGAGTTGGGGTTTTTTGCACAGTGATGTGCTGAGGAGACGGAAGGCGATGCTTAAATTGTGTTTACCAGTATTCTGGTCATACCCAAGTGGAAGGAAGTTTGACCGGGCGAGCACCGTTGGTTTCCAATCCGAGCGATTAAATTCGGCGTCCGTCCCGGTAGGCGATGGGACGGGTGTGCGACGTGGCTTTGGCATGGCAGAGACCGGTCACGTAGACCACCGTCCCATTGCTGATCCACAGCGGGTGCGTGTGCTGACACGACATAACGTGATAGGATAGAAGGAAGTGTACAACTATTATTCCTAACAAGTTTAAGAAGTGTAAGCATAGACAGGGACCTAGCATCCCTGCACCCCGGGGCAGCCGCCCAGCCGCTCAGGCCTGCCGATTGCGCAAAGCTTGCAATTTCCTTTCTATAATTTGGTGATTTTGTCCAGAATTTGCCAAATTGAAGTTCGTTTGCCCATGCTTCTATAAGTTTCTATGTAGGCCACTTGTGTAAGCATGCATGATCAAGCAACTTTGCAACACACGTGTCGGTGGAAAAGCATGAGGTTTCAACGCACCACATAGTTTAGGGATTTCTATTTTCCCCAGCAAAAGTGGTTCCATATTTACTTTTTGGCTTTTGGAACTAGTTCCCTACACTGTGGTGGTGGTTCCAAATTGAGCAAAAGAGGGAACCAGAGCAAGAGGGTGCTCCGATGCCAAATGTGGTTCCAAATTGATTAGCCAACCTGTGTGTGACATGTGTCCTCTGCTCTCATATCTTTAGATAAAAAATAAGGCTATTCTTGTCTGTGGTG
Source organism: Avena eriantha (assembly GCA_910589775.1). Lineage (NCBI taxonomy): Eukaryota > Viridiplantae > Streptophyta > Magnoliopsida > Poales > Poaceae > Avena > Avena eriantha. Next base: position 369,696,475 of record OU342744.1, read on the forward strand.
CAACCGCATGGTGCAGGAGTTTAGAATAGCTACATTGTGGAGCTCTAGCCAAATTGCATGGTAAATCCAAATTCAGCTTTTTGTCAGATTTAGCTATAGCAACATTGTGTCTCATTTGTCCTCACTTTTGCCCTCCCTCTATTCCAAAGCCCTCACATGCGCTCGGAGGGGGGTGTCATCTGGTCAAAGGCTTGGCCGTTACATGCGCCCTGACTCCTAAATTCGAATTTTTTTTGTTATTTGGCCTTTTTAAGAGCGCATTTTCCCCTCTCTCGCTAACAGTTGTGTTTTTTTGCCCAAAAAGGTAGCGAATCTAGATTAGCTTCTCTCTTCATTCATTGTTCCTTTTACCCTCGTTTTCCCCAATCTGGTAGCAAATCTAGAGCATCAATACTAACTAGCACCATAAATAAATTCAGTAAATAGAGCAGAAGTAGATAATGTAGCTAATATAGGTTATATAGTATGGTACTTAACAAGGTTTGACAATTAGGCTACTCAGCAGTAGCAGCTGACATGTTCAACACAGACAAGACAAAAGAAGCTGCTTTATAGCAGCAACAGCTAATCAGTGGCCCCTCGTGGCCTCTGCCAGGAGGGCCTCCGCCTCCTCCCTCTGGCGCCTCCTCCACTTCTTGCTGCCCAGTCCCTTGACCTTGGGCGCCTTGGGTTTGATCGGGGGCATGCGACCCTCCTCGATAGCCACCTTCTGGAGGTTGCGGAGGTGAAGACCGAGTGCCTAGTGCTTGGCTATGAAGCCGTGGACGTTCACAGACTCGCTGCAGGTCCTCACGTCCTCGGCAGGCTTCACGAGGGAGTTGAAGTCCATGGCACGGAGCCTCCTGGTGGGGCAGAAGGGGCACCTATACACGTCGGCGGCGAAGAAGTTGTTATACTTGCCAGACTTTAGCCTCCTCAGCACATGACGAGTCTTGGTGTCCTTGGACTCGTCATTGCTGCGAACGTCACTGCTATCCCCCTGTTGGAAAAAAAACAGTAGAGTGCAATAAGGACATGATTGAGATACTTTGACTATCGAGATTGATTATTTGCATAAATTAACCGATTGAGATCTCCCTATTATTCCCCAAATCTCAAACCAAATCGAATACTGATCCCAACTACAAACAGGGGGATTCATCGAAAATCGAGATCTAACACAAGAGGATTAGCTACTGTAAAATACGAACAGCCGAGCCCTAATAACATATGATCTAGCATCCAACAATGGGAACGAGGGAAGAACAAGGGAAGGGGAGAAAACCCTGGTTACCTCCAACCATGGGTCGGCGATGCTGGTGTCGTAGGGGTTCTCTGGCCTTATGTAGACAACCTCCTCCTAGGGGTCCCAGCCGAGCGGGATCTATCTGAGACCGGCGGGGGCCTCCTTGCCGGCAGATACGGCAGATGCGGGGACGGGAACGGGGGCCTGGACGGGGATGGGGGCCTCCTCGCTGGTGGCCTTGGAGGCGCCGATGGCCACCACGCCATTCTTCTCCATCGCCAGCGTGGTTGAGGTTTTCTTGGGGGTTTGCAGAAGGTGATGGGACAGTGGAGACGGTTGAGTGAGCGAGTGTGTGATGAGTGGGAGTGGGGAGGCCTCTATTAAAGGAGAAGGGAAGCAACATTTCGTTGCACTACAGTGCACCGCGTACGCTACTACACCGTGCACCGTGTACGCTACTACACCGTGCTCGGCCACACGTGTACGCTACCGCCTCATGCACCACACATGCTTACCGTGAGTCACGTTTTTTCCCTCGAGTCTAACCCTGGCGATTCAGTTGTACTCAGTTTTGCGCTCGAGCGTAACAATAGAAGTTTGGTTCCATTTTTTAAATCATTTTCTATTTTCTATTTGAATCCCTTTGTCACGCTTGCCCTTGGTTTTTAAGTTCTACTCAGTTTTTCCCTTGGTTCTTAAGTACTACTCAGTTTTCCCCTCTCTTTGTATCCATCTCTCGCACATGTGCTCATCTTCACTGCTATGCTCTGATTGGTCGAGACAGTTGTCACATGGATCGTGCCCACCAAACGTTGATCCTCTATGATCTAGCGGACAGGATAACACTTATATTTGTCGGGGGCACCCCTCTATCCATGCAAAATAACGAGTATGCCACCAGAACTTTAACTCCATAAATAGATGAACTTGAATATAATTTGAATGGTACGAAAATGGAAATCACCATAGTTTTAGGGTCTAGATACGGTAAGAGAACTAAATATTATTAGTTGTCGGGCCAGCACAATGACGGGTTGGTCGACTCGAAGTTGTTGATTCCTAAGTAAGGGGACACTAAGCCGGTCTTGACATACTCCCTCAGGAGTTTTCCATAAGGAACGTGCTTATCCTTGGTCGCCGACTTGTGTTTACTAGCTGGGCTTTTACCGATGCCAACCGCATGTGGAATCAAGCTGGAAATCCTCGGGTTGACTCCTTTCTTACTGAAAGGGCACCTAAGCTCCCCAAGTCGAGTGCGAAAAGGGATTATCCCGCTCTTGAGCTTCTTCATGACACGGCGGCTCTTGTTGTCCATGTTCTTCTTATCAGAGTCTATCTCACTTGAATCTACCTATAATGTATGGAATGCAAACCGAAATGAGCAAAATAATAAATATATATTCCTTCCACCATTCTGAGTTACTTTCGATGCAATAACATATCTATATAGGTTCAACAGTTCATTACGGTCGTATCCCCAGCTCGCTCCTAAATTAATATGGTTTGTGTTCTTGATAACTTGTTAATAAATAAATAATGTGGATTCATTCAGAACAGACTAGATCTCTCCATGTACCGGTTCGTATGTTGCATCTAATCATTAGGACTAGATTTTTTTATGAAACCAGGATAGATTAAGCTCGAGCAAAAAATATGAAACTTGTAGAAATAGATGTACCTCCGAGTACACGAGTGGAGCGTGTTTGTCGAACTCCACGCCCTCATCAGGGCCTCCGAAGTCGTCAGCACCGGGGAGCACAAGGTCCCCCAAGGGGTTGAACTGCACGTCCTCCTTGCCTTGTACTACGTGATGCTCCTCCAGATTTGCCGTGTGAAGCACCACCCCGGCGGCGATGCCCACAGACTCACCCCCACGCACTGGTTTCATGGAGAAGGTTCGTGCATGTACGTTCAAGATTGTGGGGTTTTGCTAGATAGGGAAGAGAGAGAGGAGTGTATGAGTGCGAATGGAGGACCCAATAGGATGGGTTTTTAATGCGGGGAAGTTTAGGCCTCCTCGAGGGCCCCGGTAGGTAGCTCTTCTGGCTGCGGCTGCCGCATGGAAGGTTCGTGTGGTGGGGTCCAGTTGGAAGTGAGAGTGCAGGCGCGCTGCGTAGTAAATATTGTATAGCCCGTGGGCCGTGGATGACCAGTTGCTGTGTAGTAGACTTGTAGCCTTTGCAGACTAGATTAAACGTGACATGAGCACTCGACAACTTTTTCCATGGACGGCATCGTGCTCCTTCTTGTAGAAGTCTCACTAAGGGAGACGTCTGTGCTGTCTCGTGCTATCCTGTGAAGGGCACGACGTGTGCAACGAGCCTCGTTGGATCACACAGGATCAACGGTTGGTGCACATGATCCACGTGACAACTGTGACAACCAATCAGGGCATATCAGACAGAGTGGACACATGTTTGGGCTTCTACGAAAGACTGAGAGGGGGCAAAACTGAGTAGTATCAAAAAACCAAGGGCAAAGCTCAGTAGTATAAAAATGTAAAGTGAGTGTCTTTGACAATGAAATACATCATGGCATACATCAAATTATGCCAAGATAGAACCACTAGAGTTCATTGCATGTTTGTTCTTTTCCACAAACCACATAGACCAACCAATGGCATTACATGTGTGTTATTGTCACAAACCACATATGGATCAACCAATGTCATTGCATGTGTGTTCTTGTCATGAACCACATATGGATCCACCAGTGTTCATTGCATGTTTGTTCTTTCCACAAACCAAATATGTATCCACTAGAGTAATTGCATGTGTGTTTTTTCACAAACCACACATTGATCAACCAATGTCATTGCATGTGTGTTCTTTCCACAAACCACATATGTATCCACCAATGTCATTGCATGTGTGTTCTTTTCCACAAACCACGTGGATCAACCAATGGCATTGCATGTGTGTTCTTTTCACAAACCACACATGGATCAACCAATGGCATTGCATGTGTGTTCTTTTCACAACCCACATATGGATCAACCAATGTCATTGCATGTGTGTTCTTTCCACAAACCACAAATGGATCCACCAAACACATTGCATGTCTAATTTTTCCACAAACCACATGGATCAACCAGAGTCATTGCATGTGTGTTCTTTCCACAAACCACACATGGATCCACCAGAGTAATTGCATTTGTGTTATTTTCACAAACCACATATGGATCAACAAATGTCATTACATGTGTGTTCTTTTCACAAACCACTTATGGATCCACCAATGTCATTGCATGTGTGTTCTTTCCATGAGGCACATATGGATCCACCAATGTCATTGCATGTGTGTTCTTTCCACAAATCACATATGGATCCACAAGAGACATTGCATGTTGTTCCTTTCACAAACCACATATGGACCCACTAGAGTCATTGCATGTGTGTTCTTTCCACAAACCACATATGGATCAACCAATGTCATTGCATGTGTGTTCTTTTCACAAACCATATATGGATCAACCAATGTCATTGCATGTGTGTTCTTTTACACAAACCACATATGGATCCACTAGAGTAATTGCATGTGTGTTGTTTTCACAAATCACATATGGATCAACAAATGTCATTGCGTGTGTGTTCTTTTCACAAACCACATATGGATCCACCAATGTCATTGCATGTGTGTTCCTTCCACAAACCACATATGTACCCACTAGAGTAATTGCATGTGTGTTCTTTTCCACAAACCACTTATGGATCCACTAGAGCCATTGCATGTGTGTTCTTTCCACAAACCACATATGTATCCACTAGAGTCATTGCATGTGTGTTCCTTTCACAAACCACATATGGATCAACCAATATCATTGCATGTGTGTTCTTTTCATGAACCACATATGGACCCACTAGAGTCATTGCATGTGTGTTCTTTTCACAAACCACATATGGACCCACTAGAGTCATTGCATGTGTGTTCTCATACTAAAACCAACACTAGAGTCATTGCATGTGTGTTCTTTTCACAAACCACACATGGATCCACCAGAGTCATTGCATGTGTGTTCTTTCCACAAACCACATGGATCAACCAATGTCATTGCATGTGTATTCTTTTGACAAACAATGTGGATCAACCAATGGCATTGCATGTGTGTTATTGTCACAAACCACATATGGACTAACCAAAGTCATTGCATCTGTGTTCATGTCACAAACCACACATGGATCCACCAATGTCATTGCATGTGTGTTCTTTCCATGAACTACATATGGATCCACCAATGTCATTGCATGTGTGTTCTTTCCACAAACCACATATAGATCCACCAGAGTCATTGCATGTGTGTTATTTTCCACAAACCACATGGATCAACCAATGGGATTACATATGTGTTATTGTCACAAACCACATATGGATGAACCAATGACATTGCATGTATGTTCTTGTCATGAACCACACATGTATCCACCAATGCCATTGCATGTGTGTTCTTTCCACAAACCACATATGTATCGACCAGAGTAATTGTATTTGTGTTCTTTACACAAACCACATATGGATCAACAAATGTCATTGCATGCGTGTTCTTTCCACAAACCAAATATGGATCCACCAATGTCATTGCATGTGTGTTATTTTCACAAACCATGTATGGATCCACTAGAGTCATTGCATGTGTGTTTTTCCACAAACCACATGGATCAACTAATGGCATTGCATGTGCGTTCTTTACCACAAACCACATATGGATCCACTAGAGTCATTGCATGTGTGTTCTTTCCACAAACCACATATGGATCCACCAGAGTCATTACATGTGTGTTCTTTTCCACAAACCAAATGGATCAACCAATGGCATTCCATGTGTGTTCTTTTCACAAACCCCACATGGATCAAAAAAGGTCATTGCATGTGTGTTCTTTCCACAAACAACATATGTACCCACTAGAGTAATTGCATGTGTGTTCTTTTCCACAAAGCACTTATGTATCCACTAGAGTCATAGCATGTGTGTTCTTTCCACAAACCACATATGTATCCACCAGAGTCATTGCATGTGTGTTCCTTCGACAACCACACATGGATCCACCAGAGACATTGCATGTGTGTTCTTTTCACAAACCACGCATGGATCAACTAATGACATTTCATGTGTGTTCTTTTCACAACCCACATATGCATCAACCAATGGCATTGCATGTGTGTTATTTCCAAAAACCACATATGTACCCACTAGATTAATTGCATGTGTGTTATTTTCCATAAACCACATATGGATCCACTAGAGTCATTTCATGTGTGTTCTTTCCACGAACCACATATGGATCAACAAATGTCATTGCATGTTTGTTCTTTCCACAAACCAAATATGGATCGACCAATGTCATTGCATGTGTGTTCTTTTCACTAACCACATATGGATCCAACAGAGTCATTGCATGTGTGTTCTTTCCACAAACCACATATGGATCCACTAGAGCCATTGCATGTGTGCTTTTTTCACAAACCACATGGATCCACCAGAGTAATTGCATGTGTGTTCTTTTCACAAACCACATATGGATCAACAAATGTCATTGCATGTGTGTTCTTTTCACAAACCACATATGGATCAACCAATGCCATTGCATGTGTGTTCTTTCCACAAACCACATATGTACCCACTAGAGTAATTGCATGTGTGTTCTTTTGACAAACCACATATGGATCAACCAATGGCATTGCATGTGTGTTATTGTCACAAACCACATATGGATCAACCAATGTCATTGCATGTGTGTTCATGTCATGAACCACACCTGGATCTACCAATGTCATTGCATATGTATTCTTACCACAAACCACATATGGATCAATAAATGTCATTGCATGTGTGTTCTTTCAACAAATCAAATATGGATCCACCAATGTCATTGCATGTGTGTTCTTTTCGCAAACCACATATGGATCCACTAGAGTCATTGCATGTGTGTTCTTTGCACAAACCAGATATGGATCCAGTATAGTCATTGCATGTGTGTTTTTCCACAAACCACATGGATCCACTAGAGTAATTGCATGTGTGTTCTTTCCACAAACCACATATGGATCAACGAATGTCATTGCATGTGTGTTATTTTCACAAACCACACATGGATCCACCAATGTCATTGCATGTGTGTTGTTTCCACAAACCACATATGGATCCACCAACGTCATTGCATGTGTGTTCTTTTCATGAACCACACATGGATCCACCAATGCCATTGCATGTTTGTTCTTTCCACAAACCACACATGGAACCACCAGAGTCATTGCATGAGTGTTCTTTCTACAAACCACATATGAATCAACCAGTGTCATTGCATGTGTGTTTTTATCGCAAACCACATCTGGATCAACCAATGCCATTGCATGTGTGTTCCTGTCATGAACCACACATGGATCCACGAATGTCATTGTGTGTGTGTTCTTTCCACAAACCACACATGGATCCACCAAAGTCATTGCATGTGTGTTATTTTCCACAAACCACATGGATCAACCAATGGCATTGCATGTGTGCTATTGTCACAAACCATATATGGATCAACCAATGCCATTGCATGTATGTTCTTGTCATGAAACACACATGGATCCACCAATGCCATTACATGTTTGTTCTTTCCACTAACCACACATGGATCCACCAGAGTCATTGCATGTGTGTTCTTTTCCACAATGCACATGGATCAACCAATGGCATTGCATGTGTGTTATTGTTAGGAACCACATATGGATCAACCAATGTCATTGCATGTATGGTCTTGTTATGAACCACACATGCATCATCCAATGTCATTGATGCGTGTTCTTTCCACAAACCACATATGTATCCACTAGTGTCATTGCATGTGCGTTATTCTCACTAACCACATATGGATCCACCAGAGTCATTGCATGTGTGTTCTTTTCGAAAACCACATATGGATCCACTAGAGTCATTGCATGTCTGTTCTAATCACAAACCACATATGGACCCACCAGAGTCATTGCATGTGTGTTCTTTCCAAAACCACATATGGACCCAACAATGGCATTTCATGTGTGTTATTGTCACAAACCACATATGGATCAACCAATGCCATTGCATGTATGTTTTTGTCATGAACCACACATGGATCCACCAATGCCATTGCATGTGTGTTCTTTCCACAAACCACATATGTATCCACCAGAGTCATTGCATGTGTGTTCTTCTCACTAACAACATATGGATCCACTAGAGTCATTGCATGTGTGTTGTTTCCACAAACCACGTATGGATCCACTAGAGTCATTGCCTGTGTGTTCTTTTCACAAACCACATATGGACCCACCAGAGTCATTGCATGTGTGTTCTTTTCACAAACCACATATGGATCAACAAATGTCGTTGCATGTGTGTTCTTTTCACAAACCACATATGGATCAACCAATGTCATTGCATGTGTGTTCTTTCCACAAACCACATATGTACCCACTAGAGTAATTGCATGTGTGTTCTTTTGACAAACCACATATGGATCAACCAATGGCATTGCATGTGTGTTATTGTCATAAACCACATATGGATCAACCAATGCCATTGCATGTGTGTTCAGGTCATGAACCACACCTGGATCTACCAATGTCATTGCATGTGTGTTCTTACCACAAACCACAATGGATCAACAAATGTCATTGCTTGTGTGTTCTTTCCGCGAACGAAATATGGATCCACAAATGTCATTCATGTGTGTTCTTTTCACAAACCACATATGGATCCACTAGAGTCATTGCATGTGTGTTATTTGCACAAACCAGATATGGATCCACTATAGTCATTGCATGTGTGTTTTTCCACAAACCACATGGATCCACTAGAGTAATTGCATGTGTGTTCTTTCCACAAACCACATATGGATCAACGAATGTCATTGCATGTGTGTTCTTTTAACAAACCACACATGGATCCACCAATGCCATTGCATGTGTGTTGTTTCAACAAACCACATATGGATCCACCAATGTCATTGCATGTGTGTTCTTATCATGAACCACACATGGATCCACCAATGCCATTGCATGTTTGTTCTTTCCACAAACCACACATGGATCCACCAGAGTTATTGTATGTGTGTTCTTTATACAAACCACATATGGATCAACCAATGTCATTGCATGTGTGTTCTTTTCACAAACCACATATGGATCAACCAATGCGATTGCATGTGTGTTCCTGTCATGAACCACACATGGATCCACCAATGTCATTGCATGTGTGTTCTTTCCACAAACCACACATGGATCCACCAGAGTCATTGCATGTGTGTTCTTTTCCACAAACCACATGGGTCAACCAATGGCATTTCATGTGTGTTATTGTCACAAACCACATATGGATCAACCAAAGCCATTGCATGTATGTTCTTGTCATGAACCACACATGGATCCACCAATGCCATTGCATGTTTGTTCTTTCCACTAACCACACATGGATCCACCAGAGTCATTGCATGTGTGTTCTTTCAACAAACCACAAATGGATCCACCAGAGTCCTTGCATGTGTGTTCTTTTCCACAAACCACATGGATCAACCAATGGCATTGCATGTGTGTTATTGTGAGGAACCACATATGGATCAACCAATGTCATTTCATGTATGGTCTTGTTATGAACCACACATCGATCCACCAATGTCATTGATGTGTGGTATTTCCACAAACCACATACGTATCCACCAGAGTCATTGCATGTGTGTTCTTCTCACTAACCACATATGGATCCACTAGAGTCATTGCAT
>OU342744.1:369706537-369798547 GCA_910589775.1 Avena eriantha
TTTTCACAGACCACATATAGATCCACCAGAATTCATTGCATGTGTATTCTTTTTTCACATACCACATACGAAACCACATTGTCATTGCATGTGTGTTATTTTCACAGACCACATATGGATCCACCAGTGTCATTGCATGTGTGTTCTTTTCATTTCCACAAATGGATCCACTAGTGTCATTGCATGTGTGTTCTTTTCACAGACCACATATGGATCCACCATTGTATTGCATGTGTGCTGTTTTCACAGACCCATCTGGATCCACCAGAGTTCATTGCATGTGTGTTCTTTTCACAGACCATGTATGGATCCACCAGTGTCATTGAAATATCTGTTCTTTTCACAGACCACATATGGATCCACCAGTGTCATTGAATGTGTGTTCTTTCACAGCCACATATGGATCCACCAGAGTTCATTACATGTGTGTTCTTTTCACAGAGCATGTATGGATCAACCAGTGTTGTTGAAATCTGTGTTCTTTCACAGACCACATACGGATCCACCAGACTTCATTGCATGTGTGTTCTTTTCACAGACCATATATGGATCCACTAGTGTCATTGCATGTGTGTTCTTTTCACAGACCACATAAGGATCCACCAGTGTCATTGCATGTGTGTTCTTTTTACAGACCCATATATGGATCCAGAAGTGTCATTGCACGTGTGTTCTTTTCACAGACCACATTTGTATCCACCATTGTCATTGCATGTGTGCTCCTTTTCACAGACCATGTATGGATCCACCAGTGTCATTGAAATTGTGTTCCTTTCATAGACCACATATGGATCCACCCAGTGTCATTGCATGTGTGTTCTTTTCACAGACCACATTTGTATCCACCATTCTCATTGCATATGTGTGCTGCTTTTCACAGACCATGTATGGATCCACCAGTGTCATGAAATGTGTTTTCTTCTTCACAGACCACATATGGATCAGTGAGTTCATTGATTGTGGTTCTTTTTCACAGACCATGTATGAATCCACGAGTGTCATTGAATGTGTGTTCTTTTCATAGACCACACATGGATCCACCAGTGTCATTGCATGTGTGTTCTTTTCACAAACCACATATGGATCCACCAGAGTTCATTGCATGTGTGTTGTTTTCACAGACCATGATGGATCCACCAGTGTCGTTGCATGTGTGATCTTTACACATACCATATATGGATCCCCCAGTGTCATTGCATGTGTGTTCTTTTCATAGACCACATATGGATCCACCAGTGTCATTGCTTGTGTGTTCTTTTCACAAACCATATATGGATCCACAAGTGTCATTACAAGTGTGTTCTTTTCACATACCACATTTTTATCCACCATTGTCATTGCATGTGTGCTCTTTTCACAGACCATGTATGGATCCACCAGTATCATTGAAATGTGTGTTCTTTTCACAGACCACAATAGATCCACCAGAATTCATTGCATGTGTATTCTTTTTCACATACCACATACGAAACCACCATTGTCATTGCTTGTGTGTTCTTTTCACAGACCACATATGTATCCACCAGTGTCATTGCATGTGTGTTCTTTTCATTTACCACATATGGATCCACTAGTGTCATTGCATGTGTGTTCTTTTCATAGACCACATATGGATCCACCATTGTCATTGCATGTGTGCTCTTTTCACAGACCACATATGGATCCACCAGAGTTCATTGCATGTGTGTTCTTTTCACAGACCATGTATGGATCCACCAGTGTCATTGAAATATCTGTTCTTTTCACAGACCACATATGGATCCACCAGTGTCATTGAATGTGTGTTCTTTTCACAGACCACATATGGATCCACCAGAGTTCATTACATGTGTGTTCTTTTCACAGACCATGTATGGATCAACCAGTGTTGTTGAAAATCTGTGTTCTTTTCACAGACCACATACGGATCCACCAGACTTCATTGCATGTGTGTTCTTTTCACAGACCATATATGGATCCACTAGTGTCATTGCATGTGTGTTCTTTTCACAGACCACATAAGGATCCACCAGTGTCATTGCATGTGTGTTCTTTTTACAGACCATATATGGATCCAGAAGTGTCATTGCACGTGTGTTTCTTTTCACAGACCACATTTGTATCCACCATTGTCATTGCATGTGTGCTCTTTTCACAGACCATGTATGGATCCACCAGTGTCATTGAAATTTGTGTTCCTTTCATAGACCACATATGGATCCACCAGTGTCATTGCATGTGTGTTCTTTTCACAGACCACATTTGTATCCACCATTCTCATTGCATGTGTGCTCTTTTCACAGACCATGTATGGATCCACCAGTGTCATTGAAATGTGTGTTCTTTTCACAGACCACATATGGATCCACTTGAGTTCATTGCATGTGTGTTCTTTTCACAGACTATGTATGAATCCACGAGTGTCATTGAAATGTGTGTTCTTTTCATAGACCACACATGGATCCACCAGTGTCATTGCATGTGTGTTCTTTTCACAAACCACATATGGATCCACCAGAGTTCATTGCATGTGTGTTGTTTTCACAGACCATGATGGATCCCCCAGTGTCATTGCATGTGTGTTCTTTTCATAGACCACATATGGATCCACCAGTGTCATTGCTTGTGTGTTCTTTTCACAAACCATATATGGATCCACAAGTGTCATTACAAGTGTGTTCTTTTCACATACCACATTTGTATCCACCATTGTCATTGCATGTGTGCTCTTTTCACAGACCATGTATGGATCCACCAGTATCATTGAAATGTGTCTTCTTTTCACAGACCACATATAGATCCACCAGAATTCATTGCATGTGTATTCTTTTTCACATACCACATACGAAACCACCATTGTCATTGCTTGTGTGTTCTTTTCATAGACCACATATGTATCCACCAGTGTCATTGCATGTGTGTTCTTTTCATTTACCACATATGGATCCACTAGTGTCATTGCATGTGTGTTCTTTTCATAGACCACATATGGATCCACCATTGTCATTGCATGTGTGCTCTTTTCACAGACCACATATGGATCCACCAGAGTTCATTGCATGTGTGTTCTTTTCACAGACCATGTATGGATCCACCAGTGTCATTGAAATATCTGTTCTTTTCACAGACCACATATGGATCCACCAGTGTCATTGAATGTGTGTTCTTTTCACAGACCACATATGGATCCACCAGAGTTCATTACATGTGTGTTCTTTTCACAGACCATGTATGGATCAACCAGTGTTGTTGAAATCTGTGTTCTTTTCATAGACCACATACGGATCCACCAGACTTCATTGCATGTGTGTTCTTTTGACAAACCATATATGGATCCACTAGTGTCATTGCATGTGTGTTCTTTTCACAGACCACATAAGGATCCACAAGTGTCATTGCATGTGTGTTCTTTTTACAGACCATATATGGATCCAGAACTGTCATTGCATGTGTGTTCTTTTCACAGACCACATTTGTATCCACCATTGTCATTGCATGTGTGCTCTTTTCACAGACCATGTATGGATCCACCAGTGTCATTGAAATTTGTGTTCCTTTCATAGACCACATATGGATCCACCAGTGTCATTGCATGTGTGTTCTTTTCACAGACCACATATGGATCCACCAGAGTTCATTGCATGTGTGTTCTTTTCACAGACCACATTTGGATCCACCATTGTCATTGCATGTGTGTCCTTTTCACAGACCATATATGGATCCACCATTGTCATTGCATGTGTGTTCTTTTGAAAGACCACATATGGAACCACTAGAGTTCATTGCTTGTGTGTTCTTTTCACAGACCAAATATGGAACCACCATTGTCATTGCATGTGTGTTCTTTTCACAGACCACATATGGATCCACCAGTGTCATTGAAATGAGTGTTCTTTTCACAGAACACATATGGATCCACTAGAGTTCATTGCATGTGTGTTCTTTTCACAGACCATGTGTAGATCCACCAGTGTAATTGCATGTGTGTTCTTTTCACAGACCATATATGGATCCACCAGTGTCTTTGCATGTGTATTCTTTTCACATACCACATATAGATCCACCAATGTCATTGCATGTGTGTTCTTTTCACAGACCATATATGGATCCACAAGTGTCATTCCATGTGTGTTCTTTTCGCAGACCACATTTGTATCCACCATTCTCATTGCATGTGTGCTCTTTTCACAAACCATGTATGGATCCACCAGTGTCATTGAAATGTGTGTTCTTTTCACAGACCACATATGGATCCACCTGAGTTCATTTCATGTGTGTTCTTTTCACAAACCATGTATGAATCCACGAGTGTCATTGAAATGTGTGTTCTCTTCATAGACCACACATGGATCCACCAATGTCATTGCATGTGTGTTCTTTTCACAGACCACATACGGATCCACCAAAGTTCATTGCATGTGAGTTCTTTTCATAGACCACATTTGGATGCACCATTGTCATTGCATGTGTGTTCTTCTCACATACCATATATGGATCCACCATTGTCATTGCATGTGTCTTATTTTCACAGACCACATATGGAACCAAAAGAGTTCATTGCTTGTGTGTTCTTTTCACAGACCACATATAGAACCACCATTGTCATTGCATGTGTGTTCTTTTCAAAGACCACATATGGATCCACAAGTGTCATTGAAATGTGTGTTCTTTTCACAGACCACATATGGATCCACCAGAGTTCATTGCATGTGTGTTGTTTTCAGAGACCATGTATGGATCCACCAGTGTCATTGCATGTGTGATCTTTACACAGACCATATATGGATCGACCAGTGTCATTGCATGTGTGTTCTTTTCACAGACCACATATGGATCCACCAGTGTCATGGCTTGTGTGTTCTTTTCACAAACCATATATGGATCCACAAGTGTCATTACAAGTGTGTTCTTTTCACATACCACATTTGTATCCACCATTGTCATTGCATGTGTGCTCTTTTCACAGACCATGTATGGATCCACCAATATCATTGAAATGTGTGTTCTTTTCACACACCACGTATAGATCCACCAGAATTCATTGCATGTGTATTCTTTTTCACATACCACATACGAAACCACCATTGTCATTGCATGTGTGTTCTTTTCACAAACCACATATGGATCCACCAGTGTCATTGCATGTGTGTTCTTTTCATTTACCACATATGGATCCACTAGTGTCATTGCATGTGTGTTCTTTTCATAGACCATGTATGGATCAACCAGTGTTGTTGAAATCTGTGTTCTTTTCACAGACCACATTCGGATCCACCAGACTTCATTGCATGTGTGTTCTTTTCACAGACCATATATGGATCCTAGTGTCATTGCATGTGTGTTCTTTTCACAGACCACATAAGGATCCACCAGTGTCATTGCATGTGTGTTCTTTTCACAGACCATATATGGATCCACAAGTGTCATTACAAGTGTGTTCTTTTCACAGACCACATTTGTATCCACCATTGTCATTGCATTTGTGCTCTTTTCACAGACCATGTATGGATCCACCAGTATCATTGAAATGTGTGTTCTTTTCACAGACCACGTATAGATCCACCAGAATTCATTGCATGTGTATTCTTTTTCAAATACCACATACGAAACCACCATTGTCATTGCATGTGTGTTCTTTTCACAGACCACATATGGATCCACCAGTGTCATTGCATGTGTGTTCTTTTCATTTACCACATATGGATCCACTAGTGTCATTGTATGTGTGTTCTTTTCACAGACCACATATGGATCCACCAAAGTTCATTGCATGTGAGTTCTTTTCATAGACCACATTTGGATGCACAAGAGTTCATTGCTTGTGTGTTCTTCTCACATACCATATATGGATCCACCATTGTCATTGCATGTGTGCTCTTTTCACAGACCATGTATGGATCCACCAGTGTCATTGAAATTTGTGTTCCTTTCATAGACCACATATGGATCCACCAGTGTCATTGCATGTGTGTTCTTTTCACAGACCACATTTGTATCCACCATTCTCATTGCATGTGTGCTCTTTTCACAGACCATGTATGGATCCACCAGTGTCATTGAAATGTGTGTTCTTTTCACAGACCACATATGGATCCACTTGAGTTCATTGCATGTGTGTTCTTTTCACAGACTATGTATGAATCCACGAGTGTCATTGAAATGTGTGTTCTTTTCATAGACCACACATGGATCCACCAGTGTCATTGCATGTGTGTTCTTTTCACAAACCACATATGGATCCACCAGAGTTCATTGCATGTGTGTTGTTTTCACAGACCATGATGGATCCCCCAGTGTCATTGCATGTGTGTTCTTTTCATAGACCACATATGGATTCACCAGTGTCATTGCTTGTGTGTTCTTTTCACAAACCATATATGGATCCACAAGTGTCATTACAAGTGTGTTCTTTTCACATACCACATTTGTATCCACCATTGTCATTGCATGTGTGCTCTTTTCACATACCACGTATGGATCCACCAGTGTCATTGAAATGTGTGTTCTTTTCACACACCACATATGGATCCACCTGAGTTCATTGCATGTGTGTTATTTTCACAGACCATGTATGAATCCACGAGTGTCATTGAAATGTGTGTTCTTTTCATAGACCACACATGGATCCACCAGTGTCATTGCATGTGTGTTCTTTTCATAGACCACATATGGATTCACCAGAGTTCATTGCATGTGAGTTCTTTTCATAGACAACATTTGGATGCACCATTGTCATTGCATGTGTGTTCTTTTCACATACCATATATGGATTCACCATTGTCATTGCATGTGTGTTATTTTCACAGACCACATATGGAACCACAAGAGTTCATTGCTTGTGTGTTCTTTTCACATACCACATATAGAACCACCATTGTCATTGCATGTGTGTTCTTTTCACAGACCACATATGGATCCACAAGTGTCGTTGAAATGTGTGTTCTTTTCGCACACCACATATGGATCCACCAGAGTTCATTGCATGTGTTTTGTTTTCACAGACCATGTATGGATCCACCAGTGTCATTGCATGTGTGATCTTTACACATACCATATATGGATCCCCTAGTGTCATTGCATGTGTGTTCTTTTCACAGACCACATATGGATCCACCATTGTCATTGCATGTGTGTTCTTTTCACAGACCACGTATGGATCCACAAGTGTCATTACAAGTGTGTTCTTTTCACATACCACATTTGTATCCACCATTGTCATTGCATGTGTGCTCTTTTCACATACCATGTATGGATCCACCAGTATCATTGAAATGTGTGTTCTTTTCACAGACCACATATAGATCCACCAGAATTCATTGCATGTGTATTCTTTTTCACATACCACATACGAAACCACCATTGTCATTGCATGTGTGTTATTTTCACAGACCACATATGGATCCACCAGTGTCATTGCATGTGTGTTCTTTTCATTTACCACAAATGGATCCACTAGTGTCATTGCATGTGTGTTCTTTTCACAGACCACATATGGATCCACCATTGTCATTGCATGTGTGCTGTTTTCACAGACCACATATGGATCCACCAGAGTTCATTGCATGTGTGTTCTTTTCACAGACCATGTATGGATCCACCAGTGTCATTGAAATATCTGTTCTTTTCACAGACCACATATGGATCCACCAGTGTCATTGAATGTGTGTTCTTTTCACAGACCACATATGGATCCACCAGAGTTCATTACATGTGTGTTCTTTTCACAGACCATGTATGGATCAACCAGTGTTGTTGAAATCTGTGTTCTTTTCACAGACACATACGGATCCACCAGACTTCATTGCATGTGTGTTCTTTTCACAGACCATATATGGATCCACTAGTGTCATTGCATGTGTGTTCTTTTCACAGACCACATAAGGATCCACCAGTGTCATTGCATGTGTGTTCTTTTTACAGACCATATATGGATCCAGAAGTGTCATTGCACGTGTGTTCTTTTCACAGACCACATTTGTATCCACCATTGTCATTGCATGTGTGCTCTTTTCACAGACCATGTATGGATCCACCAGTGTCATTGAAATTTGTGTTCCTTTCATAGACCACATATGGATCCACCAGTATCATTGCATGTGTGTTCTTTTCACAGACCACATTTGTATCCACCATTCTCATTGCATGTGTGCTCTTTTCACAGACCATGTATGGATCCACCAGTGTCATTGAAATGTGTGTTCTTTTCACAGACCACATATGGATCCACTTGAGTTCATTGCATGTGTGTTCTTTTCACAGACCATGTATGAATCCACGAGTGTCATTGAAATGTGTGTTCTTTTCATAGACCACACATGGATCCACAAGTGTCATTGCATGTGTGTTCTTTTCACAAACCACATATGGATCCACCAGAGTTCATTGCATGTGTGTTGTTTTCACAGACCATGATGGATCCACCAGTGTCGTTGCATGTGTGATCTTTACACATACCATATATGGATCCCCCAGTGTCATTGCATGTGTGTTCTTTTCATAGACCACATATGGATCCACCAGTGTCATTGCTTGTGTGTTCTTTTCACAAACCATATATGGATCCACAAGTGTCATTACAAGTGTGTTCTTTTCACATACCACATTTGTATCCACCATTGTCATTGCATGTGTGCTCTTTTCACAGACCATGTATGGATCCACCAGTATCATTGAAATGTGTGTTCTTTTCACAGACCACATATAGATCCACCAGAATTCATTGCATGTGTATTCTTTTTCACATACCACATACGAAACCACCATTGTCATTGCTTGTGTGTTCTTTTCACAGACCACATATGTATCCACCAGTGTCATTGCATGTGTGTTCTTTTCATTTACCACATATGGATCCACTAGTGTCATTGCATGTGTGTTCTTTTCATAGACCACATATGGATCCACCATTGTCATTGCATGTGTGCTCTTTTCACAGACCACATATGGATCCACCAGAGTTCATTGCATGTGTGTTCTTTTCACAGACCATGTATGGATCCACCAGTGTCATTGAAATATCTGTTCTTTTCACAGACCACATATGGATCCACCAGTGTCATTGAATGTGTGTTCTTTTCACAGACCACATATGGATCCACCAGAGTTCATTACATGTGTGTTCTTTTCACAGACCATGTATGGATCAACCAGTGTTGTTGAAATCTGTGTTCTTTTCACAGACCACATACGGATCCACCAGACTTCATTGCATGTGTGTTCTTTTCACAGACCATATATGGATCCACTAGTGTCATTGCATGTGTGTTCTTTTCACAGACCACATAAGGATCCACCAGTGTCATTGCATGTGTGTTCTTTTTACAGACCATATATGGATCCAGAAGTGTCATTGCACGTGTGTTCTTTTCACAGACCACATTTGTATCCACCATTGTCATTGCATGTGTGCTCTTTTCACAGACCATGTATGGATCCACCAGTGTCATTGAAATTTGTGTTCCTTTCATAGACCACATATGGATCCACCAGTGTCATTGCATGTGTGTTCTTTTCACAGACCACATTTGTATCCACCATTCTCATTGCATGTGTGCTCTTTTCACAGACCATGTATGGATCCACCAGTGTCATTGAAATGTGTGTTCTTTTCACAGACCACATATGGATCCACTTGAGTTCATTGCATGTGTGTTCTTTTCACAGACTATGTATGAATCCACGAGTGTCATTGAAATGTGTGTTCTTTTCATAGACCACACATGGATCCACCAGTGTCATTGCATGTGTGTTCTTTTCACAAACCACATATGGATCCACCAGAGTTCATTGCATGTGTGTTGTTTTCACAGACCATGATGGATCCACCAGTGTCGTTGCATGTGTGATCTTTACACATACCATATATGGATCCCCCAGTGTCATTGCATGTGTGTTCTTTTCATAGACCACATATGGATCCACCAGTGTCATTGCTTGTGTGTTCTTTTCACAAACCATATATGGATCCACAAGTGTCATTACAAGTGTGTTCTTTTCACATACCACATTTGTATCCACCATTGTCATTGCATGTGTGCTCTTTTCACAGACCATGTATGGATCCACCAGTATCATTGAAATGTGTGTTCTTTTCACAGACCACATATAGATCCACCAGAATTCATTGCATGTGTATTCTTTTTCACATACCACATACGAAACCACCATTGTCATTGCTTGTGTGTTCTTTTCACAGACCACATATGTATCCACCAGTGTCATTGCATGTGTGTTCTTTTCATTTACCACATATGGATCCACTAGTGTCATTGCATGTGTGTTCTTTTCATAGACCACATATGGATCCACCATTGTCATTGCATGTGTGCTCTTTTCACAGACCACATATGGATCCACCAGAGTTCATTGCATGTGTGTTCTTTTCACAGACCATGTATGGATCCTCCAGTGTCATTGAAATATCTGTTCTTTTCACAGACCACATATGGATCCACCAGTGTCATTGAATGTGTGTTCTTTTCACAGACCATGTATGGATCCACCAGACTTCATTGCATGTGTGTTCTTTTCACAGACCATATATGGATCCACCAGTGTCATTGCATGTGTGTTCTTTTCACAGACCATATATGGATCCACAAGTGTCATTACAAGTGTGTTCTTTTCACAGACCACATTTGTATCCACCATTGTCATTACATGTGTGCTCTTTTCACAGACCATGTATGGATCCACCAGTATCACTGAAATGTGTGTTCTTTTCACAGACCACGTATAGATCCACCAGAATTCATTGCATGTGTATTCTTTTTCACATACCACATACGAAACCACCATTGTCATTGCATGTGTGTTCTTTTCACAGACCACATATGGATCCACCAGTGTCATTGCATGTGTGTTCTTTTCATTTACCACATATGGATCCACTAGTGTCATTGAATGTGTGTTCTTTTCACAGACCATGTATGGATCAACCAGTGTTGTTGAAATCTGTGTTCTTTTCACAGACCACATTCGGATCCACCAGACTTCATTGCATGTGTGTTCTTTTCACAGACCATATATGGATCCTAGTGTCATTGCATGTGTGTTCTTTTCACAGACCACATAAGGATCCACCAGTGTCATTGCATGTGTGTTCTTTTCACAGACCATATATGGATCCACAAGTGTCATTACAAGTGTGTTCTTTTCACAGACCACATTTGTATCCACCATTGTTATTGCATGTGTGCTCTTTTCACAGACCATGTATGGATCCACCAGTATCATTGAAATGTGTGTTCTTTTCACAGACCACGTATAGATCCACCAGAATTCATTGCATGTGTATTCTTTTTCAAATACCACATACGAAACCACCATTGTCATTGCATGTGTGTTCTTTTCACAGACCACATATGGATCCACCAGTGTCATTGCATGTGTGTTCTTTTCATTTACCACATATGGATCCACTAGTGTCATTGTATGTGTGTTCTTTTCACAGACCACATATGGATCCACCAAAGTTCATTGCATGTGAGTTCTTTTCATAGACCACATTTGGATGCACCATTGTCATTGCATGGGTGTTCTTCTCACATACCATATATGGATCCACCATTGTCATTGCATGTGTCTTATTTTCACAGACCACATATGGAACCAAAAGAGTTCATTGCTTGTGTGTTCTTTTCACAGACCACATATAGAACCACCATTGTCATTGCATGTGTGTTCTTTTGACAGACCACATATGGATCCACAAGTGTCATTGAAATGTGTTTTCTTTTCACAGACCACATATGGATCCACCAGAGTTCATTGCATGTGTGTTGTTTTCAGAGACCATGTATGGATCCACCAGTGTCATTGAAATATCTGTTCTTTTCACATACCACATATGGATCCACCAGTGTCATTGAATGTGTGTTCTTTTCACAGACCACATATGGATCCACCAGAGTTCATTACATGTGTGTTCTTTTCACAGACCATGTATGGATCAACCGGTGTTGTTGAAATCTATGTTCTTTTCACAGACCACATACGGATCCACCAGACTTCATTGCATGTGTGTTCTTTTCACAAACCATATATGGATCCACTAGTGTCATTGCATGTGTGTTCTTTTCACAGACCACATAAGGATCCACCAGTGTCATTGCATGTGTGTTCTTTTTACAGACCATATATGGATCCAGAAGTGTCATTGCATGTGTGTTCTTTTCACAGACCACATTTGTATCCACCATTGTCATTGCATGTGTGCTCTTTTCACAGACCATGTATGGATCCACCAGTGTCATTGAAATTTGTGTTCCTTTCATAGACCACATATGGATCCACCAGTGTCATTGCATGTGTGTTCTTTTCACAGACCACATATGGATCCACCAGAGTTCATTGCATGTGTGTTGTTTTCACAGACCACATTTGGATCCACCATTTTCATTGCATGTGTGTCCTTTTCACAGACCATATATGGATCCACCATTGTCATTGCATGTGTGTTCTTTTGAAAGACCACATATGGAACCACTAGAGTTCATTGCTTGTGTGTTCTTTTCACAGACCACATATGGAACCACCATTGTCATTGCATGTGTGTTCTTTTCACAGACCACATATGGATCCACCAGTGTCATTGAAATGAGTGTTCTTTTCACAGAACACATATGGATCCACTAGAGTTCATTGCATGTGTGTTCTTTTCACAGACCATGTGTAGATCCACCAGTGTCATTGCATGTGTGTTCTTTTCACAGACCATATATGGATCCACCAGTGTCCTTGCATGTGTATTCTTTTCACAGACCACATATAGATCCACCAATGTCATTGCATGTGTGTTCTTTTCACAGACCATATATGGATCCACAAGTGTCATTCCATGTGTGTTCTTTTCACAGACCACATTTGTATCCACCATTCTCATTGCATGTGTGCTCTTTTCACAGACCATGTATGGATCCACCAGTGTCATTGAAATGTGTGTTCTTTTCACAGACCACATATGGATCCACCTGAGTTCATTGCATGTGTGTTCTTTTCACAGACCATGTATGAATCCACGAGTGTCATTGAAATGTGTGTTCTTTTCACAGACCACACATGGATCCACCAGTGTCATTGCATGTGTGTTCTTTTCACAGACCACATATGGATCCACCAAAGTTCATTGCATGTGAGTTCTTTTCATAGACCACATTTGGATGCACCATTGTCATTGCATGTGTGTTCTTCTCACATACCATATATGGATCCACCATTGTCATTGCATGTGTCTTATTTTCACAGACCACATATGGAACCAAAAGAGTTCATTGCTTGTGTGTTCTTTTCACATACCACATATAGAACCACCATTGTCATTGCATGTGTGTTCTTTTCACAGACCACATATGGATCCACAAGTGTCATTGAAATGTGTGTTCTTTTCACAGACCACATATGGATCCACCAGAGTTCATTGCATGTGTGTTCTTTTCACAGACCACATTCGGATCCACCAGTGTCATTGCATGTGTGATCTTTACACAGACCATATATGGATCGACCAGTGTCATTGCATGTGTGTTCTTTTCACAGACCACATATGGATCCACCAGTGTCATTGCATGTGTGTTCTTTTCACAGACCATATATGGATCCACAAGTGTCATTACAAGTGTGTTCTTTTCACAGACCACATTTGTATCCACCATTGTCATTGCATGTGTGCTCTTTTCACAGACCATGTATGGATCCACCAGTATCATTGAAATGTGTGTTCTTTTCACAGACCACGTATAGATCCACCAGAATTCATTGCATGTGTATTCTTTTTCACATACCACATACGAAACCACCATTGTCATTGCATGTGTGTTCTTTTCACAGACCACATATGGATCCACCAGTGTCATTGCATGTGTGTTCTTTTCATTTACCACATATGGATCCACTAGTGTCATTGCATGTGTGTTCTTTTCACAGACCATGTATGGATCAACCAGTGTTGTTGAAATCTGTGTTCTTTTCACAGACCACATTCGGATCCACCAGACTTCATTGCATGTGTGTTCTTTTCACAGACCATATATGGATCCACCAGTGTCATTGCATGTGTGTTCTTTTCACAGACCATATATGGATCCACAAGTGTCATTACAAGTGTGTTCTTTTCACAGACCACATTTGTATCCACCATTGTCATTACATGTGTGCTCTTTTCACAGACCATGTATGGATCCACCAGTATCACTGAAATGTGTGTTCTTTTCACAGACCACGTATAGATCCACCAGAATTCATTGCATGTGTATTCTTTTTCACATACCACATACGAAACCACCATTGTCATTGCATGTGTGTTCTTTTCACAGACCACATATGGATCCACCAGTGTCATTGCATGTGTGTTCTTTTCATTTACCACATATGGATCCACTAGTGTCATTGAATGTGTGTTCTTTTCACAGACCATGTATGGATCAACCAGTGTTGTTGAAATCTGTGTTCTTTTCACAGACCACATTCGGATCCACCAGACTTCATTGCATGTGTGTTCTTTTCACAGACCATATATGGATCCACTAGTGTCATTACATGTGTGTTCTTTTCACAGACCACATAAGGATCCACCAGTGTCATTGCATGTGTGTTCTTTTCACAGACCATATATGGATACACAAGTGTCATTGCATGTGTGTTCTTTTCACAGACCACATTTGTATCCACCATTATCATTGCATGTGTGTTCTTTTCACGGACCATGTATGGATCCACTAGTGTCATTGAAATGTGTGTTCTCTTCACAGACCACATATGGATCCACCAGAGTTCATTGCATGTGTGTTCTTTTCACAAACCATGTATGGATCCACCAGTGTGATTGAAATTTGTGTTCTTTTCATAGACCACATATGGAACCACGAGTGTCATTGCATGTGTGTTCTTTTCACAGACCACAGATGGATCCACCAGTTATCATTGCATGTGTGTTCTTTTCACAGACCACATATGGATCCACCAGTGTCATTGAATGTGTGTTCTTTTCACAGACCACATATGGATCCACCAGAGTTCATTACATGTGTGTTCTTTTCACAGACCATGTATGGAACCACCAGAGTTCATTGCTTGTGTGTTCTTTTCACAGACCACATATGGAACCACCATTGTCATTTCATGTGTGTTCTTTTCACAGACCACATATGGATCCACCAGTGTCATTGAAATGAGTGTACTTTTCACAGACCACATATGGATCCACTAGAGTTCATTGCATGTGTGTTCTTTTCACAGACCATGTATAGATCCACCAGTGTCATTACATGTGTGTTCTTTTCACAGACCATATATGGATCAACCAGTGTCATTGCATGTGTATTCTTTTCACAGACCACATATAGATCCACCAATGTCATTGCAGCATCGGGAGGAATATATAGGCAAAAGGGAAAGGTCGGTGGAGGCCGGAGGGGCCCACACCACCTGGTGGCGCGGCCAAGGGGGACCCGCGCCACCCTGTGGTGTGGATGGCCCCTGGCCCCTCTCCGTCTCGTCTTCTGGCTCCGTGTTCCCCCGATGAAATATTGAATTTGGCTTTTGTCCCGTCCAATTCCGAGAATATTCATTTTCTCACTTCCTGATACCATGAACAGCAGAAAACAGGAAACTGGCACTATGGCATCTTGTTAATAGGTTAGTCCAAGAAATCATATGAAAATTACTCCAAAGTGTGGACAAAACATAAGAAAGTAGATAAAACCAAGCATGGAACATCAAAAATTATAGATACATTTGCAATGTATCAACATCCCCAAGCTTAACTCCTGCTCATCCTCGAGTAGGTAAGTGATAAAAAGAAAGAATAATTTTTGAGGTGATATGCACCATCATAAACTTGATCAAAGTATTTGTAAAACATTCAAAGCTGGGATCATAGTACTTCAATCATAACATGAAAGACAAAGTTCTAGCAATAAGACAAAGAAACTATGTTGCAACATGAAAAGGCACAAACAAAACATTCATGAATAACAATGCTTTGCAAGAAGTTTGTTTGTTTCACATAAAGAAAATATAGCATAGTAGCATTCAGCTTGTCCCTCATAGAGTAGCAAATATAAATGCATAGGACACCTTCAAAGTTCATAAGAGTGACTAGATACAAATAGTTTAAGAACAAGCAATATAAAAGTTATGCATCAATCAACTAGTCTTGGGACAATGCACATAGAACTAAGAATGGCCACTATGCTCTCAAAGTAGGCGCATAAACGTAGAAGGTGGAGACTCAATATAATGGTGGATGAAAGGCCTTCATAGAAGGAAGCAGAGATTCAAGTTCCATAAAGAGCTTCCAAAAATTATGGTATTTAATAGCTTTCAGCTCTCATTGCCCCTATCATAAGCATCTTGAAGTGATTAAGGTTAAAGTGAACAAACTATGGTGTACATGCTTGACGAAGTATAAGTTAGAAATCTCATGTCCCTTGAATACGAGGGCCGCTCCTCATGCTACTCAAGTTTAGTCACCGGTAAGTTCTTGTCATTGTAAGTACATGTGTATCATAGAGAACCGCCAACGAGGTACCCCTTGCCCGATGATACGAAAGAATCCCCATATCAAAATGACAAGGCAAGAAGACAACGAGAATCTCAGCAATCTTCTTATTTACCATGGGAATATGGTGCTTTTTTCTCTCTTTAATCTTTTCATAATCTCTTTTTTTTCTTTTTCTCTTTTTTTCTCAATATAGGACTCTTTTTTATAAGACAACTCATTATGGTTACGCTACAGGTTTCCACCATGTCAACATGGATTAGACCAGCGGCCCAGGCGTTTCTCTAACACATATACATAACTCCATGGACTTACAAGCTCCCCTTTCATTTCACACCGACGACATCCATAGACAAAAGTGCATGATATCAACTAGGTACAAAGTACCAGTGCAATGTTGAAAGCGTTCCCCATGACAGCATGGTTCTGCTAATTCCCCACAAATAAGTGCAATCATACACAACATAGACGACACAATGGTTCAGGTTTATTAAATGCAAAAAGTAAAGTGTGCCATCAAGTTCGTGAGAGCTTTAATCACTAGTTTTCTCATAATAAGTTTAATTCGGAAGGTAAACAAAAACATGAATATACTTGGAATAGCATAAGCTAGTAGGTAGGTATGGTGGACTCTTTTGTAATAACTTGGTTTAGGGAGTTGGATGCACGAGTGGAACTCATACTTGGTTGTGGAGGCTAGCAAAAGACTGGGAGCGACCAACCAAGAGAGCAATAATGGCCATAATCATGCAGAGCGACAAAACATCATTAATCAAAGCATAAAGTGATACTACAAGTTGAAAACTAAAGGATCATAAAGGCTATGGTGACTTTGGATAGTCATAACATGGTGTGAGCATGCGCCAAGTCAACCCAAATAAAGCATCAAAGGAGAATACCACAATACTATGTTTTAATATGCTAAAACAACGCATGATTCATCCAAGGCACATTAAGCAATCTCAATTGTTTATAACAAGTCATGCTACAGAAAAAGAATACTAAGCATAAAGCCAAAATAATATCAAGCATGGCATGACAAAGCATAGGCCACAGTCAAAAACAAGCTCTCTTTAACACATAAGCATGATCTTTCCTACTCTTTTCCAATCCAAACCAAACTATTTGCAAACTAATGTATGAAAGAGGGGGTCCAACCAATTTATTCAAGAAAACAAAGAAAAGAAAGCAAAAGAAAAACCAAAACGAAAACGAAAAATAAGACGCTCCAAGAACAACACAACTGTGCATGAAACAATAAAAATGAATTGTTTGGAAGAAACCTGGGATTTTTATTGATGAAGAAGGGGATGCCTTGGGCATCCCCAAGCTTTGCCACTTGTACTTCTTGGATATTTATTGGGGTGACATGCGTGGCATCCCCAAGCTTGAGCTTTAGTCCATCCTTCACCTCATTACTCAGTCCTTCCATACATCTGAAATTTTTCCTTCATACAAAACTTCACACAATCTTTATTAGCAACATTAGTGCACTCAAGTTAATAGGTCTTTAGGTTCAGTTCCAGTACCAATAAACTTCCATTAGAACACTATATACTGTAGCACTTCCCTCAAAAAGCTCAATTCCCCAAAAGAACTCAAAAAGGAACCCAACAAGAAGCAAATGCAGAAAATGGCAGAAATCTGTCAAAACAGACCAGCAGGTAAAGACGAATTTTTTCGAAGCCCTTCTATTGCTTCAATCAAAAAGTGTTAAACTAACGAAAGTTAGATAAAAACCTGGGGCAGAAGCACAAATATTCACGCCTCAAAAGGACGTACAGAGATTTTACAAGAATTTTTACGGTGAAGCACACGAATCTGTTTTGGGACAGCAACTTTCCCAATCATTACTTCTCTTTCATTAGAGGTTACTCTTGGCACAACAAGCAAATAAAAATGATAAGGAGCGTTTATTACAGAGGTAATAACTTCCAAGAATCATCTAAAATTTTTGGGTTATCTCCCAATAAGTACTTTTCTTTAACGCCTTTAAGTTAGGCATGATAGTTTGAGAAGATGCTCACATAAGAAATATGAATTGAAGTAAAAGAGAGCATCAAGAAGCAAATTCAAAACACATTTAAGTCTAACCCACTTCCTATGCATAGGAATCTTGTAAAGAAACAAGTCATGAAAGCACAAAGCAACAAGCATAGGAAAGCAAAACAAGTGCAACTTCAAAAATTTCAACATAAAGAGGGGAAACTTAATATTATTGAGATGCATAGAACCATGTTTCCCTCTCTCATAATAACTTTCAGTAGCAACATGTATAAAATTAACAATATAACTATCACATAAAACATTCTTATCATGAGCCACATGCATAAAAGAATTAATACTCCCCACATAAACATAGTCATTCTTATTAATTATAGTGGGAGCAAATTCAACAAAATAGCTATCATTATTATTCTCATCACCATAATCATCAAATATAGGAGGCATATTGTAATCATAATTAATTCTCTCCTCAATATTAGGTGGACTGAAAATATCATATTCATCATTGCAATCATCATATATTGGAGGTATAGTATCATCAAAGTAAATTTTCTCCTCCATGCTTGGGGGACTAAAAAGATCATTTTCATTAAAACTAGCTTCGCCAAAATTAGACTTTTCCATGGCATTAGCAATAATGGTGTCCAAAGAATTCATACTAACAACATTGCTATTAGCATGCAAATAAAGTTCCATAGGTTTTTTAATTTTTTCTTCAAACACTTCATGTCCTAACTCAAGATAAATACTATAAAGCTCTCTAATTTTGTTGTTGTTTTCCATTAAGCCTAACTAGTGAAAACAACAAACAAAAAGATAAAATTGCAGAATCTAAAGGAAATAACTTCGAGCACTCACACCAAAGGATGTGAGTACCTTTTACCTTACCTCCCCGGCAACGGCGCCAGAAAATAGGCATTTGCCGTGGGAGGTTCTTCTTCTTTAATCCTCCGGTGTGAATACCTTTTACCTTTCCTCCCTGGCAATGGCGCCAGAAAATAGCTTGATGTCTACGCACTTCTATTCTTGTAGACAGTTGTTGGGCCTCCAAGTGCAGTGGTTTGTAGAACAACAGCAAGTTTTACCTTAAGTGGATCTCCCAAGGTTTATCGAACTCAGGGAGGAAGTGGTCAAAGGTATTCCCTCTCAAGCAACCCTGCAATCAAGATACAAGAAGTCTCTTGTGTCCCCAACACACCCAATACACTTGTCAGGTGTATAGGTGCACTAGTTCGGTGAAGAGAGAGTGAAATACAAGTGGTATGGATAATTATAAGTGGTAATGGTGATAGAAAATAGCTTGATGGTGTCGAAGGGACTAAAGGCAAACTGAAATAAAGATGCCAGCAAGCAAACATGTAACAAATCTAATAGAAAATGGTGTTTCAATGCTTAGAAACAAGGCCTAGGGATCATACTTTCACTAGTGAACACTCTCATATAAATATACCATATTTATGATACTACTCTTAACTACTCTCCGGTTGGACACTCTAATCCATGGTAGGGCTATAACAGCACACCTCAAAGTAAGCCTTTCCCATCTAGAAAACCCCACACTGTCACCTTGAGCACTAGATGGTTCCAACAAACACCACAATTTCAGAAAGACATCCAACTCCAAATATAACTCATAACAAGTACTTTTAATCTCTAGCCTAAGTGCCACGATGGTGTGCACGTTGTCACTTTCACACACATGGGGAGAGCAGAGATCTATTAAAGCACTTGAGTAGCAAGGTAGATCTATTTGATTACAAAGCTCATGATCACAACATGATCATGCATATAGAGAGATGAACACATATTTACTGGTAGAACCCTTAGCCTCGAGAGAGAACTACTCCCTCCTCATCATGGGAATCAGCAACGGTGATGGAGATGGTGGTGGATATCGATGGAGATGGCTCCAGAGGCACTTCCCCGTCCCGGCAGGGTGCCGGAACGAAGACTTTCTGTCCCCCAAATCTCCCCTTTGGTGGCGGCGGTGTTGTGGAACTTTTCGTGGCTAGAGGCTTGACTATCTAGGGTTTTCGCATCGGGAGGAATATATAGGAGAAAGGGCAAGGTCGGTGGAGGCCGGAGGGGCCCAGACCACCTGGTGGCGCGACCAAAGGGGACCCGCTCCACCCTATGGTGTGGCTGGCCCCTGGCCCCTCTCCGTCTCGTCTTCTGGCTCTATGTTCCCCTGGTGAAATATTGACTTTGGCTTTTGTCCCGTCCTATTCCGAGAATATTCATTTTCTGACTTCCTGAAACCAAAAACAGCAGAAAACAGGTAACTGGCACTGTGGCATCTTGTTAATAGGTTAGTCCAAGAAAAAATCATATGAAAAGTACTCGAAAGTGTGGACAAAACATAAGAAAGTAGATAAAACCAAGCATGGATAATCAAAAATTATAGATACATTTGCAATGTATCAATCCACCAGTGTCATTGCATGTGTGTCCTTTTCATAGACCACATATGGATCCACTAGAGTTCATTGGATGTGTGTTCTTCTCATAAACCACATGGACCCACTAGAGTTTGTTGCATGTGTGTTCTTCTCATTAACCACACATGGATCCACTAGTGTCATTGCATGTCTGCTCTTTTCATTAACCACAGTTAGAGTCATCGCATGAAAGCTGTTTTCATGAACCACATTTAGAGTCATTGCATGTGTGTTCTTCTCACAAACCATATCATGAACCACACCCAGTGTCATTGCATGTGTGTTCTTCTCATAGACCACACATGGATCCACCAGTGTCATCGCATGTGTGTCCTTCCCACAAACCACATATGGATCCACCAGTGTCATTGGATGCATATTCTTTTCATAAACCACATATGGATCCTAATTAACCTTAGGAGAGCCCTAACCTTAGCATTAGACCGAGTCTTCTAGAAGGCACGTCATAACACAGTTCTTCTGCTTGATGATTGTTACATACCGTTCGATCGGGGCGCTTGGACGATTGGGATGGTTTTCGTGAGATCGATCCGCGAGTAGTCTGTTCTGTGGCATGATTGGCCACGCTTGCTCTGAACAAACTGGCAACACCGGGGGCTCCCCTGTTGCGAGTGTCACGACTCATGAGTTGAGTGGGCCATATCCCAGTGTCACGTCCCCATTACTTCTCTTCCTCCTCGTACTTCTCTTCCTTCCCCTTGAAGCCACTTTCCCTACTTCACTCCCATCCTGCCGTAGCCGCAAGCCGATAGCGCCTCCATCCCAATCCCCTCTCCGGCAGCCACCCCCCTCCACTCTCGCCATGGGTTCAAGGGGAGATGGGGAGGAAACGCGTCGTGACGACAGGGACGATGATTTCGATCTGAGTCGTCTCATCTCTATCTCTATCATCCGTGGCCAGTTATCTAATTTTTGAGCCAGATCTAATACATTTACTCATGCGCGTATGATGTGTTAGGCCAACCAGACGATGTAGATAAAACCAAGCATGGAACATCAAAAATTACTCCAAAGTGTGGACAAAACATAACAAAGTAGATAAAACCAAGCATGGAACATCAAAAATTATAGATATATTTGTAATGTATCAGGGCGCACTACCGGTGCCAGCAGCAACGGGGAGACCTACACAACACAACCACATAACTCTACCCCCAACTTGCGATGAGGTTGTCAATCTCACCGATTTTGCTGAAAACAAAGGATTAAATGTATCGAATGGAAGGAAGTAATATTTTGTAGAAAGTAAACACAAAGCAGTAATCAGTTTGTAGATTGAATGTAAAAGAAAGGACCGGGGACCATAGTTCACTAGAGGTGGCTCTCCTTAAGATAGATAACATGTTGGGTGAACAAATTACAGCGGGGAAATTGACAAACATCGAGAAAGCATACAAGCATATACTAATCATCTTGACTCCTTTGAGATTCGATTGGGCATTACAACATTATACATAGACCGTCATCCAACTGCATCTATGACTAATAATCCACCTTTAGGTTATCATCCGAACCCCCTCCAGTATTAAGTTGAAAGCAACAGATTATTGCATTACAAATTGCGTGTAAAGTAAACAATACAATTGTTCTATGAACAAAGGATTGTTGTTTTCTCCCTAGTAGCAACAACACATCTAGTACCTTAGAGATTTCTGTCACTTCCCTAGATTACCAGAGGCATGAACCCACTATCGAGCATAAATACTAACTCTTGGAGTTGCTAGCATCTACTTGGCCAAGATAGCTACTAACAACGGAAAGCATGCAAGATCACAAATAACAAAGACATGATGGAATCAATAATCAATCTGAAATAGCATCTCAATATCCATCGGATCCCCGCAAACACAACATGTAGAATTACAAATAGATGATCTTGATCATGAACGGAGCTCGCAAGATCTAGACATGAAAGCACAAAGGAAGAGAACCAGCCATCTAGCTACTACATGGACCCGTAGTCTAGAGACGAACTACTCACACATCACATCGGAGGCTTGCATGATGATGAAGAAGGCCTCCAGGGTGAATTCCCCTCTCCGATAGGGTGCCGGGAAGAGCTTCAGATCCCTCCCGATCTAGGGATAGAGACAACGGCGGCTACAGACTCTTTCGTGTATTTTTGATTGGGTACTTAGGGTTTCCGTATCAGAGGCAATATATAGGCGGAAGGAGAGGCCGAGGGGGTGCCTAGGGCGGCCAGACAACCCCCTGGTGCGGGCCAGGCATGGCCGCGCGGCCAGGTGGTGTGGCCGAGCCCCAGCCCCTCTCTGTCTCGTATTCTGGCTCCAAGTGTCCCCCGGTAAAATAATAACTTTGGCTTTTGTCCCGTCCAATTTCAAGAATATTCATTTTCTAACTTCCTGAAACCAAAAACAGCAGAAAACAGGCAGCTGGCACTATGGATCTTGTTAATAGGTTAGTCCAAGAAATCATATGAAAAGTACTCCAAAGTGTGGACAAAACATAACAAAGTAGATAAAACCAAGCATGGAACATCAAAAATTATAGATACATTTGCAATGTATCACGATCGCGAGGAAGAAACGAGCTAGATCCGCTCCGCTCCTCCACCTCGAAAATGCCCACACCCGGAAATGGTTCTCCACCAGGACACCGTCGAATTGCCTCTCGGGCACGGTGCGAGGGCGCTGGTAGGTTGCCCCGGTGAACTGCATGGTGGCTAGCTAGGGGAGGCGGTGGCTAGAGTGGTTGCTCGAGAAGAAGAAGCAATGGCGTCTTGAGAGATGAGTGTGAGAGGTGCGAGGAAAACTGAGGAAACAACGCTGCCCTTATATAGCCGTGGTGCAGCCCAAGCGCGAAGATGCTTCGTTCAACGTTGCGGTCGAGCATTCCGAAGCGGCACATGATGACATGATCGAGCAGAGGAATCGGCCCGTGACGGTAAGCCTGCCAGCTCGCGTGAGTTGTTCAGCGAGTGATGATAAGGTTGCCCCGACCCACCCACGTGAGAGCTTCCACTCTGTCCTTTGCGTGTCTCTGCATTAATTACCGTGATGCGATGTATCTTAGTTGCGCAATGCATGCATGGCTACGTGTGCAGGCTGCGACGATGCTTTACTGTGACGATGTAAAATACCAAAAATTTAATCAAGGTTATCAAGTTCTAATCACCAAATTTAGGGTTAACTAAAACGTTTTATTAAGAAAATGAATATGAATGCATGTGTGTTTGCATTATTATAGAAATGAGTGTATATGCCATGCTTGATTGTTCTAAATGTTGTGAAATGGTTTAAAGATTTATGCCACATCATCTGGACCAATTACAAACAAAATCCAAAGAAAAAGAAATCAAATAAGAATAAATAAAGCAAATGGTCATTTTACCAAAATTAACCACTAAGCCACATTCAGTGTTCCTAGAAGAAGATTTCTAACAGAAACATTTCTATTTCTTTTCACCCCTTGCTATACCAAGTAAAAGTGTATCAAAGCCTACCTTACAAACTTACAAAAACATTTTGCAAATCAATTTAATGGACAATTGAAAATGGAATCTATTTCATATGTTAAGATCCCACTTTTTCAAAAACCTATCAAATCAATTCCCCTTTGAAAATCCAAGCAAACATAGACTCTAAGGCTTAATCTAAGATCACTCAAAAAATTTGAATCAAAAATTGAAAAGTAAAATTAAGGCGGCCATTAACACAAACACCTGAGTTGCACAGATAAACCTCTAGCCTAACTTCACTATTTGCCATAGTAATAATCGACCAAATGGTCCCCTCTTTACTCCTCTGTCTCCCCTAAGTCTAACCCAGCCCCAGACCAGCTCTCCCCTTTGCTGTGGAGCACAGTGGAGCGCCGCCCGAAATTGGTCATCGCCGGCCGACCACGGCCAGCTCGCAGCAGACCGCCCCACGCCCATCCAGGATATCCAGGAGCTACACCACACTCTACCGCCACCCCCTGTCCAGGCCATAGCCCAGGCGAGCCATGGACCACCATAGCTACACTGCGCCCGCCTCTCTACATCGTGTCCAGAGCACGCTAGTGCGCCGTGCCCGACCAGCTCGCCCAGCTCGCGCCTTGCCCTCACCGCGCACGTGCATCCCCGCCATGATCACGCCAACCCGGCAGACACCCCCGTTTGCCGCTGCGCGACCGGTAGCTGCCGCAAACCGCCGCAAACACTTCAGCCACCGCTCAGAACACCGCACGCGCCCGACCAAATGACGTCGCCCCACGCCGCGCCTTTAAGTCCGAGAGAACCACCAGGACACACCGCACCGTCCACCTACCCCAGCCACGCCGATAGCCGCCTGTAGCAACGCCACCGTTGAGCTCGCGCAGCACCGCTCGGTCCCCTCGCCGCTCTATAAAAGGAAGTTACCCCCGCCTCCATTCTCCACACCACTGCACTCCCCACTCCTCACAGCCACTCCCCCACTTCTCCCCGGAGCAAGGCGAGCACCACCGCGTCGGAATTTCACCGGAGTCTGCCGCTGCTGGAGGAGAAGGGCGCCAGCGATTCCGACCACCCCAAGCCCTGCCGTCACCACGCCTTGCCTCGCCATCGTCTACCTCGTCGTTTTCCCCCGTCGCTGACCCTAGATGGAGCCCAGGTGAGCCCGCGAGATCCCCACCGCCGTGCTAGGTTAATTTCTCGCCGGAGCTGTTCGTTGTCGACGATGACGCTCGGCCGTTAGATTAGAATTTGATCGCACGGTCTAGATTTGCCGATACCATTTCACGTTAGGACAGTCACTGACTGGTGGACCCCGCCTATCAGCAGCGCGCTACGCTGTGCAGTGCAGCTGGGCCGGCCCGTTTAGCTCTCCCGCCCAGACTTGGAAATTCAAATATGGTTTTTCCATTTAGGTTTAAACTAGTTTCTGTCCACTTATTCAAAAATCAATTCACAGAGTTTCCCTTAACCAAATTGCATGATTCAATTTTTGCTAGAAAGGAAATTAAATTATCTATCCAAGCCCGTTGGATTTAAATCATTTGGAGTTAGCGATATTCTATAGAAAAAATAATAAGATAGAGACTTTTGCAACTTCAAACATTTTTCAAAAATCAACCAAAATAGCTTTTGATTTGATTCCAACTCTCACAAACCACATTTGATAATATCTATCTGAATATGTAAAAATATCTAGGTTTTCATGCAGTGACATTGGACTAGTACCAAAAGAATGCTATTAGGGCATTTCTTGTCACTTTAAATCTATTAAATAATAATCTTAAACTTTATAAAATGTGATCAACCCTTTAAATCACATTCCCATCTATTAGAATATGTGGTGATGACATGTGTCCACATGATCCCATATGTTAATTGGAGAATATTAAATCTTAATTAATTTCAATGAGCAGAAATTACTTTTCTCAAATAAACTAAATAAAACTAGTTCTTTAATTCATGTGATGATTGTGATGATGCTAGATCATCAAGTGTCATCCTTAGAGTGCTAAATAGACTTAGTTAAGTATTTTTTGGTGATTGTGTACCCCGTATTTATTTATAGAAAATAGTACCGACCAAGGATACGAGGAGGAGGAGTTCTACCCCGAACAAGACGAAGAAAACTTCAATTAGTACACTAATCAAGGCAAGCTAACACTTGAAAGTTTCTTAAGTATGCAAGCTATTATTGGCAAGCTAAAACTTGCAAGTTTCTTAACTATGCAAGTCATCAGTAATTGCAAGATAACCTAAGAAAGATGCATTAGGCATGCTTTAGTTATACACTTTGATTTATACCCATCCCAAGTTTTACTTGCAAGATTTACTCTTTTACTTTACCAAAGTTCTTTACTTTTATTTAATGCTTTGTGAGGATTTGGAAAGATAGTATAGATAGCATAAAGAGTATAAAACTAGGCATATACTAGATGTCATTCTATGGCATGAGTTTGAGATTAGCATCCCTCATTAGTGAACACTCTTAACTTAGTGGCTAGTGCTAAGCATAAAACTTGATCACTTTAGATGGGAATACTTGGTGAAAATGATTGTGAAAACCTTGGAATGATGAGTCATTCTATTGAGATGTTTTCACATGTGTTGAGAAACACCAATGGATTTGATGATGAAAATGCTGAGGCATGAGCCTTAGCCTTTTATAAAAACTGATGGTAGGGTTCAGATGCGATACATTCTAATTTTACAGTACAAGCACAATACCTGAATTGGGTAAGGCTTAGCCGGAATTTTATATGCATTAGTATGGGTTCCCTCACGGGAGAGGTTTGATCTGAGGCTACCTCTTCATGATGTCCACCTATGAAGTGCCTAGGATGGAAGATGGCCATGGCTAGGAGGCCAAGCTCATAGGGGAGGTGCCTATAGTAGAGTGTGTAATTGAAAGGTTATGATTGATTATCCGCATACTAAGTATGATGATTCAGGGTTATCCCTGACGGATGTATCGAATTTTGTGGTGAAAATGTACCACCTCTGTAGAGTGTCAAACTATTCAAATAGCCACGTCCGCGGTCATGGATAGTTGGAGTGGCCATACTGTTCCGTCGTCAGATGTTTTCAAAATGACTTGTGAAGAGAACTATGATTTTGACTTGACCAGAACATGGTTGTGGGTATGAAAACTAGGTTCCCAACTTAAAGTGATTTAGAACTTTTACTTAGTTTTCTTTACTTCTGAACTCAGTTTAGATAAATCTGGCCTTTTGCAAATAAACTTGGACCTTAGGATTCCTACCAAAACTACCTTACTTATTAGTGATAGTTTGCGACTATTTGAAGAGTACTCATGGCTTTGTCCCTGGATATTCTCGTGGCCAGACTATGAGGAGGACTATCAGGAAGATGGACAACAGAATGGCTACGACAACTAGGATCATCTCCCATCGTCAGCATTGCATGTGACACTGGAGATGGAGCCCACTACTACGCTTATTATTCTGCTGCTTGTTTGTATTAAGACTGGATCATGAGATCCTTTATTTGTGTAAGACCTTATTATCGTTTGTAATGGATGATGTACTATGATATCCAATCTGTTATGTCTCGCAAAATGGTAATCCTGGGATTGTGATGTATGGCATAACAGGCATCTGGGATTAAAAATTCGGGTGTTGACAAGTTGGTATCAGAGCCATCCTGACCATAGGAGACCCTAGTTAGAATGGATGTCCAAACAAAAACTTAGTTTCAAAACCAAAGAAGTGAGTATTTACAAAAACCTATTCCCACTCTTATCCTTGATTCTTTCAAAAAAAAATCATGTTCCTCAAAATTTCTTACATTACTCCATAAAACTTGACACACTTGATCACATCACTAACTTACTCATCCTAAATTCTTATAGATGGAAGTTTAGTATTGCAAGTTCTACCAGTTGGGCAGCGAAGGTCAGCTGATCTTTGAGAGGGATCTCGATGCATTGTCAGAGTACCTTGAGCACCCGCATCTGGAATTCTTCGGAGCTCAACTCAAGGATAACCCAGGAGGAGATCTACAATGGCTGATAGTTGCAGATCTCAGAGGCAAGATGGAAGCACCTATTTCTGAGAAGATTCAATTCACCATGCGAGAGAACAACTGGCTAGATGGATTAGCCAGGGCTATGCATGAAGCTCTTGCCCGTCAATGTGGGCAAAACATCAACTTGATCCAGGGAACTCGCTTTGCGCACTTCGCAAGGCGTGATTCTATGGGAATGCCATTGGAGCTACCAAGTCACCCAGAGATGAAGCGCCAGGTGGAGAATCTTGACTTCCTGCTGTATGATAGGCAGAAGGAATTGGACAACGTCCGTGCCTACGCCAACCACAACCTTGCCATTGCCGCCAAGAAGGACCAGACCCTTGCCATCCTCGCCAAGGAGCACCAATCACTTTGCCATTAGCGTGAAAAGAAGGATCACATGATCGAGCATCTTCGCAAGAAGGTGGCCACTCTCGAGAAGACCATCCATGAACAGGAGATCCATCTTGAAGCGAAGGAGGAGGAAGGTGAAGATATCCGTGGAGATCTCTACTCTTACCTCAGTGATGATGATGACTACCTGGAAGACGATGCCATGGAGTTCCACACTGATGATGATGATTCCGACTTCATTGATGCTGAGTAGATGCACTTCATCACTACCGTAGGAATGAGTTGTATCGGTCCCACTATATCTTATTTCACAGAATGGTTCTTAAAACCATCTGTTTTCCCTTTGAGTTGTGGGATGTGTTTGTACTGTGTGCTTGAATGAATGAATGAGAAGGAGTTAGTTTGCAAAACTTGAGTTAAAACTCAAAGTTTAAGGCTTTTGAAACAAAACCATGAACCTTAGAGATTTCCCTCTTATCTCATTATCTATCTCAATCTTCAGATGACTCGTGGAAACCCCGGAGGAAGCAGTTCATCACAGGACCCAATCTTGCAGATTCTGCAAATGCTAGTTTCTGACCGTGAAGCTAGTAGAGCCGAATGCCAAGCCAACCTAGCCACTCTACAACAGATAGCTCAGATGCCCCACAATAATCAAGGCCATGGAAATCAGGATCATCATGGATCCAAGCTTAAGAACTTTCAGAATACCATTCCCCCTATCTTCAACAAATTTGAGGATCCCTTAGATGTTGATGACTGGCTGCAAACCATGGAGAATAATCTAGAAGTTGCAGGAGTTGACAGCAACGAGAAGGTACTGTTTGCCACCCACTATCTGGCAGGAGATGCAAGAGCCTGGTGGAATAGCACCCGTACTATGAACCACTGTCAGATAATGACTTGGGAAGCTTTCAAGATCAAGTTCAGCTGCACCCATGTGCCGCAATGTTTAGTCACCAAAATGAGAGATTAATTCAGAGAACTGAAGCAAGGAAGGATGACGGTAGTTGAGTACCATGACAAAATTTTGTCCCTCGCTAGGTATGCCCCTGATGAGATCAACACTGAAGCCAAGAAGAAGGAAATGTTCCTGAATGGATTGCATGATGAAATGCGGACTGTGTTAGTCAACATCCGTTTTGAAGATCTAGAAGAGCTAGTAGACTCAGCCATCCAGATGGAAGGGAAGATCAACCAAGCCAATGACAACCGCAAGCGCAGGATGATGCATCAGACTGGGTCCCACAATACCCAGAAGTATCACCCCAACCCGTCTGCAGGATATGCCCCAAGAAACAACAGACCCCCGATGTCCCGTCCAAACTACCCCAATCATAGCGGAGGAAACTTGAAGACCGGAGGAACCACAAAAAACAACCCTGGCAACTCCAACACTTTCAACCGTGCACCGCCCAAGTCCAACAACAACAAAAACCACAATACTGCCCCAAGGACTGGAAGCAATGTCGTGCCTGTTACAGCCAAAGACAAGTCCTAGATTACTTGCTTTGAATGTGGAAACAAGGGTTACTACTCCAACGAGTGTCCCAAGAAGCTTGTAGTCACCACCAATGTGAATGCCCCCGCTCAGCAGTAGCGTCGTGTTCAACCTTGAAGGAGATTTTCCCCAGGGAACTCTCTCAACTGCAACGGCCATCTATTCCACATGAATGCAGAAGAATCTCAGGAAGTGCCCGATGTCGTGCTGGGTATGTTTTCTGTTAACTAAGTATTTGCAAGAGTGTTGTTTGATTTGGGAGCATCGCACTCGTTTGTTATAGAAGAATTTGCATGCACTAGTAAGATTCAACCAACAAAATTGAAGCATGTTATGATACTTCAAATACCTGGTTCAACCAGCAAAGCTAGAAAATTTTGCAAGGTTGTACCTATCAGAATCCATGGGATAGATTTTTATGCCAATCTAATAGTACTTGGAGCCAATGGTTTGGAAGTAGTACTAGGAATGGATTGGATGTTGAAACATAAAGGATTGATCGACTATGCCAAGAAAGCCATAACCATGACCAATAGCTTTGGAGTATCAGTGGAGCATATATCTGAAACCTTGCCCCATCAATTCAAATGCAACAAGAGTCTAGCCCAACCAGCCATAGACCAAGTCAGAGTAGTCTGTGGATACCCCGACGTATTCCCAGATGAATTGCCCGGTATGCCCCCAGATCGGGATATCGAGTTCATTATTGAACTAATTCTTGGAACTGGACCCATAACTCAGAGACCTTATAGTAAGACCCCATCTGAATTAGTTGAGCTGAAGAAGCAACTTGATGCATTGCTGGAGAAAAGTCTGATTCAACCAAGTGCATCGCCATGGAGATCGCCCGTTCTGTTTATGCACACGAAAGATGGAGGTAACCATTTGTGCACTGATTACCGGAAGCTGAATGATGTCACCATCAAGAACAAGTACCCACTGCCTAAGATAGAGGATATGTTTGATAAGTTGACTGGTGCCAGAGTGTTTTCTAAGATTGAACTTAGAACTGGTTATCATCAACTCAAAATTCGTGCAACAGATATTCCAAAGACCACCTTTACCACCAGATATGGATTGTATGAGTATATGGTCATGTCTTTTGGATTAACCAATGCCCCCGCTTATTTCATGAATCTCATGAATAAGATTTTTATGAACTTCCTAGATAAGTTTGTCATTGTTTTTATCGACGATATTCTGATCTATTCCAAGTCAGAAGAAGACCATGAGCTACACTTGAGAACCATCCTTGAAACCCTTAGAGAGCATCATTTGTATGCCAAGTTTAGCAAGTGTGAGTTTTGGCTGAAGGAAGTAGGATTCCTCAGACATATTGTGTCGACGGGAGGATTCGCTGTTGATCGTGCCAAGATCAAAGATGTTGAAGAATGGGAAGCCTCGACCACTCAAACCCAAGTCCGTGCATTTCTCGGATTAGCGGGATACTACCGCAAGTTCGTTGAAGGATTTTCGAGCATCGCAAGACCAATGACCCAATTGTTGAAGAAAGATAAGAAGTTTGAATGGACCGACAAATGTGAAGCAAGTTTTCAAGAACTCAAGAAGAGATTGATTTTAGCCCCAATCTTGATTATGCCAGATATCAAGAAGCCTTTTGATGTGTATTGTGATGCATCCAAGATTGGTCTCAGATGTGTGTTGATGCAAGTAGGCAAAGTGATAGCATACTTGGCCCGACAACTGAAGTAGCATGAGAAAAACTACCCTACCCATGATCTTGAACTAGCAGTTGTAGTTTTAGCCTTGAAGACATGGTGTCATTACCTGATGGGTAACTGCTGTGAGATTTATTCAGATCATAAGAGTTTGAAGTATATTTTCACTCAGAAGGAGCTGAATATGAGGCAAAGGAGATGGATAGAGTTAATCAAGGACTATGACCTTGACATTCACTATCACCCCGACAAAGCCAATGTGGTAGCGGATGCTCTTAGCAGATTGCCGTGTAGATTAAACACCATGATCAAAGAAGCCCAACCAAGTTTGCATGAAGATTTGGAGCAGTTTCGAACTAAGCTAGTTAGCAAAGGATTTTTAGCTAGCATTGGACTTCAACCCACTTTGATTAGCTAGATCAAGGAAGCCCAGAAGGGAAATGCAAGTATCGACGGAATCAAACGTCGTATTGGTACAGGAAAGGTACCCGGATTCACCGAAGATGAAGAAGGAGTTTTGTGGTACAAAGGACGTATCTGTGTGCCAGCAAATTCAGAGCGGAAGCAAGTTATCATGCAAGAAGCTCATGATACTCTTTATTCTATCCACCCGAAGGAACGAAGATGTATCAGGATTTGAAGGAGGAATTTTGGTGGCACAAGATGAAGAGAGAAATCGGAAGCTACATAGCCAAGTGTGATATCTGCCAAAGAGTCAAAGTGGAACATCAGAGACCCGCAGGACTGTTGCAACCATTGCAGATTCTGGAATGGAAATGGGATTCCGTTGGAATGGACTTTATCACCGGTTTGCCTACATCTAGTAGGGGAAATGACTCTATTTGGGTCATAGTGGATAGACTGTCTAAGGTAGCCTATTTTATACCTGTCAAGACAACCTACCAGAGTTCGAAGCTAGCAGAGTTGTACATTGCCAGAATTGTCAGTTTGCATGGAACTCCTAAGAACATAGTGTCGGATCGAGGAACCCAATTTACCTCAAGATTTTGGCAGAAAGTCCAAGAGGGATTAGGAACCAAGTTGAATTTCAGCACAGCTTATCACCCGCAAACCGATGGACAGACTGAAAGAGTCAACCAAATCTTAGAAGATATGTTGAGAGCTTGTGTTCTAGAGTATGGATCAAAATGGGAAGATTGTGTGCCTTTCGCAGAATTCTCATACAACAACAGTTATCAAGCCAGTTTGCAAATGGCCCCATTTGAATTTCTGTATGGAAATAAGTGTCGTACCCCCTTGAATTGGTCGCAAGTAGGAGAGAGTCAGATTTTTGGACCCGACATCCTATGAGAACCCGAAGAGAAGGTTCACAAAGCCTTGAGCACCTCAAGACCACCCAATCCAGGCATAAGAGTTATGCCGACAAGAGACATAGAGACTTGACTTTCAATGTCGAAGATTTTGTGTATCTCAAAGTTTCACTGTTGAAAGGAATGCAGCGTTTTTAGCTGAAAGGAAAGTTAGCCCCCAGATATATTGGACCCTTCAAGATTCTCAATCACCGAGGAGAAGTATCCAATCAACTGGAACTGCCAAACGAGATGTCAACCATCGATAAGGTGTTCCATATCTCGTTACTTCGCAAATGCCTAGAAGTTCTGGAGAAGACCGAAGTTTTCAAGAACATCGATCACCGAGCCATTGATGTCAACAAGGATCTGACGTATCGTGAAGTGCCCATTCGTATCTTGGAAGAAGCCTTCAGAACTACCAGGACCCGGAGTATCAAATTTCTCAAGATCCAATGGAGCAACCATACCGAAGAAGCAGCTACTTGGGAGCGAGAAGATTACATTAGGACTGAGTTTCCAGATCTCTTTAGTTCCTAGTTTTTCTTAAATCTCGGGATGAGATTTTGTTTAAGGAGGAAAGGTTTGTGACATCCCAAAACATTAATCAAGGTTAACAAGTTCTAATCACCCAATTTAGGGTTAACAAAAACTTTTTATTAAGAAAATGAATACGAATGCATGTGTGTTTGCATTACTATAGAAATGAGTTTATATGCCATGCTTGATTGTTCTAAATGTTGTGAAATGGTTTAAAGATGAATGCCACATCATCTAGACCAATTACATTCAAAATCCAAAGAAAAAAGAAATCAAATAAGAATAAATAAAGCAAATGGTCATTTTGACCAAAATTAACCACTAGGCCACATTGAGTGTTCCTAGAAGAAGATCTCTAACAGAAACATTTCTATTTCTTTTCACCCCTTGCTAGACCAAGTAAAAGTGTATCAAGGACCACCTTACAAACTTACAAAAACATTTTCCAAATCAATTTAATGGACAATTGAAAATGGAATCTATTTCATATGTTAAGATCCCACTTTTTCAAAAACCTATCAAA
This sequence comes from Avena eriantha, assembly GCA_910589775.1. Taxonomy (NCBI): domain Eukaryota; kingdom Viridiplantae; phylum Streptophyta; class Magnoliopsida; order Poales; family Poaceae; genus Avena; species Avena eriantha. Next base: position 369,740,850 of record OU342744.1, read on the forward strand.
TCAATCCCCCTTGGCAAATCCAAGCAAACATATACTCTCAAGCTTAATCTAAGATCACACAAAAAAATTGAATCAAAAATTCAGAAGTAAAATTCATGCGACCATTAACACAAACACCTGAGCTGCACAGATAAACCTCTAGCCTAACTTCACTGTTTTCCACAGTAATAATAGACCAAATGGTCCCCTCTTTACTCCTATGTCTCCCCTAAGTCTAACCTAGCCCCAGACCAGCTCCCCCCTTCGCCGTGGAGCACAGTGGAGCGCCACCCAAAATTGGTCATCGTCGGCCGACCATGGCCAGCTCGCAGCAGACCGCCCCGCGCCCATCCAGGATGTCCAGGAGCTACGACGCACTCTACCGCTACCCCCTGTCCAGGCCACAGCCCCAGTCAAGCCATGGACCACCCTAGCTACGCCGCGCCCCGCCTATCTGCACCGTGTCCAGAGCGCGCTAGTGCGCCATGCCCGACCAGATCGCGCCTTGCCCTCACCGCGCACACACAGCCCCGCCATGATCACGACAACCCGGGAGACACCCCCGTTCGTAGCCACGTGACCCTTAGCTGTCACACGCTGCCGCAAACACTTCTGCCACCGCTCAGAATACCGCACGCGCCCGACCGAACCACGTCGTCCCACGCCACGCCTTTACGTCCGAGAGAACCGCCAAGAGACACCTCACCGTCCACCTACCCCAGCCACACCGATAGCCGCCTGGAACGACGCCACCGTCGAGATCACGCAGCACCGCTCGGTCCCCTCGCCGTGCTATAAAAGGAGGCTACCCCCGCCTCCATTCTCCACACCACTGCACTCCCCACTCGTCACAGCCACTCCCCCTTCTCCCCCGAGCAAGGCGAGCACCACCGCGCCGGAATTTCACCGCAGTCTGCCGCTGCTGGAGGAGCAGGGCGCCAGTGATTCTGACCACGCCAAGCCCTGCCATGACCATGCCTCGCCTCGCCGTTGTCTACCTCGTCGTTTTCCCCTGTCGCTGATCCTAGCTGGAGCCCAGGTGAGCCCCGTGAGACCCCCACCGCCGCGCTAGGCTAATTTCTCGCCGGAGCTGTTTATCGTCGATGATGACGCTCGACCGTTAGATTAGAATTTCATCGCACGGTCTAGATTCGCTGATACCGTTTCATGTTAGAACAATCACTGACTGGTGGACCCCGCCTGTCAGCAGCCCGCTGCGCTGTACAGTGCAGCTGGGCCAGCCCGTTTAGCTTTCCCGCCTAGGCCTGGAAATTTAAATATGGTTTTTCCATTTAGGTTTAAACTAGTTTCTGTCCACTTATTCAAAAATCAATTCAGAGAGTTTCCCTTAACCAAATTGCTTGATTCAAATTTGCTACAAAGGAAATTAAATTATCTATCCAAGCCCGTTGGATTTAAATCATTTGGAGTTAGAGATATTCTATAGAAAAAATAATAAGACAAAGACTTTTGCAACTTCAAACATTTTTCCAAAATCAACCATAATAGCTTTTCAGTTGATTCCATCTCTCAAAAATCACATTTGATAATATCTAGCTGAATATGTAAAAATATATACGTTTGCATGCAGTGACATTGGACTAGTACCAAAAGAATGCTATTAGGGCATTTCTAGTCACTTTAAATCTATTAAATAATAATCTTAAACTTTATAAATTGTGATCAACCCTTTAAATCACATTCCCATGTATTAGAGTATGTGGTGATGACATGTGTCCACATGATCCCATATTTTAATTGGAGAATATTAAATCTTAATTAATTTCAATGAGTAGAAATTACTTTTCTCAAATAAACTAAATAAAACTAGTTCTTTAATTCATGTGATGATTGTGATGATGGTAGATCATCAAGTGTGAGCCTTAGTGTGCTAAATAGACTTAGTTAAGTATTTTTTGGTGATTGTGTACCCCGTATTTATTTATAGACGATAGTACTGACCAAGGATACGAGGAGGGGGAGTTCTACCCCGAAGAAGACAAAAAAACTTCAATCACTGCACCAATCAAAGCAAGCTAACACTTGCAAGTTTCTTATCTATGCGAGCTATTATTGGCAAGATGACACTTGCATGTTTCTTAACTATGCAAGATATTATTGGCAAGCTAACACTTCCAAGTTTCTTAACTATGCAAGCCATCACTAATTACAAGATAACCTAAGCAAGATGCATTAGGCATGCTTTTGTTATACACTTTGATTTATACCTATCCCAAGTTTTACTTGCAAACTTTACTCTTTTACTTTACCAAAGTTCTTTACTTTTAGTTAATGCTTTGTGAGGATTTGGAAAGATAGTATAGATAGCACAGAACTAGGCCTATACTAGATGTCATTCTATGGCATGAGTTTGAGATTAGCATCCCTCATTAGTGAACACTCTTAACTTAGTGGCTAGTGCTAAGCATAAAACTTGATCACTTTAGATGGGAATACTTGGTGAAAATGATTATGAAAACCTTGGAATGATGAGTCATTCTATTGGGATGTTTTGACATGTGTTGAGAAACACCAATGGATTTTATGATGAAAATGTTGAGGCATGAGCCTTAGCCCTTTATAAAAACTGATGGTTGGGTTCAGATGCGATACCATTCCAATTTTACCGTACAACCACAATACCTGAATTGGTAAGGCTTAGCGAGAAGTTTATATGCATTAGTATGGGTTCCCTCACACGAGGGGTTTGAGCTGAGGCTACCTCTTGATGATGTCCACCTATGTAGTGCCCAGGATGGTAGATGGCCATGGCTGGGAGGCCAAGCTCATAGGGGAGGTGCCTATACTAAAGTGTGTAATTTAAAGGTTATCATTGATTATCCGCATACTAATTATGATGATTCAGGGTTATCCTTGACGGATGTATCAAATTTTGTGGTGAAATTGTACCACCTCTACAGAGTGTCAAACTATTTGAATAGCCGCGTCCACGGTCATGGATAGTTGGAGTGGCCATACTGTTCCATCGTTAGATGTTTTCAAAATGACTGGTGAAGTGAACTATGATTTTGACTTGACCACAACAGGGTTGTGGGTATGAAAAGTAGGTTCCCAACTTAAAGTGATTTAGAACTTTTACTTAGTTTTCCTTACTTCTGAACTCAGTTTAGATAAATCTGGCTGTTTGCAAATAAACTTAGAGCTTAGGATTCCTACTAGAACTACCTTACTTGTTAGTGATAGTTTGTTAGTACTTGAAGAGTACACATGGCTTTGTCCCTGGCTATTCCCATGACCAAACTATGAGGAGGACTATCAGGAAGATGGACAGCAGGACGGCTATGATAACTAGGATCATCTCCCATCATCAGTATTACCTATGACACTGAATATGGAACCCACTACTACGCTTATTATTCTGCTGCTTGTTTGTATTAAGACTAGATCATGAGATCCTTTATTTGTGTAAGACCTTATTATGGTTTGTAATGGATGATGTACTGTGATATACAATCTGGTATGTCTCACAAAAATGGTAATCCTGGGATTGCGATGTATGGCACAACAGGCATCTAGGATTAAAAATCCGGGTGTTGACAGACGAGATGCTCAAAATAGCTAGGCTGCGACGATGCTGCTTGTTGCATGCATGGCACGGACGCGGGACGCGATATGCTCGCTTGCATGGCACGGTGCCAGCCAATCAGATTCGAGAACAAGGTCTCCCATGGATCGCCCAGGGAAAGCCCACGTAATCCTTTTAGAAGACCTCGATCCCACGGCCATAGTACATTGCTAGGGTTACATGGACGGTCGATGTTCGGCGTTATGCTTAGCGAGGTATTGGAGCTAGTAAACGGGGTTTTGAGAGGTTTGACCAAATTTAAAATGTGCATAACTAATTCAAAAAAATCACAAAAATACAAATCCTTCACACATAGGCATGTTATGTCACCTAGTTACGAGGGAAAATCATAAACATGATGTACAAATATTTGTACGAAAAATCCTTCACAAATTGACCAAATTTCAAATATGCATAACTAATTCAAAAAAATCGCAAAAATACAAATCCTTCGCATATAGGCATGTTATGTCACCTAGTTACGAGGAAAAATCATAAACATGATGTATAAATATTTGTACGAAAAATCCTTCACAAATTGAACAACCTCCACTAAGGTTGGCGAGACTTCAAACAAGAGAGTAGAGGGTTTGGGGTTTTGAAAATGAAAAATATCAAAAACCTCACCCTAGCTTCACTTTGGAGTGACTAAGAAGGATCTGAAGTTATTTTTGCATTTTCATGTTTTAAATTTGTTTTATTAATGTATTTCCATTAAAGCGTGTTTTTCAAAAATAATTTAATAATATGAAGATTAATTCAATAAATAGTGATACTTCGTATTGGTACTATATAGGTCAAATAGATGGTAAGGAAATTTATTTGGCTGATTTAGAGAAGGTCAAAAAAATTGCTTAGAAATGGGGGTGTTTAGCCTAGCTTTTGAGCACATTTGGACCACTTTTTTGGTGACTATGAGTTTTACCAACTAAAAGGAGCTTGGATTGCAGAACTAACATGCATTATAGTGCATAAAGCATTGTAACATCATAAGACATACCCATCAACTCCAAAAAAATGAATGTTGCTTCAAATATAATTGTCGGTTCAAATTCAAATTTGAATTCCGGCTCAAATCAACATCTTAACATTATTACAAACCACAAGTTTTCACGAATCATAGTACTAGTAACAATATATCACACAAGTTCAAGAAATCATAGTACCAAAAACATGACATCACTTCTTCCTAGCGCAGTATTTCTTCTTCATCGTCTTACCGTTGCTTATTTTTGGTTGTACAACAAGAAGATCAGTCATGCTCCTTGTTTTCTTTGCATCACTTTCAAATTGTTTTACAGCATGACCTAGAGCTGGAATTTCATCCAAAACCACTTGAATTTACATCTCAACATCTTTAGTTTCAGTTTGCAAAAGTTCAGTTTGCACCTCAATATCTTCAGTTGTCACAACATCTTCAGTTTGCACCTCAACATCTTCAGGTGGAATAGCATCCACTTCAAGATCAACTTCAGGTGGCTCACTTTGCACGGTTTTATCACAACTAACACAATGTGCTCACTTCTCTTCTTTCTAAAGCCCCCAATTCTTGCCTTTTTCGTTGGCCAGCAAGTTTTAACAAGGGGCTCAACTTAGTGGTTCTGTGAGTCAACACTTGGTCATCATGATCCCACCTAGTTCCTACATCTAAGTATAAGAGTGCTATGCCAAGTCATGACACACAATTTTGGTAGATGTGGGGGGATTGTTTGTTTGTGGCCCGAAAGTTCATGGGCGAGTGCATGGTGGTACCAAGTTCCCTTTAATTTCCGCGTTTCGTAAAGTTGGGCTGCAAACTACTTAGAGGGGCCATTTCGAGGCAAACTCATCTCACCCCTGCCAAATTCAAACATTCCGGTTAACTGCCCCGTGAAGTAGACGGTCGGGACCCACATGTCGGTCATCTGTCCGTGACGCGAGCGCCAACGCGGAAACCTCTTAGGCAAATTGAGGAACTAAGTGGATTGGATGCATTGACCAATTTCACAAATCCATTCCCTCCTTTCCCCTAGCATCGGCAATGTCGAAATCCACCCTCTAGGCAGGACGATCCCTTCGGACATTTGACTTCTGGTGCCAAGTTGCTACGCCTAGTCGCTGATCTCGAGCTCCAATGGTGCATGTCGTATCAGCCGTTGCAAGTCTCTAGCCTACCCCCGCCACCGATGAGCCGAGCAGCTCAAAGGATGGCAGATCCTACTACCAAGGAAGAAGAAGTTCTGGCTACATGCAGGTGAGCTACCCTTCTCTTTTCTATTTGCACTAATTATAATTGCTAGCTGGCTACTGAACCTAAAATTATTTGTTAGCCCAACTGTGACAAACATATTTTGTCCACAATTTTCTGTCAAGTGGGATCTCCGCGGACCACCCTTACCTGGTTATGGTAGTCCTATTCAGGTACGACTCTAAATCAACAAGGGTGAAGGGCAAGTGGTATGGACAACATTGTATCATGATGAAAGAAGCGCCTGCGCAGATCTACACTATATCTTGTATGGTTGCTGCTCTGCGTAATCATGATCAAATATGGCCGAAGCAGACTGCAAAGTTCAGCTTCATGGATGAACATGGCATCATGGTTTCTCTAACGTGTGACAGTCAGCTAATTGGGTTGATGAAAAGGTATGCTTTGGCTTGAATGTTTGAGCTAAACTGTGATGTACTGGATGTGGAAGCTGCTGCAACTGGGAGTCGCCCTTCTATTCTTGGACAGGGTGGTCGCTCGAATCCAATTAGCTCCTAGTAAGCAAAAGTCTCTTGGGGTTCGCATGTTTGTGCTGAATTCTAATTTTTGCAAGTATTTACTCTGTAGATATTGGGCAGTTATGGTACAGTCTAGTTTCTTTGATAGGAAGTGCCGCAAGGTTAGAAACATGACTGTCAGGCCAGTCATTTTGCTGCCTAAAGAAGGAAAAAACGAGTGGAAAGATGATGCTGGACACGATTCTGGTGCTGATTGTCCCAGCGATGCAGAGTACGTGAAGCTAAGAAAATTAGCACCGAGGAAGAGGAAGAAGGTAGGAAATGAAGAAGCCAGTGGACATGAAGGCTTGGCACTCAGGTTGTGAAAGAAGGCTGTTGGCAATGAAGATGCATAGTAATGTGTTGAACTTGAACCTATATATGTGATTCGGTTAAATTTTGGACCTCTGTGTGTGGAACTTTGCTGGGCGAAACAATCTATCCACGTTCTTTGAGTAAAATGTACCACGACTTAGGGTTTGGAAACGCCCGAGTCAGTAGTTGAATCCGAAATTGTGATTGAGCCACTACTATCTGATGCAGCCCGTCCTACGGACACTCCTACATCTACACCAACAAGTCCCCCAAGTGTACCCATGACTCGTGCCCGAGCCAAACTCCTACAAGCTAAGGTGAACTCGCTCCTCTCCTCTTTCCAATTTGATACCTCCTTGGATGGTGTGCTACTTCATGCAACTACTCTATGCATCATCAGGTACGAAGCCTCGACTAAATCACCAAGCACCCAAGGATGGAGAACAAGGAGCAGAGTGTGAAGCAGAAGCCACTGGAGCTGCTCAGACCAGAGTCTCCGGCCTGCCAAAGTGTCCGGTCTGAAGACCCCGGAGGCTGGTCCAGAGGCTACACCGGAATCTCCGGCCTAGACAGGAGTCTCCGGCCTACACACCGGAGTCTCCGGTCCGATCGATGCCAGGCATGAAAAGGCCTTTGGGCTTTGGCCCATGTACCCCTTAGTCCATCCAGAACTTGTCTTTTATTCCTAAAGTACCCCTGTTTAAGTGGTTGGCCTATATATAGTCCCCTACCTCCATTGTAAAGCCTAGGCATGATATTTGTAATTAGTGGAAACCCCTTGTGGATCTATCTAGTTCTTGCCTCGTGCTCCTTTGACAAAGGAGCACCAAATATCCCAAACCTTGTTGGAGTTTGCATCGTGCCTCCGTGTTGCACAAGGCCTAGGAATCAGAGTCCCTTTGCCTAGACGTCAATATCTCACCAAGTCTCACATCTCGCCGTGCCGGTTCAAGAGAGAGAGAGTCCTCCGCCCAACGCCGATCCTATGGATTGCGCCGGACCGGTCACCGCCAGCGTGGGCTATTGGTGTGTACCGTGGTTTTGCGTGTGTGTGTTCATCACGTTCTTAGTGCGTGCGTTCGTCGTGTTCATCCTCCCCTCCTCTCCCCGCACTCCATCCTCGATTTGAGTGGGATTCGTGAAAGATCGGGCCACCCTAGGGTTCGCCCAAACATTTTGATATCAAGAGCTTCGTTGCTCATGAATTCCCCCACAAATTTTTCTTCTATCCACCAAAAATTCGAAAATCCCCCAAAAAATAGCCCATATTTGCCTTTGGATCAATATCTTGATTTTGGAGTCTTATTTGTGGTTTTGATTCGACCAAACCTTGTCTTAGGAGTTGGTCTAGCTTTATCCTGCGTTTTCCCAGCCCAATTTGGCCAATCTTTCATGGATTTGAGGCCCCAAGGCGTAGATTTCCGCTCAAGAACACGAGCAGTTCGCGATTTGACTCCAGACCGGAGTCTCTAGCCTGCACACCAGAGTCTCCGGCCTACACCAGAGTCTCCAGCCTACCCACACCGGAGTATCCGGCCTGTACCGGAGTTTCCAGCCTGAAACCCTAGAGTCTCTGGCCCTGACGCCTGATTTTGACAGTTTTGCCTCTTATCTTGCTTTGGCTAATTTCCTCGTGTTTGTTTGTGCCCATGTGCATGTCGTCAACTAACAACAAGCTTCCGCATCAACAACCCCGTGCTCATCGACACTACGGCCCACGAACATCATCCTGCACCACCGACGCCAAGTTCATCATCACCAACGAAGGTATAACTTGCGTCACCTCGTTAACCCCTATCTTCCTTTGTGTGTACCTATCCCATGAGAGTGGCTCATCTTGTGTTTGCTTTAGCATTGTGCATTTTTCCTTGGATAGTGAGAGTGCAAGAGCAATATCAAGTGTGATTAGGTAGAATCAAGGGAGAGCAAAAAAAATACAAAAGAAAGAAAAAGATACAAAGAAAAAGCAAAAGAAAAATAGTCTCCCCTTTTGAAAGAGAGTCTCAAAGCTTGTAAGCAAGAGAGACAGAAGAGCGCCCAAGGCAAGTGCACAAATCCGTTCCTCATTTTTCTCCTTTGCAAACGAGCCACGGTCTCTCCTTGCATTGGCACGACAACAAGCTTAGTATTCTTTAGGACATTTTGTTTGCTCATTTTCATAGTCGTGTCAATCCCAACAATCTCCACGTGTGTGTATATAGTCGTAGGTTCCTGTCACCCCTTTGAGTTTTTGACCTTCGCCTTTGACTTGAGTTTTGTTTGGATTTTACCCACTTTTGACTATCCCTTTTCTTTTGGTTGGTTCTTTGGCATTCCACAAACCTAACCTACCACCAACAAGCTTTTGAGAGTTAGCTCTTTCTTTAGTGTGAGTTTTCTTTGCAATTCCACTTTGCACGCTTATAGCTCTCACTTGTGGTTTCTAGTTTGGTGCAATCCCCAAGGTGAGGTACATGGCAGACACCACCATATTCCACTTCCATATACAATACTTGTGTGTTTTCCATGATGGATAGGCATGGTGAGTCGAGCCAACCACCTCCCCAACAAGAAGATCAAGGACCATACATGACGCGGGCAAGTCACTTCATCGTCCGACAAGAGTTCCGTGAATGTTGCCAAGCCCTTGAGACGCGACAAGATGAAAAATTTGGCGAGATGCAATCCGAGTTCAAGAACATCGACAACCGCTTCGATGGCCTCGAACTGAAATGCATGAAATGCATCACAACTCTGGCCACCAAAATGAAGCGCTTCAACGCTCCGTCGCCAAAACAAATGACAACCTTCGCCGCCTCATCGAGGGAATGGCAAGACCATGTTCACGCGCATCAAGCTCTTCAGGTTCTTCGTGTCGTCATGCACCTATTCAACAAGATCTACCTCCAAGTGCTCCAAGATACAGTGACGCCCCCGTGGTTGAAGATGGAAGTTCTTTGAACTATGTACCTTCCCCACGGCATGCTGCAACGTCAAGCTATGATGGTGATTTCTCTTCAAGGCCACGAGCAAGGCAAGAAGCACACTGTCATCATGCAAGGGCACTAGTGATCCAATAAGAGCAACCACAAGAAGAACCGCAAGTGCAACCACAAGTCTACCACCATCGACTGCGACACATACTTGACACAACAAGTGATGACTCCAATTTTGAGAATCAAGCTCGTCATCGACGTGAGGCTCTCCAAGATCCTCCTCATCATCATCACCATCATGAACGTCAACACCAACACCATAGTCATCACGAGGCGCCTCCTCCACCACGCCAAAACTTGGAGCGCCACGTGGTCCAAATTGAGTGACGCCCACCACGTCAAGATGCTCAAGACCATGACCTTCGCCGTGAGGTCCATGTGCCTAATCTACATCACCAACCGTGGACCAAGCCTCCTCTTCGTCATCAACCACGTCATGAGGCTCCACATCCTCAACACCCTCATGAGGCCCAAGTGCCCCAACATCGTCAACAACCGCGCCAAGAGCAAGAGAAAGCTCCACAACAACAACATCAAGAGCAACCTAAGCAACACGGTCACGAGAACCAAGTTCCACCTCCTCAACTACAACAAGCTCGTTGCAATGATCGCACGGAAGATGCAGACCATCATCAACATGGCAACAATCGCTACCGTGACCGCAATGAGGAAGAAACATTTGGCAAGATCAAGTTCACAATGCCCAAGTTCACCGGATCAAATGACCCGAAGAATACCTCTCGTGGGCACTCAAAGTCGACAAGATCTTCCGCATGCACAATTATAGAAATGAGAAGATGGTCGCCATGGCTTCGCTTGAGTTTGACGATCATGCCAACCTTTGGTGGGAACAAGTTCAAGTTGCTTGTGATGCAAAACAAGAGCTGCCAATCACAACTTGGCATGACATGAAGGCTCACATGACATCCTGGTTCGTTCCCGCGCACTACACGCGCGACCTCTTCAACAACCTTCAATCGCTTCGTCAAGGGACAAAGACCATGGAAGAGTACTTCAAGGAAATGGAACTCAACTTGATCCGCGCCAACATTGATGAGCGCATGGAGCAAACTATGGCACGCTTCCTTATTGGGCTGAACCACCCAATAAAGCACATCATCGAGTTCCAAACATACAACAACATGGTTGAGCTTGTGCACATCACAACAAAGGCTGAATGCCAAGTGCAAGAGGACATCAAGTACAAACAAGACCAAGACGTATTTCACCTACAAGCAAGCTTCAACCGCTACACCAACAAACCTCAATGGAAGCTCCTCAAGTACCTCCAAGCCTTCCTTCAAGCCCACACTTCCTCAAGGAAAACTGCCCCCAACTGGCAAACAAGCAAAGAGTGATACACCCTTCAATGGTGAATGTTACAAGTGTGGAGGCAAAGGACACAAGTCAGCCGAATGTGGAAACAATAAGGTATTGTTCATCCATGACAATGGCAACAAAGAGTACTTGAGTGAAGATGAATTTGACGCCCGTGTCAAGGAAGCAATGGGAAGGCAACGAGTGGAAGATGAACAAGAACTCCTCATGTGTGAACATGACGCAAGTCCATCGCTTGTTGTCACAAGGATCTTGACTACTCAATCATAAGAGCATGAAGAACAACGCTCAAACATCTTCCAAACACGAGCCGACATCAATGGCAAATATATCAAGGTGATCATGGATGGAGGGAGTTGCCACAACCTTGCTAGCACCGAGTTGTGTGAGAAGCTCAACCTCATTCTACATCTGCACAAGCACCCCTACCACATGCAATGGCTAAGTGACCAAGAGTTCGTGAAGATCAAGCATACCATATCGGTCTCCTTCGCCATTGGTCCTTACATAGACACGATGGAGTGTGATGTGGTTCCTATCATAGTTTGCCACATGCTTCTTGGTCGACCATGGCAATTTGACAAGGCTCCTCAACATGATGGTTGCACCAATGTATACACCTTCAAATGGCTCAACAAAATATGTGTTTTGCAACCAATGACTCCTAGACAAATAATTGCGGACAATGCAAAGGCTTTAGCGAGGGCGCAAAGCACAACACCTAATTGTGAGAAGAGCGGTGAGAGAGAGAGAACCACCTCATAATGAGTGAGAGCCACAAGCCAAACTTGAGTGGAAAAACTAACAGTGTTCTCCTTGCCACCAAAAGTGAGATGAGAGATGTTCGGAACAACCCATCCATCTTGCACTATGTCCTCCTTTGCAGGGGACTAGCGCAAGACACTAATGAATTAACCAATGTTCCTCCATCTTTGATGAATGTTTTGCAGGAATTCAAGGACGTGTTTCCCGAAGAGCTCCCACATGGTTTACCTCCTCTTCGTGGCATCGAACATCGCATTGACCTCATCCCCGGTGCACCACTTCCCAACCGCACCGCTTACGGCACGAACCCGAAGGAGACAAAGGAGATTGAACGTCAAATCAACCAACTCGTCTCCAAAGGTTGATCCATGTTAGCACTAGTCCAAGTGCCGTACCCATGATTCTTGTTCCAAAGACGGATGATACGTTATGGTTATGCATGGACTGCCGTCCAATCAATGCTATCACCGTGCATTATCGACATCCCATACCACGTCTCGATGACATGCTTGATGAGTTGTGTGGAGCCACTTTTTTCGAAAATTGATGTTCGTAGTGGTTACCATCAAATATGCATGGCTGAAGGTGATGACTGGAAAACCGCCTTCAAGACCAAACTTGGTCTCTATGAATGGTTGGTTATGCCCTTTGGTTTATATAATGCCCCATCCACCTTCATGCGCCTTATGAACCACATCTTGTGTTCTCTCATTGGAAAAAGTGTTGTTGTCTATTTTGATGATATTCTTGTTTATAGCAAATCACTTGAGGACCATATAACACATGTCAAGGAAGTTTTACAAATCCTTCGACATGAAAAACTTTGTGCTAATCTTCCCAAGTGCACTTTTGCTAAAGACAAGTTGATTTTTCTTGGATTTGTCGTTTCGTTGAAAGGCATTGAAGTTTAAGTTTCCAAGGTAAAAGACATACGATATTGGCCCATCCCAACAAATGTCAATGAACTCCGCAGTTTTCATGGGTTGGCAGGTTTCTATCGTCGCTTTGTGAAAGACTTTTCAACCATTGCTTCTCCCCTAAATGAATTGACCAAAAAGAATGTCACCTTCGTGTGGGGCAAAGATCAACATAAAGCTTTTGATGAACTCAAAAATAGGCTCACCGAAGCACCTCTCCTTGCGTTACCGGATTTCACAAAAACTTTTGAGATAGAGTGTGATGCTAGTGGTATTGGCATTGGAGGAGTCCTTATGCAAAACGGACGTCCTATAGCCTACCATAGCGAGAAACTTGACGGTGCTCGCCTTAACTATCCGATTTATGACAAAGAGATTTTTGCCTTAGTTCGTGTTCTTCAAGTTTGGCAACACTACCTATGGCCCATAGAATTTATCATACATTTCGACCATGAGTCGTTGTAATATCTCAAAGGCCAAGCCAACTTGAGTAAGAGACACGCTAAGTGGGTTGAGTTCATGGAGTCTTTTATGTACATTGTCAAGTATAAGAAGGACAAATATAATGTAGTTGCGGACGCTTTGTCTCGCAAACACACAAACTTTCTTACGAGACTCGAAATCAACGTGTTGGGTCTTGAGGAAATAAAATCTTTGTATGCTTCCGACTCGTTCTTTGAACCAATCTTCGCAAAGTGCTCCAATGAAAAAGGAGTTAATGATTTCTATTTTCATAAGGGCTTTCTATTTAAACAAAACAAGCTTCGCATTCTGAAGTCATCGCTCCAACTTTTGATTATCCAAGAATCTCATGGTGGAGGCCTCATGGGTCACTTTGGCGGTGACAAGACATTGGACATGCTCTCCAATCACTACTTTTGGCCCAAGATGAAGCGTGATGTGGAGCGCTATGTTCAACGATGCACGACATGTGTTCAAGCTAAGTCGCAAGCTAACCCCTATGGTCTTTATATGCCATTGCCTATTCCTCATACACCTTGTTCCAACATTAGCATGGATTTCGTGTTAGGATTGCCTAGATCTAAGCATGGTTATGACTCTATATTTGTTGTCGTGGATCACTTTTACAAAATGGCTCACTTCATACCATGCCATAAGACCGACGATGCTTCACATGTTGCAAATCTGTTTTTCAGGGAAATCATCCGTCTTCACGGTGTGCCAAGAACAATCTTCTCCGACAATGACTTCAAATTCATGAGCTACTTATGGAAGACACTCATGGCCAAGATCGGTGTCAAGCTACTCTTTTTATTCGCTTCGCATCCTCAAACCGATGGCCAAACCGAAGTTGTCAACCGAAGCCTCGGAACTCTCCTTCGTGTGTACCTCAAGGATAGGGAGGAATGCATCCCACACACCAAGTTTGCCTAGAATCGTGCCAAGCACTCAACAACCAAGATGAGTCCATTCATGATCGTCTATGGTTTCGAGCCCCTCACCGCGCTCGACATCCTACCACTTCCTCTACACGAGCGCACCAACATGGACGTCGAGAAGCGCGTGCAAGCTATGAAGAAGCCCCATGAAGAAACTCGAGCTACTATCAAATAACAAGTCCTTCGCCAAGCTTCAACGTTAAACAAGGACAAGAAGGAGATGATCTTTGAAGAAGGTGATCTTGTGTGGATACACCTAAGCAAGGACCGCTTCCCCAAGGTACGCGACTCCAAGCTCAAGCCAAGAGGAGATGGTCCATTCAAGGTCCTCAAAAGAATCAACAACAATGCCTACATCATCGACATACGGACCTCCAAGTACCTTGCAAGCAATACATCCAATGTCAAGGACCTTTCACCCTACCATGGAGATGTTCAAGATGATATCCATGAAGAGTCGAGGACGACTCTTTCCCAAGGGGGGAGCGGATGCATCCCATCCTACAGACGCTCCTACATCTACACCAACAAGTCCCCCAAGTGGACCCATGACTCGTGCCCGAGCCAAACTCCTACAAGCTAAGGTGAACTCGCTCCTCTCCTCGTGCCAATTTGATACCTCCTTGCATGGTGTGCTACTTCATGCAACTACTCTATGCATCATCAGGTACGAAGCCTCGACACATCACAAAGCACCCAAGGATGGAGAACAAGGAGCAGAGCGTGAAGCAGAAGCCGCTGGAGCTGCTCAGACCAGAGTCTCCGGTTATACACACTGGAGTCTCCGGTCTGAAGACCTCAGAGACTCCGGCCCTTCCTCCGGCCTGACCCCTCAAACCAGGCTCTAGGACAATCTGTCTGCCCCTTCAGAAGCTGGTCCGGAGGCTACACCGGAATCTCCAGCCTAGACCGGAGTGTCCGGCCTGCACACCGGAGTCTCCGGTCCGACCGACGCCATGCATGAAAAGGCCTTTGGGCCTTCGGCCCATGTACCCCTTAGTCCGTCCAAAACTTGTCTTTTATTCCTAAGGTACCCCTGTTTAAGTGGTTGGCCTATATATAGTCCCGCACCTCCATTGTAAGCCCTAGGCATGATATTTGGAATTAGCGAAACCCCTTGTGGATCTATCTAGTTCTTGCCTCATGCTCCTTTGACAAAGGAGCACCAAATATCCCAAACCTCGTTGGAGTTTGCATCGTGCCTCCGCGTTGTACAAGGCCTAGGCATCGAAGTCCCTTTGCCTAGACGTCAAGATCTCACCGAGTCTCCCATCTCATCGTGCCGGTTCAAGAGAGAGTCCTCCGCCCGACGCTGATCCTAGGGATTGCGCCAGACCGGTCACCGTCGGTGTGGGCTATTGGTGTGTATCGTGGTTTTGCGTGTGTGTGTTCATCGCGTTCTTCGTGCGTGCATTCGTCGTGTTCATCCTCCCCTCCTCTCCCCGCACTCCATTCTCAATTTGAGTGGGATTCGTGAAAGTTCGGGCCACCCTAGAGGTTTGCGCTCAACACTATCTGAAAACACGCAGCACCGGTTCCACGATGGCTGAGGGTCAGGATGTCTCCAAATTTGATGGAATGTAAGTGGCATAGAAATAAATTATTTAAGCAGCTACACTCCACAAAGCAGCAACTTATTTCCGCTATTGCACAACGACATGGCAACATAAACAGCA
Organism: Avena eriantha; assembly: GCA_910589775.1. NCBI lineage: Eukaryota > Viridiplantae > Streptophyta > Magnoliopsida > Poales > Poaceae > Avena > Avena eriantha. The sequence continues at coordinate 369,756,546 of OU342744.1, forward strand.
ATGGCAACCGAGATGAGAAGGAAATCGGTACCACTTTCTGGCCTAATCTTGAGCCCGTCTATCTCACGCCTCCCGGCTCTTGCATCCCTTGTATCTTGCAAAGCACTGGATCTCTAGTAACCAAGTGTACGTGCTTCCACTTTATAAATTGTGGTTGTGCCATTTGCATGCGGCACAATCCACGTAGATTACGTTTAAACAAACCACCAATGTCAGAATACCACCATGATCAGACAAAAGGAAGTAATGTAGGGTTAAGACAGATTAACGGGCGACCGATGTTTTTCCTCCCAGGACTCCGGGACCACTAGTTCAGACCGCTAGGTCAACAAGTACTACTATTACAACTTAAAAAAGGCACGGAGCTCAAGCTAAATAGAACTAGTTATCACACATCTCCTTGATCTTCCTAATCTTAGCCCGATGCGCATCTTCCTTTTTAGCATCTTCCTTTTAAGCAAGGATCGAATCGCCTACTCCTTCCTTTTTAGCATCTTCCTTGCACAGCTTCAATTATTTCTCTGCATTTTTCCTCATGCACTTGTCAATACTCGTAGTTGTGAACTGCATGACTTTGGCCTGGTGAAGATCATTCCTTGCTTGAGTCAGTTCTTGTTCTGCTTTAGCCTTCATGGCCAATGACATGTCCCTCTCCTTCTCGACTATGCTAACCATGTCTTGCACCCTACTGAGATCTTGGTTAAGCTTGGTCGTGCCATCTGGTTCCCATAGCTTCATCTCAACACTGTCAAGAAGTGAGCTGAATACGGATTCTTTCAACTCAACAGTCAATTCCCATAGTTTGTCCAGCGTTTTTTGCATCGATTTGGGCCACTCTAGATCTACCCATTTGACAACACTGCAACTTCCGCCTTGCATCATTGCACGATGTCCTTGACACTGTAAAAACCACCTGCCTGCGTTTCGTCCTTCGAACGCTACAAATTTAGCGGGCACATATCCATGTTTACATAGCAGAGGACTGTCTTCATTCGCTAAACTGTGATAGTCGGAGTCATACAACGTCTGGTTGGGCTAACACATCATACACGCATGAGTAAACAGAGTAGATCTAGCTCAAAATAGATAACTGGCCGCAGATGATAGCGATAGAGGTGATACGACTCACATCGATATCACCGTCCCTGTCGTCACGACGCATTTCCTCACCGTCTCCCCTTTAACCCATGGGGAGAGATATAGGGAGAGTCGGGGTGGCCGCTGGAGAGATAGTTGGAGGCGTCGTCGGCCTGCGGCTACGGCAGGATGGGAGAGAAGTGGGGAAAGTGGCTTCGAGGGGAAGGAAGAGAAGTACGGGGAGGAAGAGAATAATGGGGACGTGACATGGGCATATGGCCCACTGAACCCGTGAGACGTGACACTTGCAAAAGGGGAGCGCCCGCTGTTTTCAGTTTGTCCAGAGCAAGCGGGCAACAAGCGTGCCCAATCATGCCCTAGAACAGCTGATACGTTGCTAACGTATCTATAATTTTTGATGTTCCATGCTTGGTTTTATCTACTTTCTTATGTTTTGTCCACACTTTGGAGTACTTTTCATATGATTTCTTGGACTAACCTATTAACAAGAGCCACAGTGCTAGCTGCATGTTTTCTGCTGTTTTTGTTTCCAGGAAGTCAGAAAATGAATATTCTCGGAATTGGACGGGACAAAAGCCAAAGTTATTATTTTTCCCGGAGACTCATGAAGCTAGAATACGAGACAGAGAGGGGCCACAGGGTGGCCACACCACCTCTAGGCATGGGTCCCCCTTGGCCGTGCTAGGGCATGGTGTGGGCCCCCAGGCCGGCCATCGACCTTGCCTCTTTCGCCTATATATCTCCCCGGAGGCAAAAACCCTAGATGGTCAATCAGAAATCCACGAAAAGTTCCGCAGCGCCGCCGCCACCAAAGGTGAGATTCGGGGGACAAAAAGTCTCTATTCCGGCACCCTGTCGGGACGGGCAAGTGCCCCCGGAGCCATCTCCATCGATCTCCACCACAATCTCCATCAACTTTGCTGATTCCCGTGATGAGGAGGGAGTAGTTCTCTCTCGAGGCTAAGGGTTCTACCAGTAGCTATGTGTTCATCTCTCTCTCTCTCTATGCATGATCTTATTGAGATCATGAGCTTGTAATCTATAGATCTACCTTGCTACTCAAGTGCAATAATAGATCTCTGCTCTCCCCACATGTGTGAAGTTGACAGTCTGCACACCGTGGTGGCACTTAGGCTAGAGATTACAAATACTTGTTATGAGTTATATTTGGAGTTGGACGTCTCTATGAAATTGTGGTGTTTGTTTGAACCATCTAGTACTCAAGGTGACAGTGTGGGGTTAACTAGATGGGAAAGATGAACTTTGAGGTGTGCTATTATAGCCCTACCAACGATTAGAGTGTCCAACCAGAGAGTAGTTCAGAGTAGTATCATAAAGAGAATATATTTATATGAGAGTGTTCACTAGTGAAAGTATGATCCCTAGGCCTTGTTTCTAAGCATTGAAACTTCGTTTGCAACTAGATCTGTTACATGTTTGCTTGCTTCCATCTTTATTTCAGTTTGCCTTTAGTCTCTTCCACGCCATCAAGCTATTTTATAGCACCGTTGTCTTATATCCATACCACTTGTATTTCACTATATCTTCGCCGAACTAGTGCACCTATACACCTGACAAATGTATTGGGTGTAGACACAAGAGACTTATTGTATCTTGATTGCAGGGTTGCTTGAGAGGGATACCTTTGACCACTTCCTCCCTAAGTTCGATAAACCTTGGGTGATCCACATAAGGGAAACTTGCTGCTATTCTACAAACCTCTGCCCTTGGAGGCCCAACAATTGTCTACAAGAATAGAAGTGCGTAGACATCAAGCTATTTTCTGGCGTTGTTGCCGGGGAGGTAAGGTAAAAGGTACTCACATCCTCTGGTGAGTGCTCGAAGTTATTTCCTTTAGATTTTGCAATTTTGTCTTTTTGTTTCTTGTTTTTATTTTCACTAGTTAGGCTTAATGGAAAACAACAACAAAATTAGAGAGCTTTTTACTATTTTTCAAAATGTAGAACATGAATTGTTTGAAAAGAAAATTAAAAAACCCATGGAACTTTCTTTGCATGCTAATAGCAATGTTATTAGTATGAATCTTTTGAACACCTTTGTTACTAATGCTATGGAAACGTCTAAGCTTGGGGAAGTTGGTTTTTATAAAAATGATCTTTTTAGTTCCCCAGCTTTAAAGAAGAAAATTTTCTCTGATGATCTTTATCTCCCATATGTGGTAATTCTAATGATACTTGTGATATTTTAAATCCACATACTGAAAGCATCCCTTTTAAAATACCTATAAAAATTGTTGAACGTGTTATGAATAACTGCTATTTTGGAGATGGAACTGTCCATCCTGGTGAACATTTATTCTTTATAAATGAATTATGCGAGTTGTTCAAGTGTGCAGGTATTTCAATGAACCAAGTTAAGAGGAAGCTATTCCATTTTCACTTAAGGGCAAAGCAAGGGAGTAGTATGAGCTACTAGATGATCCTCATCATTTGGAGTGGAAGGAACTTGAATCTCTCTATTACTCTAAATTTTATCCTCCTCATGAAATTCATAAAGATAGGAATTACATTTATAATTTTCATCCCCATGATGGAGAAAGTATTGCCCAAGCATGGGGGAGATTGAAGTCGCTAATGCTCAAATGTCCCATTCATGAGCTTCCCAGTAATATTGTTATTAATAATTTATATGCAAGGCTTTTAGGAGATTACAAGGACTATCTAGATACTTGTTTAGAGGGATCCTTCACAAGTAAGGAGGTCAAAGCTAAGTGGAATCTTCTTGAAACAATTCAAAGCAATACTGAAGATTGGGATAACAACAAAGGTAAATAACCAGGTATAAACTATGAGTATGATTGCACTAATCTTTTGCTGAAACTATTGATTTTCAAGAGCTTAGTGCTAAATATGGTCTTGATCCTCAAATTATTGTTGATTGTTATAGCACCTTTGCTTCTCATATTAATGCGCCTAAACAAAAATGGGACATGTATCATGAGCCTTATAAAGACACTTGCATGGAAAATGAAATTGTTATTAATGATAGTAGTAAACATCCTCAAACCTCTATAAGTACTACTTCTTATAAGCATGTTAATTTTTGTGGAATACATAGACCTTATGAGAATAATCAAATTTAATAAGAATATTGTATCACCCACAGGAATGAAAAAACTAGAACGTGGTATAGGGCTCTAAATGATCTTGGTAAAAAAGTTTGTGCCCTCTATCCTTTTATTTGTGAACTTTGCTTTGAAGTGGGTCATTTCAATTTTCAATGCTCAGGCCATAATAATAGACCTTCTAATCCAATGAGTACAGCAAGTTTGTATTGTGATGACATGATCACTCCTAATCAGCATGATGAACTTATATTATTTTTGGGGTGTGAAGAGTTATCAAGAAAAACCTCTTTGGTAGATATGGGTGCTTTTGATATGAATAGTGTCATGCATGGTTGTCATCTTTATTGTGTTGATAATTTCCACACAAATACTTACATACAAAATATTATAAAAGATGAGATCTTACCAAAATATGACATGACTAATATGTGTTTTTGTCTTATTAATGAAAAGGAGGAATCCTCCAAAGTTTCTTCTATTGTCTCTAACAGTGAATCAGGGTATATGGAGAAGCTTCCTTTCAATCCTCTCCCTCCTAAAGAGAAGAAGAAAAAGAAGAAAAGGAGGAGTAAAAGGAGAGAGGAAACGGTATTTTCCCCTAACCATGTTGCTCCTATTATAGTTTTTGATGAGTCTGAACTCGATGATGTTCCTATGCCTGTTACCTATAGTAGTGATCATGATTGGGAAAAGCACACTACTTTTGATATTGAAAATCTCTTCGGTACCAATTCTGAAAATGATGATATTAATAATTGCTATACTATTAGTGTTATCCATGATCCTTACAATGATGATATGTTTACAAATGAACACACTTGGGAGGATAACTATTCTATTTCTTATGATGATTGCAATGATGAAAATGATATTTTCAGTCCACCTACTATTGAGGAGGAAATTAATTATGATTACAATATGCCTCCTATATTTGATGATTATGGTGATGAAAATAATAATGATAGCTATTTTGTTGAATTTTCTCCCACTACAGTCAATAAGAATGACTATGTTTATGTGGGGAGTATTAATTCTTTTATGCATATGGCTCATGATAAGAATGTTTCTTGTGATAGTTATATTGTTACTTTTATTCATGATGCTACTGAAAGTTATTATGAGAGAGGGAAACATGGTTTTATGTGTCTCAACAATATTAAGTTTTCCCTCTTTGTGTTGAAAATTTTGAAGCTGCACTTGTTTTGCTTTCCTATGCTTGTTGCTTTGTGCTTTCGTGACTTGTTTCTTTACAAGATTCCTATTCATAGGAAGTGTGTTAGACTTAAATGTGTTTTGAATTTGCTTCTTGATGCTCTCTTTTACTTCAATTCATATTTCCTATGTTAGCATCTTCTCAAATTATCATGCCTAACTTAAAGGCGTTAAAGAAAAGTACTTATTGGGAGTTAACCCAAAAGTTTTAGTTGAGTCTTGGAAGTTATTACTTCAGTAATAACCTCTCCTTATCATTTTTGTGTGGTTTGTGTGCCAAGAGTAACCTCTAATGAGAGAGAAGTAATGATTGGGGAAGATGCTGTTCCCAAACAGATTTATGTGCTTCACCGTTAAAATTCGTGTAAAATCTCAGTACGTACGTTTGAGGCGTGAATTTGTGAGCTTCGGCCCCAGGTTGTTATCTAACTTTCTTTAGTTCAGCACGTTTCAATTTGAGCAACTGAAGGTCTTCGAAAAAATTGTTGTTACCTGCTGGTCTGTTTTGACAGATTTCTGCCATTATTTGCATTTGCTTCTTGTTGGTTCCTTTGTTGAGTTCTTTTGGGGAATTGAGCTTTTTGAGGGAAGTGCTACAGTAGCTTGTGTTTTAATGGAAGTTTTATTTGTGTTATAACTGAACCTAAAGACTTATTATCTTGAGTGCACTAACGTTGCTAATAAAGATTGTGTGAAGTTTTGTATGAAGGAAAAATTACAGGTGTATGGAAGGAATGAGTAATGAGATGAAGGATGGACTAAATCTCAATCTTGGGGATGCCACGTGTGTCACCCCAATTAATATCCCATAAGTAAAAGCGTCAAAGCTTGGGGATGCCCAAGGCATCCCCTTCTTCATCAATAAAAATCCCAGGTTTCTTCCAAACGCTTCATTTTTATTGTTTCATGCACAGTTGTGTTGTTCTTGGAGCGCCTTCTTTTTCGTTTTCGTTTTGGTTTTTCGTTTGCTTGGTTTTCTTAGTTTTCTGAATAAATTGGTTGGACACCCTCTTTCATGCATTGGTATTCAAATAGTTTGGTTTGGATTGGAAAAGAATAGGAAAAGTTTATGCTTAAGTGGTAAAGGAGCTTGTTTTTGACTATGGCCTATGCTTTGTCATGCCATGCTTGATATTGTTTTGGCTTTATGCTTAGTATTCTTTGCTGTAGCATGACTTGTTATAAACAATTGAGATTGCTTAATGTGCCTTGGAAGGATTATGCGTTGTTTTAGCATATTAAAGCATAGTATTGTGGTATTCTCCTTCGATGCTTTACTTGGGTTGACTTGGCACATGCTCACACTATGTTATGACTATCCAAAGTCACCATAGCCTTGATGATCCTTTAGTTTTCAACTTGTAATATCACTTTATGCTTTGGTCAATGATGTTTTGTCGCTCTGCATGATTATGGCCATTATTGCTCTCTTAGTTGGTCGCTCCCAGTCTTTTGCTAGCCTCCGCAACCAAGTATGAGTTCCACTCATGCACCCAACTCCTAAAACCAAGTTATTCCAAAGAGTCCACCATACCTACCTACTAGCTTTTTCTATTCCAAGTATATTCATGTTTTTGTTTACCTTCCAAATTATACTTGTTATGAGAAAACTAGTGATTAAAGCTCTCACGAACTTGATGGCACACTTTACTTTTCTTGCCCTTAATAAACCAAAACCATTGTGTCTATATTTGTTGCGTATATGCTTGCGCTTTATAAGTTGAAGTTAGCAGGACCATGTATCATGGGGAACGCTTTCAACATTGCACCTGTACTTTGTACCCCGTTGATATCATGTTCTTTTGCGTATGGATCCCGGCGGTGTGAAATAAAAGTGGAACTTGTAAGATCATGGAGTTTGTATGTATGTTAGAGAAACGCTTGGGCCGCTAGCCTAAGCCATGCCTAATCATGGTGGAAACTTGCAGCATCACCATAATGAGCACTCTATGAAGCATCCTCGATAAAAACCTATGCAAATAGCAAATAAAAAGATCGCTGAGATGCTCATTGTCTGCTTGCCTTGTCATTTTGATTATGGGATAGCTCATGTATCATGTGCAAGGGGTACCCCGTTGGCAGTTCTTTATGATACATATGTACTTACAATGACAAGAGCTTACTTGTGACTAAAGTTGAGTAGCATGAGGTTCGGTCTTCATAAGTAAGGGGCATGAGACTTCGGCTTATAACTTGTCAAGCATATCCTCTTAGTTGTGTCACTTTAACCTTAATCACCTTCAAGATGCTTATGATAGGGGCAATGAGAGCTAAAAGCTATTAAGTACCATAATTTTTGTAAGCTCTTTATGAAACTTGAATCCCTACTTCCTTCTATGAAGGCCTTTCTTCCACTATTATATTGAGTCTCCACCTTCTACCTTTATGCACCTACTTTGAGAGCATAGTGGCCATTCTTAGCTCTATGTGCATTGTCCCAAGACTTTTTGATTGATGCATAGCTTTGATATTGCTTGTTTTAAACTATTTGTATCTAGTCACTCTTATGAACTTTGAAGGTGTCCTATGAATTTGTATTTGCTACTCTATGAGGGACAAGCTGAATGCCACTATGCTATGTTTTCTTTATGTGAAACAAACAAACGTCTTACAAAGCATTGTTATTCATGCATCTTTTGTTTGTGCCTTTTCATGTTACAACATAGTTGATATGCCTTATTGTTAGAACTTTATCTTTCATGCTATGTTGAAGTACTATGATCCCAGTTGTCCATGTTTTACAAATACTTTGATCAAGTTTATGATGGTGCGTGTCACCTCAAATATTATTCTTTCTTTTTATCACTTACCTACTCGAGGACGAGCAGGAGTTAATCTTGGGGATGTTGATATGTTGCGAACGTATCTATAATTTTTGATGTTCCATGCTTGGTTTTACCTACTTTCTTATGTTTTGTCCACACTTTGGAGTACTTTTCATATGATTTCTTGGACTAACCTATTAACAAGAGCCATAGTGACAGCTGCCTGTTTTCTGCTGTTTTTGGTTCCAGGAAGTCAGAAAATGAATATTCTCAGAATTGGACGGGACAAAAGCCAAAGTTATTATTTTTCCCGGAGACTCACGGAGCCAGAATACGAGACAGAGAGGGGCCACTGGGTGGCCACACCACCTCTAGGCGTGGGTCCCCCTTGGTCACGCCAGGGCATGGCGTGGGCCCCCTGGACGTCCATCGACCTTGCCTCTTTCGCCTATATATCTCCCCCGAGGCAAAAACCCTAGATGGTTCGGGGGAGATTCGGGGGACAGAAAGTCGCTGTTCTGGCACCCTGCCGGGACGGGGAAGTCCCCCCGGAGCCATCTCCATCAATCTCCACCATCATCTCCATCAACGTTGCTGACTCCCATGATGAGGAGAGAGTAGTTCTCTCTCGAGGCTAAGGGTTCTATCGGTAGCTATGTGTTCATCTCTCTCTATGCATGATCTTATGGAGATCATGACCTTGTAATCTATAGATCTACCTTGCTACTCATGTGCTTTAATAGATCTCTGCTCTCCCCACGTGTGTGAAGTTGACAGTGTGCACACCGTTGTGGCACTTAGGCTAGAGATTGCAAATACTTGTTATAAGTTATATTTGGAGTTGGATGTCTCTATGAAATTGTGGTGTTTGTTTGAACCATCTAGTACTCAAGGTGACAGTGCGGGGTTATCTAGATGGGAAAGATGAACTTTGAGGTGTGCTGTTATAGCCCTACCAACGATTAGAGTGTCCAAGCGGCGAGTAGTTCAGAGTAGTATCATAAAGAGAAGATATTTATATGAGAGTGTTCACTAGTGAAAGTATGATCCCTAGGCCTTGTTTCTAAGCATTGAAACTTCGTTTGCAACTAGATATGTTACATGTTTGCTTGCTTCCATCTTTATTTTAGTTTGCCTTTAGTCTCTTCCACGCCATCAAGATGTTTTCTAGCACCGTTGTCTTATATCCATACCACTTGTATTTCACTATCTCTTTGCCGAACTAGTGCACCTATACACCTAACAAGTGTATTGGGTGTGTTGGGGACACAAGAGACTTCTTGTATCTTGATTGCAGGGTTGCTTGAGAGGGATACCTTTGACCACTTCCTCCCTGAGTTAGATAAACCTTGGGTGATCCACTTAAGGGAAACTTGCCGTTGTTCTACAAACCTCTGCACTTGGAGGCCCAACAACTGTCTACAAGAATAGAAGTGCGTAGACATCAATAGCCTACTCGCGGATCGCTCTCACGAATACCATCCCAATCGTCAAAGCACCCAGATCGAACGGTATGTAAAAATCGTCATGCAGAACAACTATGTTAGGGCGTGCCTTCCAGAAGACTCGGTCTAATGGCCACCATTGGGGGGCTAAGGTTAGGGATCTCGTAAGGTTAGGATCCATATGTGGTTAATGATAAGAACACACATCCAGTGACACTGGTGAATCCTTATGTGGTATGTGAGAAGAACACACATGCAATGACACTTCTAGATCCATATGTGGTTTGTGGAAAGAACAGACATGCAATGACTTTGGTTGTGGTTTGTGAGAAGAACACACATAAAGTGGCACTGGTGGATCCATATGTGGTTTGTGGAAAGAACAAACATGCAATGACACTGGTTGTGTTTTGTGAAAACAACACACGTGCAATCACACTGGTGGATCCATATATTGTTTGTGGAAAGAACGGACATGCAATGTCTCTAATTGTGGTTAACAAAAAGAACATACATGCAATGACTCTGATGGATCCATATGTGGTTTGTGAAAAGAACACACATGCAATGAACTGGATGTGGTTCATGAAAAGAACACACATCTAGTGACACTGTTGGATCCTTATGTGGTCTGTGAGAAGAACACACATGCAATGACAATGGTGGATCCATATGTGGTTTGTGGAAAGAACAAACATGCAATGACTCTGGCTGTGGTTTGTGAGAAGAACACACAACAAGTGACACTGGTGGATCCATATGTGGTTTGTGGAAAGAACACACATGCAATGACACTAGTTGTGGTTTGTGAAAAGAACACACATGCAATCACACTGGTGGATCCATATGTTCCTTGTGGAAAGAATAGACATGCAATGGCTCTAGCTGTTGTTAATGAAAAGAACACACATGTAGTGACACTGGTGGATTCATATGTGGCTTGTGGAAAGAACACACATGCAATGAACTGTGTGTGGTTCATTAAAAGAACACATATCCAGTCACACAGGTGGATCCATATGTTGTTTGTGGAAATAACAGACATGCAATGGCTCTAGTTGTGGTTAATGAAAAGAACATACGTGCAATGACTCTAATGGATCCATATGTGCTTTGTCACAAGAACACACATGCAATGAACTGGTTGTGGTTCATGAAAAGAACACACATTTAGCGACACTGGTTGATCCTTATGTGGTCTGTGAGAAGGACACACATGCAATGACACTGGTGGATCCATATGTGATTTGTGGAGAAAACAGACATGCAATGACACTGGTTGTGGTTTGTGAGAATAACACACATCAAGTGACACTGATGGATCCATATGTGGGTTGTGGAATGAACACACATGCAATGACACTTGTTCTGGTTTGTGAAAAGAACACACATGAAATCAAACTGGTGGATCCATTTGTTGTTTGTGGAAAGAACAGACATGCAATGAACGGGGTGTGGTTCATGAAAAGAACACACATCCAGTGACACTGGTGGATCCTTATGTGGTCTGTGCGAAGAACAGACATGCAATTACACTAGTCGATCCATATGTGGTTTGTGGAGAGAACAAACATGCAATGACTCTGGCTGTGATTTGTGAGAAGAACACACATCAAGTGACATTGGTGGATCCATATGTGGTTTGTGGAAAGAACACACATGCAATGTCACTTGCTGTGGTTTGTGAAAAGAACACACATGCAATTACATTGGTGGATCCATATGTTGTTTGTGGAAAGAACAGACATGCAATGAACTGGGTGTGGTTCATGAAAAGAACACACTTCGAGTGACACTGGTGGATCTTTATGTGGTCTGTGAGAAAAACATGCAATGACACTAGTGGATCCATATGTGGTTTGTGGAAAGAACACACATCGAGTGACACTGGTGGATCTTTATGTGGTTTGTGAGAAGAACATGCAATGACACTAGTGGATCCATATGTGGTTTGTGGATAGAAAAGACATGCAATGACTCTGGCTGTGGTTTGTGAGAAGAACACACATCAAGTGACGCTAGTGAATCCATATGTGGTTTGTGGAAAGAACACACATGCAATGACACTGGATGTGGTTTGTGAAAAGAACACACATGAAATCACACTAGTGGATCCATATGTTGTTCGTGGAAAGAACAGACATGCAATGGCTCTAGCTGTGGTTAATGAGAAGAACACACATGCAATGACACTGGTTGATACATATGTTGTTTCTGGAAAGAACAGACATGCAATGGATCTAGCTGTGGTTAATGAAAAGAACAAAAATGCAGTGACACTGGTGGATCCATATGTGGTTTGTAGAAAGAACACACATGCAATGGACTGGGTGTGGTTCATGAAAAGAACACACATCCAGTGACACTGGTGGTTCCATATGTTGTTTGGGGAAAGAATAGACATGCAATGGCTCTAGTTATGGTTAATGAAAAGAACACACATGCAATGACTCTGATGGATCCATATGTGGTCTGTGAAAACAACACACATGCAATGAACTAGTTGTGGTTCATGAAAAGAACACACATCCAGTGAAACTGGTGGATCCTTATGTGGTATGTGAGAAGAACACAGATGAAATGACACTGGTGGATCCATATGTGGTTTGTGGAAAGAACAGACATGCAATGACACTGGCTGTGGTTTGTGAAAAGAACACACATGCAATCAGACTGGTGGATTCATATGTGGTTTGTGGAAATAACAGACATGCAATGACACTGGCTATGGTTTGTGAAAAGAACACACATGCAATCACACTTGTGGATTCATATGTGGTTTGTGGAAACAACATACATGCAATGACACTGGTTGTGGTTTCTGAAAAGAACACACATGCAATCACACTAGTGGATCCATATCTTGTTTGTGGAAAGAATAGACATGCAATGAACTAGGTGTGGTTCATGAAAAGAACATACATCTAGTGACACTGGTGGATCCTTATGTGATCTATGACAAGAACCCACATGCAATGACACTGGTGGATCCATATGTGGTTTGTGGAAAGAACGGACATGCAATGACTGTGGGTGTTGTTCGTGAGAAGAACACACATCAAGTGACACTAGTGGATCCATATGTGGTTTGTGGAAAGAACACAAATGCAATGACACTGGCTATGGTTTGGGAAAAGAACACACATGCAATAACACTGGTGGATCCATATGTTGTTTGTGGAAAGAACAGACATGCAATGGCTCTAGCTGTGGTTAATGAGAAGAACACACATGCAATGACATTGGTGGATCTATATGTGGTTTGTGGAAAGAACACCCATGCAATGGCTCTGGCTGTAGTTTGTGAAAAGAACACACATGCAATCACACTGGTGGATCCATATGTTGTTTGTGGAAAGAACATACATGCAATGACTCTAGCTGTGGTTAATGAAAAGAACACACATGCAATCACACTGGTGGATACATATGTGGTTTGTGAAAAGAACACACATGCAATGACACTGGCTGTGGTTTGTGAAAAGAACACACACGCGGTCACACTTGTGGATCCATATGTGGTCTGTGGAAAGAACAGACATGCAATGAACTGGGTGTGGTTCATGAAAAGAACACACATCTAGTGACACTGGTAGATCCATATGTGGTCTGTGAGAAGAACACACATGCAATGACACTGGTGGATCCATATGTGGTTTGTGGAAAGAACACACATGCAATGGCTCTGGCTGAGGTTTGTGAAAAGAACACACATGCAATCACACTGGTGGATCCATATGTTGTTTTTGGAAAGAACAGACATGCAACGACTCTAGCTGTGGTTAATGAAAAGAGCACACATGCAATCACACTAGTGGATACATATCTGGTTTGTGAAAAGAACACACATGCAATGACACTAGCTGTGGTTTGTGAAAAGAACACACATGCGATCACACTGGTGGATCCATGTGTGGTCTGTGGAAAGAACAGACATGCAATGAACTGGGTGTGGTTCATGAAAAGAACACACATCCAGTGAAACTGGTGGATCCATATGTGGTCTGTGAGAAGAACACACATGCAATGACACTGGTGGATCCATATGTGGTTTGTGGAAAGAACAGATATACAATGACACTGGCTGTGGTTTGTGAAAATAACACACATGCAATCACACTGGTGGATCCAATGTGGTTTGTGGAAAGAACAGACATGCAATGACACTGGTTGTGGTTTGTGAAAACAATACACATGCAATCACACTGATGGATCCATATGTTGTTTGTGGAAAGAACATACATGCAATGAACTAGGTGGGGTTCATGAAAAGAACACACATCCAGTGACACTGGTGGATCCTTATGTGGTCTGTGAGAAGAACACACATGCAATGACACTGGTGGATCCATATGTGGTTTGTGGAAAGAACAAACATGCAATGACTTTGGCTATGGTTTGTGAGAAGAAAACACATCAAGTGACATTGGTGGATCCATATGTGGTTTGTGGAAAGAACACACATGCAATGACACTGGCTGTGGTTTGTGAAAAGTACACACATGCAATCACACTAGTGGGTCCATATGTTTTTTGTGGAAAGAACAAACATGCAATGGCTCTAGCTATGGTTAATGAGAAGAAGACACACGCAATGACACTGGTGGATCCATATGTGGTTTGTGGAAGGAACACACATGCAATGGCTCTAGCTATGGTTTGTGAAAAGAACACACATGCAATGACACTGGTGGATCCATATATTGTTTGTGGAAAGAACTGACATGCAATGACTCTAGTTGTGGTTCATGAACATAACACACATGCAATGACACAAGTGGATCCATATGTGGTTTGTGGAAAGAACACACATGCAATGACACTGGCTATGGTTTGTGAAAAGAACACACATGCAATCACACTAGTGGATCCATGTGTTGTTTGTGGAAAGAACAGACATGCAACGACTCTAGCTATGGTTAATGAAAAGAACACACATGCAATGATACTGGTGGATACATATGTGCTTTGTGGAAAGAACACACATGCAATGACACTGGCTATGGTTTGTGAAAAGAACACACATGCAATCACACTAGTGGATCCATATGTTGTTTGTGCAAAGAACAGTCATGCAATGAACTAGGTGTGGTTCATGAAAAGAACCCACATCCCGTGTCACTAGTGGATCCTTATGTGGTCGGTGAGAAGAACACACATGCAATGACACTGGTGGATCCATATGTGGTTTGTGGAAAGAACAGACATGCAATGACCCTGGCTGTGGTTTCTGAGAAGAACACACATCAAGTGACACTGGTGGATCCTTATGTGGTTTGTGGAAAGAACACAAATGCAATGACACTGGCTGTGGTTTGTGAAAAGAACACACATGCAATGACACTGGTGGATCCATATGTGGTTTGTGGAAAGAACACACATGCAATGACTCTGGCTATGGTTTGTGAAAAGAACACAGATGCAATCACACTGGTGGATCCATATGTTGTTTGTGGTAAGAACATACATGCAATGACTCTAGTTGTGGTTAATGAAAAGAACACACATACAAGCACACTGGTGGATACATATGTGGTTTGTGAAAAGAACACACATGCGATGACACTGGTTGTGGTTTGTGGAAAGAACACACATGCGATCACACTGGTGGATCCATATGTGGTCTGTGGAAAGAACAGACATGCAATGAACTGGGTGTGGTGCAAGAAAAGAACACACATCTAGTGACACTAGTGTATCCATATGTGGTCTGCGAGAAGAACACACATGCAATGACACTAGTGGATCCATATGTGGTTTGTGGAAAGAACACGCATGCAATCACACTGGTGGATCCATAAGTGGTTTGTGGAAAGAACAAACATGCAATGGCACTGGCTGTGGTTTCTGAAAAGAACACACATGCAATCACACTAGTGGATCCATATGTTGTTTGTTGGACTCATCTAGTACTCAGGTGATAGTGTGGGGTTTTCTAGATGGGAAAGTCTTACTTTGTGGTGTGCTGTTATAGCCCTACCAACGATTAGAGTGTCCAACCGGAGAGTAGTTCAGCGTAGTATCACAAAGAAGAATATATTTATATGAGAGTGTTCACTAGTGAAAGTATGATCCCTAGGCCTTGTTTCTAAGCATTGAAACATCGTTTGCAATTAGATCGGTTACATGTTTGTTTGCTTCCATCTTTATTTCAGTTTGCCTTTAGTCTCTTCCACGCCATCAAGCTATTTTCTATCACCGTTACCACTTATAATTATCCATACCACTTGTATGTCACTATCTCTTCGCCGAACTAGTGCACCTATACACCTGACAAGTGTATTGGGTGTGTTGGGGACACAAGAGACTTCTTGTATCTTGATTGCAGGGTTGCTTGAGAGGGAATAATAATTATATGCATGAGTCTCATGATAAGAATGTTTTATGTGATAGTTATATTGTTAATTTTATTCATGATCCTACTGAAAGTTATAATGAGAGAGGGAAACATGGTTTTATGCATCTTAATAATATAAATTTTCCCCTCTTTATGTTAAAAGTCTTGAAGTTGCACTTGTGTTGCTTTACTATGCTTGTTTCTTTGTGCTTTCATGACTTGTTTCTTTACAAGATTCCTATACATAGGAAGTGGGTTAGACTTAAATGTGTTTTGAATTTGCTTCTTGATGCTCTCTTTTACGTCAATTCATATTTCCTATGTGAGCATCTTCTCAAACTATCATGCCTAACTTAAAGGCGTTAAAGAAAAGTACTTATTGGGAGATAACCCAAAAGTTTTAGATGAGTCTTAAAAGTTATTACCTCTTTAATAACCGCTCTTATCCTTTTTAGTTTCTTTTTGTGCCAAGAGTAACCTCTAATGAGAGAGAAGTAATGATTGGGAAAGTTGCTGTCCCGAAACAGATTTTTGTGTTTTACCATTAAAATTCGTGTAAAATCTCTGAACATCTTGTTGAGGCGTGAATTTTTTTGCTTCTGCCCCAGGTTGTTATCTAATTTTCGTTAGTTCAAAACTTTTTGATTTGAGCAACATAAGGTCTTCGAAAAAATTCGTCTTTACCTACTTGTCTGTTTTGACAGATTTCTGCCATTATCTCCATTTGCTTCTTGTTGGTTCCTCTTTGAGTTCTTTTGGGGAATTGAGCTTTTCGAGGGAAGTGCTACAGTAGCTAGTGTTCTAATGGAAGTTTATTTGGTGTTAGAACTGAACCTTAAGACTTATTTATCTTGAGTGCACTAATGTTGCTAATGAGATTGTGTGAAGTTTTGTATGAAGGAAAATTTTCAGGTGTATGGAAGGAATGAGTAATGAGATGAAGGATGGACTAAAGCTCAATCTTGGGGATGCCACGTGTGTCACCCCAAGTAATATCCCATAAGTAAAAGCGTCAAAGCTTGGGGATGCCCAAGGCATCCCCTTCTTCATCAATAAAAATCCCAGGTTTCTTCCAAACGCTTCATTTTTATTGTTTCATGCACAGTTGTGTTGTTCTTGGAGCGTCTTCTTTTTCGTTTTCTTTTTGGTTTTTCGTTTGCTTGGTTTTCTTAGTTTGCTGAATAAATTGGTTGGACACCCTCTTTCATGCATTGGTATTCAAATAGTTTGGTTTGGATTGGAAAAGAATAGGAAAAGTTTATGCTTAAGTGGTAAAGGAGCTTGTTTTTGACTGTGGCCTATGCTTTGTCATGCCATGCTTGATATTGTTTTGGCTTTATGCTTAGTATTCTTTGCTGTAGCATGACTTGTTATAAACAATTGAGATTGCTTAATGTGCCTTGGAAGGATTATGCGTTGTTTTAGCATATTAAAGCATAGTATTGTGGTATTCTCCTTCGATGCTTTACTTGGGTTGACTTGGCACATGCTCACACTATGTTATGACTATCCAAAGTCACCATAGCCTTTATGATCCTTTAGTTTTCAACTTGTAGTATCACTTTATGCTTTGATCAATGATGTTTTGTCGCTCTCCATGATTATGGCCATTATTGCTCTCTTAGTTTGTCGCTCCCAGTCTTTTGCTAGCCTCCACAACCAAGTATGAGTTCCACTCATGCATCCAACTCCCTAAGCCAATTTATTAAAAAGAGTCCACCATACCTACCTACTAGCTTATGCTATTCCAAGTATATTCATGCTTTTGTTTACCTTCCAAATTAAACTTGTGATGAGAAAACTAGTGATTAAAGCTCTCACGAACTTGATGGCACACTTTACTTTATTGCCTCTAATAAACTTGAACCATTGGGTCCTTCTTTGTTGCGTGTATGCTTGCACTTTATAAGTTGAAATTAGCAGAACCAAGTTTCATGGGGAATGCTTTCAACATTGCACTTGTACTTTGTACCCCGTTGATATCATGTTCTTTTGCTTACGGATCCCGGCGGTGTGAAATAAAAGTGGAACTTGTAAGATCATGGAGTTTGTATGTGTGTTAGAGAAACGCCTGGGCCGCTAGCCTAAGCCATGCCTAATCATGGTGGAAACTTGCAGCATCACCATAATGAGCACTCTATGGAGCATCTTCAATAAAAACCTATGCAAATAGGAAATAAAAAGATTATTGAGATGCTCATTGTCTGCTTGCCTTGTCATTTTGATTATGGGAAAGCTCCCGTATCATGTGCAAGGGGTACCCCCGTTGGCGGTTCTTAATGATACACATGTACTTACAATGACAAGAGCTTACTCGTGACTGAAGTTGAGTAGCATGAGGATCGGTCTTCGTAAGTAAGGGGCATGAGATTTCGGTTTATAAATTGTCAAGCATATCCTCTTAGTTGTGTCACTTTAACCTTAATCACCTTAAGATGCTTATGATAGGGGCAATGAGAGCTGAAAGCTACAAGTACCATAATTTTTGGAAGCTCTTTATGAGACTTGAATCCCTACTTCCTTCTATGAAGGCCTTTCTTCCACCATTACAGTGAGTCTCCACCTTCTACCTTTATGCACCTACTTTGAGAGCATAGTGGCTTTTCTTAGTTCTATGTGCATTGTCCCAAGGCTTGTTGATTGATGCATACCTTGATATTGCTTGTTTTAAACTATTTGTATCTAGTCACTCTTATAAACTTTGAAGGTGTCCTATGCATTTATGTTTGCTACTCTATGAGGGACAAGCTGGATACCACTATGCTATGTTTTCTTTATGTGAAACAAACAAACGTCTTGCAAAGCATTGTTATTCATGAATCTTTTGTTTGTGCCTTTTCATTTTGCATCATAGTTTCTTTGTCTTATTGCTAGAACCTTGTCTTTCATGTTATGATTGAAGTACTATGATCCCAGCTTTGAATGTTTTACAAATACTTTGATCAAGTCTTTGATGGTGCATGTCACCTCAAAAATTATTCTTTCTTTTTATCACTTACCTACTCGAGGACGAGCAGGAGTTAAGCTTGGGGATGTTGATACATTGCAAATGTATCTATAATTTTTGATGTTCCATGCTTGGTTTTATCTACTTTCTTGTGTTTCGTTCCAACTTTGGAGTACTTTTCATATGATTTCTTGGACTAACCTATTAACAAGAGCCACAGTGCCAGTTGCCTGTTTTCTGCTGTTTTTGGTTCTAGGAAAGTTAGAAAATCAATATTCTCGGAATTGGATGGGACAAAAGCCAAAGTTCCTATTTTACTCGAAGACTCACGGAGCCAAAAGCGGAGAAGGAGGAGGGCCAGGGCCTGGCCACACCATATGGTGGCGCGGGCTAGCCCTAGCTGCACCACCAGGTGGTGTGGGCCCCCTGGCACTCCACTGACCTTGCCTCTTCGCCTATAAGAAGCCTCCCGATGCATAAACCCTAAATCGTCAAGCCTCTAGCCACGAAAACTTCTGCAGCGCCGCCACCACCGAAAAGGAGATTCGGGGGACAGAAAGTCTCTGTTCCGGCACCCTGCCGGGATGGGGAAGTGCCCTCGGAGCCATCTCCATCACCATTGCTGATTCCCATGATGAGGAGGGAGTAGTTCCCTCTCGAGGCTGAGGGTTCTACCGGTAGCTATGTGTTCATCTCTCTCTATGCATGATCTTATTGAGATCATGAGCTTGTAATCTATAGATCTATTCTGCTACTCAAGTGCTTTAATGAATCTCTGCTCTCCCCTTTAGCAAACAAATTATCTGCCAGACCAGTAAAAAGGCCACCTGCCTGAGCATTCAACACCATTTTAGCCAAACAATCTCCAGCCATATTAAACAAGAAAGGAGATAAAGGATCTCCCTGTCTGACCCCTTTATGACTCCCAAAATAAGGACCCATCTCACCATTCACCTTTACATTCAAGGTTCCCATTGTAACAGCACTTCTTAGCCAAAACAACCAATCCTCACTGAAACCTTTTTGTTTGCAGCAGTGAAACAGGAAATTCCAATTAACTTTGTCGTATGCTTTTTCAAAATCCAACTTCATAACTACCCCCTGTTGTTTCTGTATTCTGGATTCTTTCAAGATTTCATGTAACAGAGTAACCCCATCTGATATATATCTCCCTTTGATGAAAGCTGTCTGACAGGTGTCTATCAACTTATTCATCACAGGTTCAACCCTAACAGTGAGAGCTTTTGTGAAGATTTTGAAAAGCACTTGCAGCAGACAAATAGGTCTGAATTTTTGAATTACATCAGCATCTTCACTTTTTGGTATCAAAGTAATCATACCATAGTTTATACTACTCAAATCAATTTTATGAGAATGAAAGTCCTCAAAAGCTTCCAAAATATCATCCCTGATAACATGCCGGCAAAGTTGAAAGAAGTCAACTAGCATCCCATCAGGACCAGCAGCTTTGTTCTTCTCCATCTGATTTACAACCCCTCTAATCTCCTCGTCTGTGAAAGGTCTACTCATTTCTTCTCTATCACAGTCATTCAACTTTTCCCAATTCTCCCAATTATCATCAGACAACCTGATAGCAAAACCATCAGCAGGTCAAAATAAGTTTTTATAGAAAGCAGTGGCATGATTCAAGAGATCATAGGTCCCTTTAATCTCACCATTATCACTTTGCAAGGAATATATCATTTTCTTCCTTCTGACACCATTAGCCACTCTGTGAAAGTAATCAGTGTTACTATCTCCTTTAAGCAGCCACGAATCTCTTGACCTCTATTGCCAGTATTGTTCCTCTTTCTCATATATTTCAAAGAGCTGCATATGTACCTGGGCTTTACGAATTTCTTGTGTTTTATTCAGCAAAATCTTCTCCTCAATGTCCTCTAATTCCTATAGTTCATCAGTTAACTGTTTTCTCATTCTCTTCTCCTGCCCCCTGATGTGAGCACCCCAGCCTTTGAGATCACTTCTCACATTCTTTAATTTCTTCAGAATTCTATCCAGACTGTTTCTGCATCTAACAGGCCTATTCCAGATTTTTTCAATTCTCTGTATATATTCAGGATTGGTCAACCAACTTTTCTCAAACCTGAAGTCTTTTTTCCCTGCAATCTTCCCTTCTGTAGTATCAAAAACCAGAGGACTATGATCAGATACTTCTCTAGTTAGTTTATGCACAGTAACTAAAGGAAAAATAGCTTCCCACTTCTTGCAAATGAGAATCCTGTCCAATTTCTCCAGAGTAGGAATTTTCTGATTGTTGGACCAGGTAAATTGTCCGCCTGACATCTGGATCTCCCTTAGCCCATAAGTATTAATGATGTTATTGAAAACCTGGCTCCATGTGCCTAGGACATGGTCCCTGTTTTTCTCAAAGGAAAATCTCATGATATTAAAATCTCCTCCCAAAAGCAAAGGGAGAGATTGGTCCCTAAAAATGTCAGCCAATTCAACTAGAAAAGCCTCCTTGTGTTCTTCCTGTGCTGCACCATAAACTATCACCAAGTGCCAATAAATTTGCAATTTTATATCATGTACTTTCATCTTGACATGAAATTTCCCAACTGATGATCCACAATTTTCCAATCTAGAGGATCTTAGGCCCCCCAGAATACCTCCAGATTTTCCAGCAGATGGCAACCAACTCCAAGAAAATTGATTCATAGGATCAATTCTCCTGAAAAACTCACCAGAAAAATCTTTCTTCATAGTTTCCTGCAACCCTACAAAGTCCAAATGTTCCTGTTGCATCAAATTTACCAGGTAAGAACTCATTCTTTTCTTGCCAACCCCCCTACAGTTTAAGATACCACCTATCATAGTACTGTTTTCCTTTCTCTTGTTCCAGTTACAACTCCACTCATAGGGAAGTAGTTGCTAACCTTCACAGCAGCAGCTTTTAACTTACATTGGCTACCTCCACCCGAGCCACACACCTTCTTTCTTCTTCTTCTTCTTCTTCTTCTCCTGGATATCACTGGATTAAAGTCTCTTCTTCTTCATAATCACTCTTCCATTCCAAGAATTCAATCTGTTCTCCCTATTCTACAATTTCCTGTGTCTTCATATTTTTCTTTCTAGCTAAATTATGCCTAGCAATCTCAAGATCTTTCAAGGAACTAATAAACTCACAGGATAAAGAGGAAGATTCTACTCCCATTTGTAAAGCTCTATGCCTAATATCATCATCATCCAAGGCAGCAAAAGAATTATAAAAAGTTAGATTAGTACCTGATAAGTCTCTTGGTGAGTTTTGTCTCATTCTTCCTTCATTCATATTAGGACCCCCTCCCAGCTGAGAAAGTCTTTCACTTACCCTGGTTTGAGGAATTTGATGCACTGTATCTTCCTGAACAGCAACCTGTTCCATATGGTGGAAAGAACATACATGCAATGGCACTGGCTGTGGTTTGTGAAAAGAACACACATGCAATCACACTGGTGGATCCATATGTGGTTTGTGGAAACAACATACATGCAACGGCTCTAGCTGTGGTTAATGATAAGAACACACATGCAATGACACTGGTAGATCCATATGTGGTTTGTGAAAAGAACACACATGCAATGAACTGGGTATGGTTCATGAAAAGAACAAACATCTAGTGACACTGGATGATCCTAATGTGGTCTGTGAGAAGAGCACACATGCAATGACACTAGTGGAGCTAGGCTCGGCTGCACCGGTTTGGCCGCCAAAAGTTCTGTTTAGCCCAATTTTGTCTGTTTTTCCTCTCATGTTGTTCGTGTTTCATGTGTGTGTCGCCCAACTAATTTCAATCTTCCGCAACAATATTCACATACCGCGCTCATCGACACCGCGACACCGAACATCATCCCCAACACCGGTAACAAGTCATCAATACCGAAGGTATAACTTGTTACACCTTGTTAACCCTTCTTCCTTGTGTGTATCTATCCTATGAGAGAAACGCATCTTGTCTTTTCCTGAGCATTGTGCACTTGTCCTTGGAAAGTGAGAGTGTGAGAGCAAATACAAGAGTTAACATAGTAGTATAGAAAGGCAGAAAAAGAATCAAAAAAGGAGAAAAAGAAAAAGCAAAATAAAAATAGAAAGATACATAGTCTCCCAATACAAAGAGAGTCTCAAGCTTGTAAGCAAAGAGAGCAAAAGAGTGCGACTGAGGCAAGTGCACAAATCCGTTGCTTATTTCTCTTTTGGCGAACGAGTTGTGGTCTCTCCTTGCGTTGGCACGACACCGAGCGTAGTCTTCGTTAGGACCTTTTCTGCTCATTTTCATAGTCGTGCTAACCACATCCGTCCCCACGTTTGTGTATCCTAGTGTTTTGTAGATTGCCTCCTATTTGCTTTTGATCTTTTGGTTCTCTACCACGTTTGACAATAACCTTTTCTTTGGATCATTTCGTTTGGTTTTCCATAACCCTAACCTTCCACCCACAGCTTTTGAGAGTTTTAGCTTTCCTTCTTTAGTGTGAGTTTTCTTTGTGTTTTAACTCTGCAAGCTAATAGCCCTCACTTGTGGTTTCGAATTCGGTGCAATCCCCAAGGTGAGGTACAAGGCTAACACCACCATACTCCACGGGATTGTTCGTCTGCGGTCCAAAGTTGGCAGGCCAGCGCATGGCGGGACCTAAGTTGCCTGAAATCACCACGTTTCGAAAAGTTGGGCCGCCAACTACCGAGAGGGGCCATTTTGATGCAAACTCATCTCACCCCTACCAAATCCAAACATGCGATGAAACTGCCCCGTGAAGTAGATGGTTGGGACCCTCATGTCAGTAATATTTCCGTGACGCGAGCACCAACGCGACAACCACGTAGGCGAAACGAGATACTAAAGGAGCATCGTGCATTGACCAAATTCACAAATCCACCCCTCCCTCCTTTCGCATGAACCCTAGCACCGGCGGCGTCGAAATCCCTTCTCCAACCACAATGATCTCTTCGGGCATTTGACTTCCGGCGCCAAGTTGCTGCAACCTACTCGCTGCTAACGAGCTCTATTGCCGGATGGCGTGCCAACCGTTGCGACGATCTAGCCCGCCTCTACCGCCGACGAGCTGAGCAGCGCGGAGGATGGTAGATCCATTTGCCGAGGAAGAAGTAGTTCTGGCTAATTTCGGGTGAGCTACTCTTCTCTTTGCTATTCGCACTACCTATAACTGATAGCGGGCTATTGGAATTACAGAGATATATCGAACATAGAATTTTTTGCTAGCACGACGCTGACAAACAATTCTTATCTTTTCTCTCCAATTTTCTGTCAACTAGGATCTCCGCTGGACCCTACTACACGGTTATGGTCACCATCTGCGGCTACCTCATTAAATTAGCACATGGGAAGAGCACGTGGAAAGAGCCTCAGAATCTGAAGATGGAAGTAGCACCTATGCAGTTATGCACTATCCCTGGTTTGGTTGCTGCTGTGCGTGAACTTGCTGAAATGAGGTCGGAGCAGACTGCACGGTTCAGCCTCCTTGATGAACGAGGCTTCAAGGTTCCTATAGCGTGTGATAGTTAGCTAATTGGGTTAATGAAACAGCATGTTTGGCTTCGCGTGGTTATGCTGGTGTGTAACATAATGGATGAGGAAGCTCCTGCTACTAGGAGTCGCCCAGCTATTATTGGACAGGGAGGTCTAACTTGAAACCTGCTGTTGTTGAGCAAAATGTGGTTCCTCGTCCGCAACATGCTTCTGTCAGGCAACCTCCTCATAGGAGTCCCCGTATTGCCATTGTGGAAAACTCTGCTCTAGAATCTGCTGGTACTAGTCGTCCCCTTCCCCGTGCCCGTGTTGCAGCGGCTGCTACTCACCCAATCCATGCCATTGTTGAGAAAACTAAGGCGTCCGGAGGCTGCCCCGCTGTTGTTGCCAAGACCGCTGCCTTGTGTGCTGCTCCTCCTCGAAACCGTCCTCGAGTTGTGCGAACCCGTGCTCTAGAATCTGCTGGTACTGGTCGTCCTCGTGTTGTTGTTGATCTAGATGTTGTTGACCCAATCCCTGCCCATGTTGAGCAAACTAAGGCTTCCGGAGGCTGCCCCATTGTTGTTGCAAAGACTGAACCATTCTCTCCTCCTCGAACCCGTGCTCGGGTTCAACGAGCTGCTGGTCTGAAGCCAGCTCATGGTCTAGACTCTGCTAGCACTCGAAACACTTCTGTTGTGGGAACTGCTCCTGATCGTCGAGGTGACATGGCAGCAGCTGATCCTATTGTGGTTGCCGTTAGAAGGGGCCATGCCTGTCCACCATGTAATGTATCTCCCGCTGCTAAGGGCCCTCGCCTTGCTCCTGGTCATGGTACTTCCACCGAGGTTGATCCAGCTAACGATGACGCTGGTGATGGCGGCGGTGGCATTGGGGCCGGGTCTGATGGTGTCGCTCCATCTCTCGAACCTCATGGAGGTTTCTATCCTGAAGAACCTGATGATGGCAAAGTAATCGTTCGTATCGGTGTCGCGGATTATACTGCAAAATTAGATGATGGCACAGAAAAATTCTATGACGGGTTTGACATAATCCTTGGCAGATACGACCCTAAAGTGGTAGAGTTATTTGACCTGATGGCATCATTACGTGTGAAGGTGCTGTGGGGGTCCTCCCAGGAAGCATGTTTGTTATATTATGGTTACAGGAGCAAAAAGGCTATCGAAGTGAAAGATACAAGGGATTTAGTCGTACTGTTTACAAGGAAACATTATAGAGGTGAATTTTACTTCCACTTGGTAGTGCTCACGGTTGAAGAGGAATTGGAACTCGACAATAGAGATGATGGACTTTTAGAACGCAGGGGTGACCTGATCCATGGCATCACTGGGGCTGGTGCGACTGAGGGTGGCTTCGAACAGAGGAGAGTCTTACAAAGGAGCGTCATAAAGAGGAGTAGGAAGAGCATCCCCAGAAAGGGCACCCCGAAGAAGAACGTCACCAAGGATACCACGCCAGAGAAGAGGACGCCCAAGAGTCGCACGACAAAAGGCACCACTCCGCAGAGTACACCCGTGAGATCCAGTCAAAATGCCACACCGAACGGTAGCAGCAAAAACGCTAAGAGGGCTAGCACGGTGGTGAACACTCCCAGGAGTGGTAGCAAAGAGGCGAAGATGGCCAGCACGGAGGCTACCACACCTAGTGGGAGCAGAAAAAACACTAATTTGGAGCGGAACACGCCACTGTTAGGGAATTATGCCAGCATGAAGGAGAACACGCCCAATAGTAGCAGCAAAAGGGCTAATTTGGAGCGGAACACGCCGCTGAGGTCAGGCAATAATGCCAGCACGAAGGAGAACACGCCCAATAGTAGCAACAAAAGGGATAATTTGGAGCGGAACACGCCGCTGGGGTCAGGCAATAATGCCAGCATGAAGGAGAACACGCCCAATAGTAGCAGCAAAAGGGCTAATTCGAAGAAGAACATGTCGTAGAGGCCAGGCAATAATGCTAGCACCCTGGAGCCAACACCCGTGAGGGGAGGCAGTAAGGAGATCACACCCAAGAGCGGCAGCAAAAGGCCTAGTTCGATGGGGAATGGAACGCGGATGTCAAGCCCTACTGATACCATCAGGAAAGATTACATCAGGAAGGAGGATGTACACAGGAAGATCAAGAGGGTTCTGTACACTCAAGATGAAATTGATTCTGACTGCTGTTTGTCCACTAAAGTACCTGGGTTGCGTGCAAATGTAAGACCACCCCATGTGGTTGCAGCAGAACCAACCGAGTGTCTTGGAGAAAACAGAGTTGCCGGTGAGGTGGACTGGGGCAATGTTCCTGTCCATCTGGGTGGAGACGATGGTGCAGCCCCACCCATGGGAGTCAATATGATGTGTGCAGTACTAGGCATTAGAGACGATGGCGGAGATTCTGAATCAGATGAAGAAGCAAGCACTATAGAGGATCAAGAATCTAGTGATGATGAAATATACAAGGAACTTAAGATGAGGCAGGTATTCCAGTCGATGATTTGGGTGTTGAAGTAGAAGAAATGAAACATGACCACGAGTATCCTATAATTTCGGTCGGCACCGAGTTCAGGAGCATGCATGAGTTCAGGATGTCGTTCCGGCATTTTTGTATCAAGGGGGAGTTCGATGTTTATCGACTGAAGAACTCTGCCAAGAGGTATGAGGCCGTTTGCAAGTTAACGTGGATGAATGGACGGGTCGAGGTACATTGTCCATGGAGGATCACAGCAAGATCCTTACCTGCGTCGACTGCAATTAGGGTATTGGGGCAATGAATGCAGCAAACCATTAGAACTCTCTCTCTCTTTTCACTCTATAACTACAATTGATGTGCGATATCTTTCTGGCAACTGGTCGATTCTGCTTATCTTTTAAATGAATCTGTGTTGCAGGTGAACAGAATGGGCCCTCCACACATGTGTCCGACAGGCAGAAAACTGAAATCCTCAATGGCTGATACAGAGTGGGTGGCTATGCAATCTATGTCCATACTAAAGGATAACCCTAAGGAGACCGCAAAGAATATTCAGACTAGCCTCGGTTCTAAATACAACATTGTCCTTTCGTATTACACGGTTTGGAAAGGTAAAGAGAAAGCTCTGGGGGTCTTGCACGGGGATTGGACCAATAGCTTCAGGCTGCTGTACAACTTCAAGGCGGAGGTACAAGCTAGGTGTCCGGGGAGTGTTGTGGAGATTGACACCGAATCAGAAGGTGGTAAAATATATTTCAAAAGGTTTTTCATGGCGCTTAAACCTTGCATCGATGGATTCAAGGGCGGCTGTAGGCCGTATCTGAGTGTAGACAGCACTGTCCTAACTGGCAAATGGAAAGACTGCCTGCCATCTGCCACAGCACTTGATGGTCACAACTAGATGTTCCCAGTGGCATTCGGGCTGTTTGAAACAGAAACGGAGGAAAACTGGGTCTGGTTTATGAGGCAGCTCAGGAGATCAATAGGCCACATGGATCTATTGGCTATATCCACAGATGCATGCAAAGGGCTGACGAATGCAGTGAAGGAGGTGTTCCCGCGAGCTGAATGTAGAGAATGCCATGCCCATATGATGCTCAACTTGTACTCACACTATGCAGGTAGCGTATTTCGTTACATGTTTCCTGCTGCTAGAGTTTACAAACCTAGTAGCATCGATTATTTCATGAGCAAGATTTTTGCCGAAGCCCCGGAACTTCCAGAGTACTTAGCCATCCATCATTCGCAGCTATGGAAGAGGAGTCAATTCAACCCTGACATCAAAGTTGATTACATAAACAACAACCTTGCAGAATGCCTGAATAACTGGGTGAAGGACATAAAAGTGCGTCATGTTCATATCTTGATGGACAGCATACGTGGTATGATCATGAAGCTGTTAAATATAAGGAGAGAGATCGGTAGGAGACTTAGAGGACATATGCTACCGCCAGTTGTACAGCAACTGCACAAGAGAAGCCGAGGACTTGCTCATCTTAAGGTTCTACCGTCAACTAGCAGAAGCTGTGAGGTGGTCGATATGTCCAAGAGTGGCAAAAGGGATGTTGTGAACATCCAGCTGCGAGAATGCACCTGCTTAGAGTGGCAGCATACCAGGAAACCTTGCGACCACGCCTTGGCCTTCTTGGTGAAGAAAAGAACTCTACCACATTTGGATCAGTATTTGTCAGACTACTACTCTATGGAAAAGTTCAGAGCTGCGTACGCTGGATCCATCAAGCCATGTACATACCCATCTCAGTGGCCTCAAGTCCAACTGTCTTTCGAGCTTTGCCAGCCAGTTACAAAAAGGGGCAGAGGAAGACCCCAGGTGAACAGGTTTAAGAATTTTCTCGAGAAGAAGGGTTCGGCTTTCTGTACTACAAAGAAGGGCAAAAACAGATGCAAGACCTGCCATCTTATAGGCCATATAGCAGCTGGATGTCCCCTTAATGCTCCCAAACCTAGGTATGAGATGGTACATTCACACACAAAAGTGTTTATAGTCTATAGATATAAGGTAGTAATCCATGTACTGTTCTTTTTACAGGAAGCGCAA
The DNA here is from genome assembly GCA_910589775.1 of Avena eriantha. Lineage (NCBI taxonomy): Eukaryota > Viridiplantae > Streptophyta > Magnoliopsida > Poales > Poaceae > Avena > Avena eriantha. The sequence goes on from OU342744.1 coordinate 369,785,431, forward strand.
GGTAAGAAACAAGACAACCGACTCACTGATTTTGCCGCGAGAAGAAAACCAAAACGAGTGGAGTGATGATGCCGGACAAGATTTTGGTGCTGATTGGCTTGACTTCCATCGGCCCGGAGATGCAGGGTACGTGAATGTAAGAAAATTGGCACCCAGGAAGAGGAAGAAGGCAGGAGATGAAGAAGCCAGTGGACGTGAAGGAAAGAGGAAGAAAATTGGCACCCAAGCAGAGAAAGAGGGCTAGAAATGTAGCAACCTAATGTTGTATTGAACTTGAACCTATATATGTAGTTCGGTTAAACTCTAGAGCTGTGTGCGTGGAACTTGTCGGGCGAAACAATCTGCCTCTCATACTCGGACTAAAATGTATCGTGACTTTAGGATTTGATATGGCCGAGGCCACTAGTTGAATCCAAAACTGTGATTGTGCCACTACTATCTGAACAATCGCGATAGCTGAGCGGTTAAATACTCTCCAAAATCGATGGGTGTTAGTTGCACATACATGATTTATTTATAGGCGCTTAATAAATCGCTATTGCTGGCATTACACTTATGATAAGTTTCTGGGCTAGAAAACAATTTCTTAAGCTGGCCACTACACTCCACGAAGCAGCAACTTATTTCAGCTACTGGACAACGACATGGCAACATAAACTGCAAATGCAACATATAATGCCCAGATAATGAGGAAATTGTGTCCACTATCTGGCCTAATCTTGAGCCCGTCTGTCTCACCACCTCCCTGCCCCTGCCTCCCCTGCACCTGGCGAAGCTCCCGGATCTCTCGCTCCATCGCATGAATCTCCTCTTTCTTGTCCCACACAGCATCACGCAGATCCTGAACAAGCTCTCTGTGAAAACCTGTCAGTGGCTTTTCGATCCACACAAACTTGTCATAGCCAGTCCCCCTCCCTTCCTCCATAGTAGATCGAAGGAAACAAAAAAAATTACATTACGCTTTCCGGATCCGGGTTACCATTGTACCTACAGTAGGAACTTACCGCTCTGATGCTGTAGTTGTTGAATTTTCCTGCAGTATTTTCGTCAGTCCACGAAATCCATCTCGGCATCTTCTCACCACACAAACACAGCATATGGGGGTAGTAATCGTAGGGCACCCTCCGGTACCTGACGGGGGCACCCGCCTGACGGCGTTGAGCCGACCCTGATTCTGCCCAAGACGAACTGCACGAGGTGCGAGCCATGAGCGAGGGGAGTGAGGGCAGAGGAAAGAAGAGCCTTTGGATGTCACCTTCGTCATTGTCGATTCCGATGTGGAGGGCGACGGGGACGAAGCTGTGCAGAATGCCATTGTTGCCTCCTTGGCGAAGGGCAACCCACGGGCAGGAGTGGATGTCACCGGGAAGGGCACGACGGTGTCACCAATCGAGGTGTACTCCGATGACGGCTGTGTGATGTGGGGTTAGATGTTGTTTAGGATGGTTGCAATTTCGGTTGTGTTTAATGCGAGTACAATTATTGTAATGTGTTTGTCGAGCTATATTAAGAAATATGTGCAATAGCAGCCGGTGAGTGCTTCCACTTTAGAAATTGTGTCTGTGCCATTTGCATGTTGCATTATCAACGTAGATTACTTGTAAACAATCCAACAAAAATCATCAGATTACAACCATGGGACAGGAGTGGCAGGATGGAAGAGAAGTTGGTACAGTGGCTTCGAGGGGAAGGACACTGGCAGGTGGGCCCTCGGAACATGTGACACTGACATGCGGGAGCGGGAGCACACGGTATTGCCGGTCTGTCCAGAGCAAGCGGACTTTGCAACGTGACAACAACAAGCTGATTGGACCAATATAATAACTCGTCGAAGTATTAAGGAGTACTGAAAACTACAACTGGGTACATTCGCACAACACGTATGCTCTAAGCACGTGAGAAGCATCGCTTAAGTCTAACAGTAACGACAACACAAGTACTACATTTGTCTGTCGGTCTTCTCGATACAAATGTAGAAATGCATCTGCCTGTTCGGTCCAGCACCGACAAGGTACTGAGATGGCACGCATAGGATCGACCTTAGGTCCACATACTCCACCTCCCGCGGCGTCGGGCAGATCGGCGCCTCGGCTAGCAAAAGAATGCTATCCGACGATGGCGGCTGGGCGTTCGCCCACATGCGCACCGTGTATATGGGCCAGGCACACGAGACCGACCTAACGCATACGGCACCCACGACGGTGGGCCCGGCTCTGGTTCCCGGAACACTGGCGGTGATGGTCAGGACGAAAACAGAGCCGTCCCCCCTGGAAAATTAGCAGGCGGCGTGCCGAGTTAGTGAACGGCACCTGCTCTTGGAGAAGTTGGGCTTTCCCGTACGAGATCCTAATCACTTCGATCAAGTGCACATCTGCAAGGTGGACGACGAGCTCTGCCGGCGGGCCGGTGTAGTTGCTGCCCGGCTCCATGCAGGTGCACGCGCCATGCGGGCACGCGAGCTCGTGGAGCAGGAGCTCGCGGTAGGAGTAACGACGAAAGCATCCTGGGTGCAAGCACATGAGCGGGAACGCCGCTGCGAAGTTGCGCGCGAGGATCTCCAGATTCTTGGGCTCCCACATCTGCCACAACTGAAGTTCGTCAAGAAATCGGAGAAAAGATCAGCAGATAGATTGGCGAATAGCAGGAATGTGTAGGATAAGTTCAAAAGCTTGTAAAATGATTTCTTACCATGAAGGTAGCGACCGGAGAATTGGCGGATGTCATCGGCTTGCGGCTATGGCAGGATGGAAGTGAAGTGGGGAAAGTGGCTTCGAGGGGAAGGAAGAGATGTAACGGGGACGTGACACTGGGATATGGCCCACTGAACTCGTGAGTCGTAACACTCGCAACATGCCAGTTTGTCCAGAGCAAGCATGGCCAATCAGGCCGCAGAACAGCCTACTCGAGGATCGCTCTTGCGAAGACCATCCCAATCGTCCAAGCGCCCCAATCGAACGGTATGTAACAATCGTCAAGCAGAACAACTGTGTTATGGCGTGCCTTCTAGAAGACTCGGTCTAACGGTGGATCCATTGGGGGGCAGTGCTAGTTTTAGTATAAGAACAAGCATGAAATGACTCAAATGGATCCATGTGTGGTTTTAGTATAAGAACACACATGCAATGACTCTAGTGGTTGATCCATGTGTGGTTTGTGGAAAGAACACACATGCAATGACTCTGGTTGATCCATATGTGGTTTGTGGAAAGAACACACATGCAATAACCACTGGTGGATCCATGTGTGGTTTGTGGAAAAGAACACACATGCAATGACTGTAATGGATCCATAAGTGGTTTGTGGAAAAGAACCCACATGCAATGACCACTGGTTGATCCATATGTGGTTTGTGGCAAGAACACACATGCAATGACTCTAGTATTGGTTTTAGTATAAGAACACGCATGCAATGACTCTAGTGGTTGATCCATGTGTGGTTTGTGGAAAGAACACACATGCAAAGACAGTGGTGCATCCATGTGTGGTTTGTGGATAGAACACACATGCCATGACTCTAGTGCTAGTTTTAGTATAAGAACACACATGCAATGACTCTAGTGGGTCCACATGTGGTTTGTGAAAAGAACACACATGCAATGACCACTGGTTGATCCATAAGTCGTTTGTGGAAAATAACACACATGCAATGACTCTAGTGCTGGTTTGTGGTTTTAGTATAAGAACACACATGCAATGACTCTAGTGGTTGATCCATGTGTGGTTTGTGGAAAGAACACACATGCAATGACTCTGGTTGATCCCTATGTGGTTTGTGGAAAGAACACACATGCAATGACTCTAGTGGTGGATCCATGTGTGGTTTGTGGAAAAGGACACACACATGGAATGACTCTAGTGTTCGTTTTAGTATAAGAACACACATGCAATGACTCTAGTGGTGGATCCATGTGTGGTTTGTGGAAAAGAACACACACATGCAATGACTCTAGTGGTCGATCCATGTGTGGTTTGTGGAAATAACACACATGCAATGACTCTAGTGGTTGATCCATGTGTGGTTTGTGGAAAGAACACACATGCAATGACTCTAGTGCTAGTTTTAGTATAATAATACACATGCAATGACTCTAGTGGGTCCACATGTCGTTTGTGAAAAGAACACACATGCAATGACCACTGGTTGATCCCTAAGTTGTTTATGGAAAAGAACACACATGCAATGAGTCTAGTGGATCCATGTGTGGTTTCTGGAAAAGAACACACATGCAATGACTCTAGTGCTGGTTTGTGGTTTTAGTATAAGAACACACATGCAATGACTCTAGTGGTGGATCCATGTGTGGTTTGTGGAAAAGAACACACACATGCAATGACTCTAGTGGTTGATCCATGTGTGGTTTGTGGAAATAACACACATGCAATGACTCTAGTGGTTGATCCATGTGTGGTTTTGTGGAAATAACACACATGCAATGACTGTAATGGATCCATAAGTGGTTTATGGAAAATAACACACATGCAATTACCACTGGTTGATCCATGTGTGGTTTGTGGAAAGAATACACATGCAATGACTCTAGTGTTGGTTTTAGTATAAGAACACACATGCAATGACTCTAGTGGTGGATCCATGTGTGGTTTGTGGAAAATAACACACACATGCAGTGACTCTAGTGCTCGATCCATGTGTTGTTTGTGGAAATAACACACATGCAATGACTCTAGTGGTTGATCCATGTGTGGCTTCTGGAATAACACTCATGTAATGACTGTAATGGATCCATAAGTGGTTTATTGAAAAGAACCCACATGCAATAACCAATGGTTGATCCATGTGTGGTTTGTGGAAAGAACACACATGCAATGACCACTGGTGGATCCATGTGTGGTTTGTGAAAAAGAACAGACATACAATGACCACTGGTGGATCCATGTGTGGTTTGTGGAAAAGAACACACATGCAATGACCACTGGTTGATCCATGTGTGGTTTGTGGAAAGAACACACATGCAATGACTCTAGTGCTAGTTTTAGTATAATAATACACATGCAATGACTCTAGTGGGTCCACATGTCGTTTGTGAAAAGAACACACATGCAATGACCACTGGTTGATCCATAAGTTGTTTATGGAAAAGAACACACATGCAATGAGTCTAGTGGATCCATGTGTGGTTTGTGGAAAAGAACACACATGCAATGACTCTAGTGCTGGTTTGTGGTTTTAGTATAAGAACACACATGCAATGACTCTAGTGGTGGATCCATGTGTGGTTTGTGGAAAAGAACACACACATGCAATGACTCTAGTGGTTGATCCATGTGTGGTTTGTGGAAATAACACACATGCAATGACTCTAGTGGTTGATCCATGTGTGGTTTTGTGTAAATAACACACATGCAATGACTGTAATGGATCCATAAGTGGTTTATTGAAAAGAACACACATGCAATTACCACTGGTTGATCCATGTGTGGTTTGTGGAAAGAATACACATGCAATGACTCTAGTGTTGGTTTTAGTATAAGAACACACATGCAATGACTCTAGTGGTGTATCCATGTGTGGTTTGTGGAAAATAACACACACATGCAGTGACTCTAGTGCTCGATCCATGTGTTGTTTGTGGAAATAACACAAATGCAATGACTCTAGTGGTTGATCCATGTGTGGCTTCTGGAACAACACTCATGTAATGACTGTAATGGATCCATAAGTGGTTTATTGAAAAGAACCCACATGCAATGACCAATGGTTGATCCATGTGTGGTTTGTGGAAAGAACACACATACAATGACTCTAGTGGTGGATCCATGTGTGGTTTGTCGAAAAGAACACACACATGCAATGACTCTAGTGGTTAATCCATATGTGGTTTGTGGAAATAACACACATGCAATGACTCTAGTGTTGGTTTTAATATAAGAACACAATGCAATGACTCTAGTGGTGGATCCATGTGTGGTTTGTGGAAAAGAACACACACATGCAAAGACTCTAGTGGTCGATCCATGTGTGGTTTGTGGAAATAACACACATGCAATGACTCTAGTGGTTGATCCATGTGTGGTTTGTGGAAATAACACACATGAAATGATAGTGGTGGATCCATGTGTGGTTTGTGGATAGAATACACATGCAATGACTCTAGTGCTAGTTTTAGTATAATAACACACATGCAATGACTCTAGAGTTGGTTTGTGGAAAGAACACACATGCAATGACTCTAGTGGTGGATCCATGTGTGGTTTGTGGAAAAGAACACACACATGCAGTGACTCTAGTGGTTGATCCATGTGTGGTTTGTGGAAATAACACACATGCAATGACTCTAGTGTTGGTTTTAGTATAAGAACACATATGCAATGACTCTAGTGGTTGATCCATAAGTGGTTTGTGGAAAATAACACACAAATACAATGACTCTTGTGGTTGATCCATATGTGGTTTGTGGAAAGAACACACATTCAGTGATTCTAGTGGTTGATCCATGTGTGGTTTGTGGAAATAACACACATGCAATGACTCTAGTGTTGGTTTTAGTATAAGAACACATATGCAATGACTCTAGTGGTTGATCCATAAGTGGTTTGTGGAAAATAACACACAAATACAATGACTCTTGTGGTTGATCCATATGTGGTTTGTGGAAAGAACACACATTCAGTGATTCTAGTGGTTGATCCATGTGTGGTTTGTGGAAAGAACACACATGTAATGATTGTAATGGATCCATAAGTGGTTTATGGAAAAGAACCCACATGCAAGGACCAGTGGTTGATCCATGTGTGGTTTGTGGAAAGAACACACATGCAATGACTCTAGTGGTTGATCCATGTGTGGTTTGTGGAAAGAACACACATGCAATGATAGTGGTGGATCCATGTATGGTTTGTGGATAGAACACACATGCAATGACTCTAGTGCTAGTTTTAGTATAAGAACACACATGCAATGACTCTAGTGTTGGTTTGTGGAAAGAACACACATGCAATGACTCTAGTGGTGGATCCATGTGTGGTTTGTGGAAAAGAACACACACATGCAATGACTCTAGTGGTCAATCCATGTGTGGTTTGTGGAAATAACACACATGCAATGACTCTAGTGGTTGATCCATGTGTTGTTTGTGTAAATAACACACATGCAATGACTGTAATGGATCCATAAGTGGTTAATGCAAAAGAACACACATGCAATGACCACTATCTGATCCATGTGTGGTTTGTGGAAAGAACACACATGCAATGACTCTACTATTAGTTTTAGTATAAGAACACACATGCAATGACTCTAGTGGTTGATCCATAAGTGGTTTGTGGAAAAGAACACACAAATGCAATGACTCTTGTGGTCGATCCATATGTGGTTTGTGGAAAGAACACACATTCAGTGACTCTAGTGGTTTATCCAAGTGTGGTTTGTGGAACGAACACACATGCAATGACTGTAATGGATCCATAAGTGGTTTATGGAAAAGAACCCACATGCAATGACCAGTGGTTGATCCATGTGTGGTTTGTGGAAAGAACATAAATGCAATGACTCTAGTGGTTGATCCATGTGTGGTTTGTAGAAAGAACACACAAATGCAATGACAGTGGTGGATCCATGTGTGGTTTGTGGATAGAACACACATGCAATGACTCTAGTGCTAGTTTTAGTATAAGAACACACATGCAATGACTCTAGTGGGTCCACATGTGGTTTGTGAAAAAACACACATGCAATGAACACTGGTTGATCCATAAGTTGTTTGTGGAAAAGAACACACATGCAATGAGACTAGTGGATCCATGTGTGGTTTGTGGAAAAGAACACATATGCAAAGACTCGACTGCTAGTTTCTGGTTTTAGTATAAGAACAAACATGCAATGACTCTAGTGGTTGATCCATGTGTGGTTTGTGGAAACAACACACATGCAATGACTCTGGTTGATCCATATGTGGTTTGTGGAAAGAACACACATGCAATGACTCTAGTGCTAGTTTTAGTATAAGAACACAAATGCAATGACTCTAGTGGGTCCACATGTGGTTTGTGGAAAGAACACACATGCAATGACTCTAGTGGTGGATCCATAAGTGGTTTGTGGAAAATAACACACACATGCAGTGACTGTAGTGCTTGATCCATATGTGGTTTGTGGAAAGAACACACATGCAATGACTCTAGTGGTTGATCCATGTGTGTTTTGTGGAAATAACACACATGCAATGACTGTAATGGATCTATAAGTGGTTTATGGAAAAGAACCCACATGCAATGACCACTGGTTGATCCATTTGTTGGTTTTAGTATAAGAACACACATGCAATTACTCTAGTGGTTGATCCATGTGTGGTTTGTGGAAAGAACACACATGCAATGACAGTGGTGGATCCATGAGTGGTTTGTGGATAGAACACACATGCAATGACCACTAGTGGATCCATGTGTGGTTTGTGGAAAATAACACACATGCAATGACCACTGGTTGATCCATGTGTGGTTTGTGGAAAGAACACACATGCAATGACTCTAGTGTTGTTTTAGTATTAGAACACACATGAAGTGACTCTAGTGGTGGATCCATGTGTGGTTTGTGGAAAAGAACACACACATGCAATGACTCTAGTGGTCGATCCATGTGTAGTTTGTGGAAATAACACACATGCAATGACCCTAGTGGTTGACCCATGTGTGGTTTGTGGAAATAACACACATGCAATGACTGTAATGGATCCGTAGGTGGTTTATGGAAAAGAACCCACATGGAATGACTAGTGGTTGATCCATGTGTGGTTTGTGGAAAGAACACACATGCAATGACTCTAGTGTTTGATCCATGTGTGGTTTGTGGAAAGAACACACATGCAATGACCACTGATGGATCCATGTGTGGTTTGTGGAAAATAACACACATGCAATGACTCTAGTGGTTGATCCATGTGTGGTTTGTGGAAAGAACACACATGCAATGACTGTAATGGATCCATAAGTGGTTTATGGAAAAGAACCCACATGCAATGACCTGTGGTTGATCCATGTGTGGTTTGTGGAAAGAACACACATGCAATGACTCTAGTGCTAGTTTTAGTATAAGAACACACATGCAATGAGTCTAGTGGGTCCACATGTGGTTTGTGAAAAGAACACACATGCAATGACCACTGGTTGATCCATAAGTTGTTTGTGGAAAAGAACACACATGCAATGAGTCTAGTGGATCCATGTGTGGTTTGTGGAAAAGAACACACATGCAATGACTCTAGTGCTGGTTTCTGGTTTTAGTATAAGAACAGACATGCAATGACTCTAGTGGTTGATCCATAAGTGGTTTGTGGAAAGAACACACATGCAATGACTCTGGTTGTTCCACATGTGGTTTGTGGAAAGAACACACATGCAATGACTCTAGTGGTGGATCCATAAGTGGTTTGTGGAAAAGAACACACATATGCAGTGACTGTAGTGGTTGATCCATATGTGGTTTGTGGAGACAACACACATGCAATGACTCTAGTGGTGGATCGATAAGTGGTTTGTGGAAATGAACACACACATGCAGTGACTGTAGTGGTTGATCCATATGTGGTTTGTGGAAAGAACACACGTGCAATGACTCTAGTGGTTGATCCATGTGTGGTTTGTGGAAATAACACACATGCAATGACTGGAATGGATCTATAAGTGGTTTATGGAAAAGAACCCACATGCAATGACCACTAGTTGATCCATTTGTTGGTTTTAGTATAAGAACACACATGCAATTACTCTAGTGGTTGAACCATGTGTGGTTTGTGAAAAGATCACACATGCAATGACAGTGGTGGATCCATGAGTGGTTTGTGGATAGAACACACATGCAATGACCACTGGTGGATCCATGTGTGGTTTGTGGAAAAGAACACACATGCAATGACCACTGGTTGATCCATGTGTGATTTGTGGAAAGAACACACATGCAATGACTCTAGTGTTGTTTTAGTATTAGAACACACACGCAATGACTCAAGTGGTTGATCCATGTGTGGTTTGTGGAAATAACACACATGCAATGACTGTAATGGATCTGTAAGTGGTTTATGGAAAAGAACCCACATGCAGTGACCAGTGGTTGATCCATGTGTGGTTTGTGGAAAGAACACACATGCAATGACTCTAGTGTTTGATCCATGTGTGGTTTGTGGAAAGAACACACATGCAATGGCAGTGGTGGATTCATGTGTGGTTTGTGGATAGAACACACATGCAAAGACTCTAGTGCTAGTTTTAGTATAAGAACACACATGCAATGACTCTAGAGTTGGTTTGTGGAAAGAACACACATGCAATGACTCTAGAGTTGGTTTGTGGAAAGAACACACATGCAATGACTCTAGTGGTGGATCCATGTGTGGTTTGTGGAAAAGAACACACACATGAATTGACTCTAGTGGTTGATCCATGTGTGGTTTGTGGAAATAACACACATGCAATGACTCTAGTGTTTGTTTTAGTATAAGAACACACATGCAATGACTCTAGTGGTTTATCCATAAGTGGTTTGTGGAAAAGAACACACAAATGCAATGACTCTTGTGGTTGATCCATATGTGGTTTGTGGAAAGAACACACATTCAATGACTCTAGTGGTTGATCCATATGTGGTTTGTGGAAAGAACACACATGCAATGACTGTAATGGATCCATAAGTGGTTTATGGAAAAGAACGCACATGCAATGACCAGTGGTTGATCCATGTGTGGTTTGTGGAAAGAACACACATGCAATGACTCTAGTGGTTGATCCATGTGTGGTTTGTGGAAATAACACACATGCAATGACTGTGGTGGATCCATGTGTGGTTTGTGGATAGAACACACATGCAATGACTCTAGTGCTAGTTTTAGAATAAGAACACACATGCAATGCCTCTAGTGTTGGTTTGTGGAAAGAACACACATGCAATGACTCTAGTGGTTGATCCATAAGTGGTTTGTGGAAAAGAACACATACATGCATTGACTCTAGTGGTTGATCCATATGTGGTTTGTGGAAAGAACACACATGCAATGACTCTAGTGGTTGAACCATGTGAGGTTTGTGGAAATAACACATATGCAATGACTGTAATGATCCATAAGTGGTTTATGGAAAAGAACCCACATGCAATGACTAGTGGTTGATCCATGTGTGGTTTGTGGAAAGAACACACATGCAATGACTCTAGTGGTTGATCCATGTGTGGTTTGTGGAAAGAACACACATGCAATGACAGTGGTGGATCCATGTGTGGTTTGTGGATAGAACACACATGCAATGACTCTAGTGCTAGTTTTAGTATAAGAACACACATGCAATGAGTCTAGTGGGTCCACATGTGGTTTGTGAAAAGAACACACATGCAATGACCACTGGTTGATCGATAAGTTGTTTGTGGAAAAGAACACACATGCAATGAGACCAGTGGATCCATGTGTGGTTTGTGGAAAAGAACACACATGCAATGACTCTAGTGCTGGTTTCTGGTTTTAGTATAAGAACAGCCATGCAATGACTCTAGTGGTTGATCCATGTGTGGTTTGTGGAAAGAACACACATGCAATGACTCTGGTTGATCCACATGTGGTTTGTGGAAAGAACACACATCCAATGACTCTAGTGGTGGATCCATAAGTGGTTTGTGGAAAAGAACACACACATGCAGTGACTGTAGTGGGGTATCCATAAGTGGTTTGTGGAGAGTACACACATGCAATGACTCTAGTGGTGGATCGATAAGTTGTTTGTGGAAAAGAACACACACATGCAGTGACTGTAGTGGTTGATCCATATGTGGTTTGTGGAAAGAACACACATGCAATGACTCTAGTGGTTGATCCATGTGTGGTTTGTGGAAATAACACACATCCAATGACTGGATGGATCTATAAGTGGTTTATGGAAAAGAACCCACATGCAATGACCACTAGTTGATCCATTTGTTGGTTTTAGTATAAGAACACACATGCAATTACTCTAGTGGTTGAACCATGTGTGGTTTGTGAAAAGATCACACATGCAATGACAGTGGTGGATCCATGAGTGGTTTGTGGATAGAACACACATGCAATGACCACTGGTGGATCCATGTGTGGTTTGTGAAAAAGAACAGACATACAATGACCACTGGTGGATCCATGTGTGGTTTGTGGAAAAGAACACACATGCAATGACCACTGGTTGATCCATGTGTGGTTTGTGGAAAGAACACACATGCAATGACTCTAGTGCTAGTTTTAGTATAATAATACACATGCAATGACTCTAGTGGGTCCACATGTCGTTTGTGAAAAGAACACACATGCAATGACCACTGGTTGATCCCTAAGTTGTTTATGGAAAAGAACACACATGCAATGAGTCTAGTGGATCCATGTGTGGTTTCTGGAAAAGAACACACATGCAATGACTCTAGTGCTGGTTTGTGGTTTTAGTATAAGAACACACATGCAATGACTCTAGTGGTGGATCCATGTGTGGTTTGTGGAAAAGAACACACACATGCAATGACTCTAGTGGTTGATCCATGTGTGGTTTGTGGAAATAACACACATGCAATGACTCTAGTGGTTGATCCATGTGTGGTTTTGTGGAAATAACACACATGCAATGACTGTAATGGATCCATAAGTGGTTTATGGAAAATAACACACATGCAATTACCACTGGTTGATCCATGTGTGGTTTGTGGAAAGAATACACATGCAATGACTCTAGTGTTGGTTTTAGTATAAGAACACACATGCAATGACTCTAGTGGTGGATCCATGTGTGGTTTGTGGAAAATAACACACACATGCAGTGACTCTAGTGCTCGATCCATGTGTTGTTTGTGGAAATAACACACATGCAATGACTCTAGTGGTTGATCCATGTGTGGCTTCTGGAAATAACACTCATGTAATGACTGTAATGGATCCATAAGTGGTTTATTGAAAAGAACCCACATGCAAATAACCAATGGTTGATCCATGTGTGGTTTGTGGAAAGAACACACATACAATGACTCTAGTGGTGGATCCATGTGTGGTTGTGGAAAAGAACACACACATGCAATGACTCTAGTGGTCGATCCATGTGTGGTTTGGTGGAAAATAACACACATGCAATGACTCTAGTGGTTGACTCCATGTGTGGTTTGTGGAAA